>JAQHUG010000042.1:7835435-7892357 GCA_028555095.1 Dicrostonyx torquatus | reverse complement strand
CACAGTTTTGGAGGATCTAGACGCTGAAATAAATGTGTGTGTGTGTGTGTGTGTGTGTGTGTGTTTGAATAATAGAAAATAATTCAACAGATGGAAAATGATTATTAATGTCTCAACTCTCCAAAATTAATACAGAATGTTAATGAGATTCCGCTAACCAAACTTGGGACATTGAGAAAAGCCATCTTAAACTGTAACGTTAGAAGAGTAAAATGCCCCAAGATTGCCAGAAACGGTGTGAAGTTGATAAAGAGTGACGAGGTAATCTCCTGGCTAGGAATTCAATACATCATAATCTAGCACTCCATAGCAAAGCAGGAGGTTCTTGGTAACCATGGCAAGAGGGAATAATTTCTAAAACTCCAAAAGGGGTTTTTCAGATGTTGGCTATCTCTCTTTGTTGGACACTTCAATATGAAATCATACCAGCCACAGAGAATTGGAATTCAAGAGAATTCTTTATTTTTGAGATGTGTCCAACTGTCTAACTCTGACTAGTCTGGAGTTCTTTAAGTATACCAGGTTGGCCTTGAACTCTAAGAGATCCACTTGTCTCACCCTTTTGGTTGCTGAGCTTAAAAAAGGCTGAGAGAGCCTGCCACAGTTTGATGGGCATCACTCTATTTAACCCTGAGTTTGGGTCTCTATTCAAAAGATGTCCATAGTATTCTGCATCCAGATAGAAAGTCCAAGTGAAACATATACCATATCAAATACGGAATCCCATTGAGGTGTCGGGGAAGGTTGGTGCTCAGAGATCAGAGACAGCAGTTTTCCCTTCTTTGGAAAAGGGACTAAACACTAATCTTGCCCACATACTCCTAAGTAACTTTACTCACCAAACAAATGTCTAAAAGTTTGTCAAAGTTTATAGACTACCCTTGTTTATGCAAATGTGATATCCTCACAGATGGAAAGCTGTTGTGTAGACATTTCCTCCACATTAAAACATTCCCCAGAGAGAGGAGGGAGGCTCTTAAGACTTAGGAGCTTACAACTCTCAGGAAGCTCAGAAAATTACAAGATCCCAAGCCCCATGCCAAAAGTTTCACAAGCAAAAGTAATGCTTGCTGAAGAGAGAAGACTGCTTGAACTGCCTGTGAATTGGGCAGGAGCTCCAGGGATGCTGGAGCTCCAGGGATGCTGGAGCTCCAGGGATGCTGGATCCAGTGATGCAGGGAGCTCCAGTGATGTGGGGGAACTTCAGGGATGCAGGAGCTCCAGAGATGCAGGAGCTCAGGGATGTAGGGAACTACAAGGATGCAGGGAGCTTCTGGGATGCAGGAGATTCAGGGATTCAGGAACTTCAGGGATGCAGGAGCTAAGGGATACAGGAGCTTCAAGGATGCAGGAGCTCCAGGATTGCAATTTCAGGCATCACTGCCTATTATGGTTGGTTGGTTTTTTTTTAATTGTTGTTTTTGGTTTGTTGTTTTATACATTCTGACATGTGCCTTTTAGAGGACCACTTTTTAGACATGAGTTCTTTTTTTCCACCATGTAAATCCTAAGAATGAAACTTGGCTTATCAGCCTCGGCAGCAAGTGCCCACTGAGCCCTTTAACTGGCCCTAGAAAGATGTTTCAATGATGCAGCTACTGTTGAATCACCCACGCTTTGCCAATGACACATCTTGCGTATTCCCAATTAATTCGTTGGTCTACTAAACTAGACGAGTAGAATGTTTTCTTTAATCTGTTGTTGGTATCCTATCTGAGGTTAATTGATATTTATACACGTCTTTCCAGGAAACATCATATACAAACAGGGTAAAGTTGGGTTCTGGACATGCTGCTCAGCAGTAGAGAATTAATTCACATGTGCAGGATCCTGGGGAGAGAAAAGGGGGGAAAAAACCCTCGGTTATCTCACTTGTCAACTGGAGACTTTACATAGGAAAAAGGCTTTGGATGTCAGCGAACAGAGGCATCTGCACCTTTTTGACTCACTGGCTGGTGCCAAACAGCAAAGAAGGTTTGATACCCCAGGGGTTACTTCAAACTGCCATGTGAAGATTTTCATCCCAGGATATCATTGAGCTGACAAGAAGATGCTGGTAGCATCCAAGATATGGTGCCAAGAACAGATGCAGCAACTATTACAAGGTCTGGTACTTGAGGCAAGACCTGAATTCCACAATTCTCAAGCTCCTATTTGGTCCTTTCAGTGGTGTGGAAGGCTATTCTACTGGCGGATCATATCTTGCTTCACATGCTGCCTTTACGTTAAATCTTCATGGCTGTGGTTTCCTTTTTTCTCTTGGGTTATGCTATTGTTTAGTTTGGGCCTATAATGAAACAGGAAAGTGATTTGAGAAGCCATTCATATTTTCTTTCACCAGTTCATAGCTTGGGGTTCTTTGCACTTAGAAGATTCCCTCTGGCATCTACAGGATTGGGAAGTACAGTGTGCAACACCGCAATCCTTATTGTACTTTCTGTGTTGAGCAGTAATAGCAGTACAGGCAATTGGACCAATGTTCCCCAACGTGCCACCATCTTTTCTTTTGTGCTGTGAATCGAGTCCAAACTCCATCCACTACATTTAAGAGCTGTTTCCTTCCCCAGGTCTCAGGAGGATAGTGACTCGGTTACATGTAGCTAAGACAATGACTGAAGTGTATAACCCTTTACTCTGCTTCCCTAGTACATGCAAATGAGTGCGCATGGCCTTTGAATTAACCTTCAGTTTGCCCCTGGGGACAGGAAGAAGTTGTCTGTATCCCAAGTCATCTTTCCACTTCAAACAGCTGATATAAGCATATGGGGAATGGTATCCAAGAGGAAGAGAGCAAGTCTGTGATGTGCAATGTGGTATTGCATTTATATTAGATCTCAAACATGCCAGCAGCTGCTAACTAGACAGACTCCAAAGGCTCACTCTGTGGTTAGTAACAAATGGGATATTATGGGTGATATTTCCCCTCTCTGCTCTGGGAGCTAAGTTTTCAACTCCACAGACAGAGTCACACTGTTGGATAGAGCTAGTGGACTATCCCTCTTTGTCTTCTTGTGCTTGACTCTCACACAATGAGTTCCTAAAAAGACATCCTGGAAACTCCAGCAATTACTGCCTCCATTTATGACAACATCTCCTGGCTCTTTGGCATAGGAACTAGGAGAGTTTTCCAAAGAAGAGAGAATGACCACCGATTGTTACCAAGGCCATTTGTGCTGGTTTCTACTGACTGTTGGATTGCATAAAGAATCTGCAGTTGGAAGACCAACACACTATCTCTTCCGCATCTTGGCCCTACAGTTAATAATGCCCCCTCCAAAAATAATTTGGGTAGATCTAGGTTGGCTTAAAGATTAGGATAAGGGGCTAAGATAAAAGATGCCTTAGTGTGGCCACTCTTCTTTAAGAGGCACAACATGCCCTAGATCTTTGATGCATAAAGACATCGGCCTGACATAAGCACTAAAAGTAAACTTGATTTCTGGCTGCAAATTTGCTCCCATTTACATTCCATATACATGGATATTTCTGTAACTCTCTGCTGAATGGGGTCATAGCTGTCTAGCATGAATCAGTGCTATATGTTATACTGTGGAGGACATACAAGTTATAGCCTGATTGACAGACCCACACACTAGAGGAGAGTTAGTACCTAAGTGTAAGCAGAGTTTTCCTGTGCTGGCATCCACTTCCCAAATAGCCACTCAGAGTCTTAATATTAATTATAAGTACTCGGCCAATAGCTCAGGCTTATTGCTAGCTAATTCTTATATTTGAATTACCTTTTCTCAATTCGGCATGCCCATCTTGCTTCTCCCTGCATCTGCTGGCCACTCCTCTGACTCTGTGCTCCTTCTTTCCAGTCCTTAGTTTGGTTGCCCTGTCTATACTTCCTGCCTAGCTACTGGGCAATCAGCTTTTTATTAACAACGAGAGCAACACATTTTCACAGTGTATGAAGATTGTTCTACAGCACCTTAGCATCCTGTGGCATCTGCTTTTAAGTCATTTTTCTCAACACTTAATCTGGAAATACCTCATTAAATTTTCATTAATAGGCCAATAACTGAAGAGCCCTATGTCAAGTAAATCTAGTTGGCCAACATATTCACCACTAATATAGGATTCTTCAATTAACTCAAGCAGGTGCTCACAGACACTTGCAGAGAGCATGAGAGCCCTGGCCTACCCACTTTGTAAGTCCTGACTCAAGAGCATAAATAACTTTTTCTTATACTTCCCCCACCTTTCATTGAAAATAGATTTTTTTTCTCACATAATATATTCTGATTAGGGTTTCCCTCCTTCTTCTCCTTCAAGTTCCTTCCCATCTCCCTTCTTATCTGGATTCCTCCCCTTTCTATCTCTCATTTGACAAACAGACTTCTAAGAAAGTATAACATAATATAATAAATATAATATAGTATAATAAAATAAAACAAAGTCTAACATATCAGAGTAGAACAACATAAACAGAAGGGAAAGGCCCCAAGAGAAGGCACGAGAAACAGATACAGACTCAGAGACCCACTTATGTGCACATTCAGGAATCCCATAAAATCACTGATCTGGAGGCCACAATATGTATCTGCAAAGGACCTGTAAGGTAAAATAGAGCAGAAAATATATAAATAAAATAACGATGAAGAAACTATGATAAAATTAAAAAAAATAAATAAGGGAAAACTTTGACATGATGTTTTGAGATGAGGAACCTCTGAAGATACCATGGAGTTCGTCTTGTTCTGGCCATCTATTGCTGGGCATGCAACCTACACCCCAGGGTACCTTGTTTCCCCAGTGAGACTCCCTTGGAGAAAAACAAGTGGCTACCATTTGGAAGTTGTTTCTGTGCGAGGAATGGAGCATGTATCCACTTCTCTCAGATCTAGGACCCTCTCTAGTGCAGCCCCATGCAGGCCCTTACATGCTACAACCATCTCTGTGAGTTCATATGCTCATCAATCTTGTTGACATAGAGGGGCTTATTTGCCTGGTGTCCTACATCCCCTCTGGCTCTTACATTTTTTCTGCCTCCTCTTCTGTAGGGTTCCCTAGGAGAGGGATTTGACAGAGATATCCTGCGTATGGGTATGTGTGTTCTGATGTCTCTCACACTCTGCACATTGTCTGGCTGTGAGTCCTGTATTTGTTCCCATTGACACAAGTGTCTCTGATGGTGGCTGAGCAAGGCACTGATCTGTTTCCCTGGCAGGCATGCTCTTGTACTTTGCTTTATCCCCGCTTTGAATACTGGCCAAAGGCTTATCTTGCTTTCCCTGAATATTTGGGCTTTTTAACTATTTCTCTAAAGCCCCGCCTCCTCTTGCCTTGTGATTGCTTGTTGATCTCCACTGCAAACACCGAGGCTCCCTATTTCTCTTCTCTAACTCCTTTCTCCTAGCGACTGCCAAGATTTAGTGTGCTTGCCCTATTGTTTTATATTTAAACACTAATAAAATTATCCTCCAGTGAAAGAGAAATTAATTCAATTAATTAAAAAGTAAATGATGAAAAACTTACCCGAAGTTTCTTCTCTTTTGCTCACAATGGTGCATCTGTAACCATGCCAGCCTCGTCACAAAACTTGACAAGTTAGACAAGTCGAGTGTTTTTTTATAAATCTTATTTTTAAGGTTGTGTGTTAGCCTGCCAAAGTTTTGGAAAAGGCACAAGATATCTAGTACATTTTATTATTGTTTATTGCAATAGAAATAGCCAGGTATACCATTCGCTTCTGTGCGTACAAAGAACTAGCCAAGGCTGGAACACTACTGAATGTGTTCATAATAATAGTTGATTGTCGTTGTTCTTGACAATATTTCCAGAGATAAATGTACAAAAATAGTCTGGGAAAACAGAGACTGTCTGCTTGCTGAGCGAAAGGCAGATGAGTGTAGTCTTAGAGGATGAAGACAATGACTGGCTGTGGAGCACTTTCAGACATAATTCCTGACTGTTAAAAACTTCAGGCTCCTTAAAGGCAAAGTCTCTCCTACAAAGCAGCTTGCTATATGCAGAGAATCCAAACAAATAATATTGATAGTGTCATGCTACGGTGTGATCTGTCCCACAAAGAGTCATATGATGGGAGCTTGATCCCCAGTTTGGAGATGTTGAGAAGCTGTAGAACTGTTCATTGTTGGGGCATTGTGGGAGATGCCACTGGTACCACCTGTTGCCAAAGGTGACCTGGAATCAGCACCATGCCCTTGAGCCTCCTGAACTCTGAGAAGGGCACTGTTCAATTCACTTATGTTTCCACTAATTGTTCTAATATCATTGAACTTTTGACTAGAAGGAAACTAGATTCATTTACTTTAATGTTCATTTCAATGCACTCTCTTTTTAAACACCCATTACAGATTTAATCTTTATTTTAAAAGCACTAAATGTATTTTAAAATAAGTTAAAATAAGTTAAGATGATGTGGGATGCCCCTCTGTATGTTGTGAATATGTTTTGTTACCATTGGTTAATAAAGAAACTTCTTTGGCCTATGGCAGGGCAGAATATAGCTAAACTGGAAATCTAAACAGATACAGGGAGAAAAAAGGCAGAGTAGGGGTGATGCCAGCAGCCACTGGAGAAGCAAGATGTGAGGTGATGCCATGGTCACATGACAATACATAGAATAATAGAAATGGTTAATTTAAGTTGTAAGAGCTAGTTGATAAGCCTGAGCTAATAGACCAAACATTTTGTAATTAATATTAAGCCTCATAGTGGTAATTTGGGAACTGGTGAGCGGAAGAGAAACTTCTAGTTACATTAAGGAGCATAAGAAAAATTATGTTGGGATATATTAGATCTAAAATACGTCCTGTATTCTGCTTCTCTTCTATTCAAGTGTTTAGATGAAGTTGCCCCTGGGGTATCTTTATGATTTCATGTTTTAACAATGAAAACAACAAAAAGTTCTTCCATTTGAAGTATTTTCTGTATCCACAATGAGGTCAGTTTCCTGTCTTCTTCCTTTTCACGTTGCACTGGATTTTAATGCCATTTTCAGTTGATGAGTGACTTAGTGAGAATGAGGCCATAGGTGAAGTACACAACTAAGTGTCCAGGCTCCTTAGAGCCCAGCCAGTTCTAGTGCTACCGCTACCTAGCCATGTAGCTTCAGCTCATTTGATCTCTGTGTAAAACGGGAAGAATAACAACAAATGGGAATCTTCCTCCCAAAGAACATGAGTTGGAAACTCGGTCCACACCACAGCAGTGTTGAGGCTCAGCATCTGCTGAGGGGATTTAGATCAGAAAGGCTTCCCCTTCATGGATGATTCTTTGATTGTAAGAGGGCCAGCGCATGCGAGGTTGTTAGTCCTCTCACCCCTTTACTTTCTACTGTGGCATGACGTGGAAAGAAGGTTCTGTCCAATGCCAGCACCTTGATATTGAAATCCTCAGCTTCCACAACCGTGAGGACCAGTCATCCTTTCCTTATAAATATCCATTCTGAAGGACGTCAAAAAGTCACCCACAACGGACTAGGACTCCCTCAGTGAACTGTTAGATTAAAGGAGGTAACAAGGTTGAAACTTGGCCCGGCCCTGGGTCCAGAGCTAATTGTGAGCAAACAAGATGAAAACGATAAATGTGATAATGATATCAACATACCAGAAAGCAGCATTCGGGAAAACCCAGTATGCTGCTCATACAGTTATGGGATTTTCAATGCTTCCTTCTGTCCTTCTGTCCTTCTGCATGTCATTTTATATATTGCCTCTTCCTGGGCCTGATGTCAGATATTGCTGCTGCTTCTTCACCTGTGAAAACCTAGTGTGTGGGAGGAGAGGGTGAGGGACGTGAATGGAAGAGGGTAGTTTTTGGATGAGTGGACAAAATAAATACACGCTGTGCCCAGGTGTGATTTCTGCAGCCGGACAGGTTTTGTTTTTTTTTTTTTAAGCAGTTCATGAAGCTGGGATAACTAATCTGACCCAGGGCCCTATTAGGAAAGTCAATATTTTTCTCCCTGTTTTACAGATAGAGGAACTGAGCTAAGACATGGTAAATGTCTTTGTCAAGGTTAGATAGAAAGGCAGAGCTGAACTACACATTTATTTCTGAGTATTGATTTCAAGGCCTTGGGTTGTATAATTCTGACAATGAAAAACATAACTGGAAATATGTTCTGTATGCTAGATGATTATAAAATAGAATAGTTCAAATATAATTCTAAAAAAGCCTCCCAAGTCATTGTCACACCTTTGCAAATCTCTGACTTCTAACTTGATTACCCTGGTGGCAGCTAAAAAGAAATTGCTGATTGTATTGATAAAGCAACCTTTGGAAAAGGTTGAAGGGGGTACTGCAGAGGAGAAAGGTGATTCAGTGCATTTAAAAATTTAAACTCCCTGCATTTTAATATTCAGTTAAAATTAATAATAATAATAAAAACAGCCTGGAAACATTTCTGATGACATAAAGGACGGTACTGAATTTCTTTCTCCTGTATGCCCTATGTCTCTGTGCCCACAAGGGCGGCAGATATGCAAGTGAATCTATCACACAGGGTAGTAGCTCTTGTCCAGCAGAGATGAGCCATTTATTCCCTTTGGGAAACAGGGTGTGGACAGATACTTTAATTAGAAGTGTATCTAAACTGAAGGAATAACTAACTATTTCCTTTCTCTATTTTAGTCCTCAGCCTCTTGCTGAAACGTGTGATCAAGCTGCCTCTGGAATCCAGAAACACTTTAAAATGGCACAGACAGATTTTTTTTTTTGGCTAAATTTAGCAGGACAGGCAGAATTTTAGTAGTCTGTCTCACCCACTCTAAGTTAATTTCCCATTTAGCATTTGTGCCTGCTAACTGGCTGCTGTTTGTGTTGAACTCTGTGGTTTTGCTTTCCAAGAGAAAGGAGTTGGGAGCGGAGTACAGTCAGCCCCCAAACAGCGCCTTGCCTAGGATTAAATGCTATTTTCATCTTCTAGGGGAGATTAAGCCAGGCTTGTACAGACAAGTCCACTACAAAAGCCACCTCAGACATATCCACTTTCAGCAATGCAATTTCATGTAAGTTTGCAGCACCAAATACTTTCTCGAAAAATTTCCCAGCTGCTAAATTTGGTGGAAAAAGTGATATTCTATTTGGATAATGGATAAAAGGGTACTGTCCATGATATTTGATATAAGAAAAACAGCTTCATGGGGACGACTAATTTAAGAAAGAAAAACCTGACATGCCTTGGTGCTCATTTCAAATACCGCCTTTGCTCTCAACATCGGCCACACGGCAAAAGTCACATTCTACCCTCACTCACAATAGGAGCTAGAATTTGCTTGGTTGGGAAGTTCATTGTGCTGACTGATTATCACATCAGAGTCCAAGCAGACTGATTTTTTTTCCTTGTCCCTCTTTCTCCATAGTACCCAGATTATGTCATGAAAAGGGAACTAGCCCTATATCAGCTCCGTGGCAAATGCCCTGCACCGTCTGTTAGTCTCTCTCACTCAGATCTCATCTTCCAAAGCCCTGCCTGTTGCCTGTTCTGCAGTTCCCCAGCAGCTGAGGCTTTGTGAGCCAGCCATGTCTGCCTGAACAAGCCTGATGGGGTCCTTTCCCCCTTTCCCTCACAGAAGACCTTTGGTTGGTTTTCTGAACTGCTGTTCCTCTTTTCCCTTAGATCCTTTTTATGTGAAGTGGAGTGGTGTGTGCATGTGTACCTACATGACTTCTGTGGGGGACTTCAGGGTTTCTCTGTTCTGAAGATGGGGACTAGATGGGACTAGTAAACCAATTATTTATTTTTTTATTATTTCTATTCCCAGGCTACAAAGCGAAATTTAAAACATTTTTCTGTTCTTTGTAAAAGCAAAAAGTCACGTTTCTGCTGTATCCAGGCCAGTTTTGAGCAGAGGAAAAGGAGGTATTTCCTAAGTGAACAACTGTATAAATGAATATTAGAATTTCCAGCTTTAGTGTCTGTGAAACGTACAAAAGGCACCTGTGTTTCTTAGTAGCCTCATGAGATAATGGGCAAGAGAAGAGACTAAAACCTAGACGACAAACTCCTCCAGCCAGTAATTTTGCTCAAGGGACCACTCTGTTTCTGGGGACACATTTGCATCATTAGTGTCAGATGTATATCTGTAGTAGATTGTAAAACTCTGGTCTATAACAGAACTTTTTCCACAAGAAGTACTCTAGTAATGGAAGTGATTATTCTCCAGCAAGACTTGATAAACTTAACTACAGTCTAGAGCTAGGTGAGGGTTAGGGTTAGGGTTAAAAACATCCCAGGAAAGAATCAGAACTGCATGGAGGTAATTTTCCTAATGTACATGAACCATAGACTCCAGTGTCATCAAGAAGGAGTTCAGGATGTCTATGATGAAGTTGGAACAGGAAGGACTTGACGTTGCTTTATCCTGTGCCCCTTGTGTAATGCGAGGGTCATATCTAATAGGTATCTTTGGTCCCAGGCATCTGGAAATCAAGGTAGCAGTCTCAATGTGGCCACATGAAGATGATAGAGGAGGTGTGTGACAGGAATGGGTCTTGCTGGTAAAACACATTAGTGCTTGATAATTTCCCAGGTATGTTCCTGGGAGCGCTGACATCAGATTAACATGCATATCTGACAAAATGATAGAATTGTGACTGCATATAGCTCCAGACAAATCAGAATTTTCTATTGATTGAGGGCCTGGGATGTTTGTTGGAGAATTATATTAGTTTGCAAAGGCTAGTACAATAAAAAAAAATCTTCAGATTGGAGACCTAAATGATAAAGGTTTTCCTTCACATGTCTAGAAGGCCAAAACGAAGGTAGCAGAAAATTGGATTTCTGTCCTTGGTTTGTCGGTGCCCTTTCATTTTTCCCTTACATGATGCCATCAGTAATTCACATCTCTAGAGTGTCCCTGTGTCCTCATCTCTCTTTTATAAGAACACCAGTCACCTGGCACATGCTACTCTGGGATCACCAGGCACATCTATGAGATCCATAACCATGTAGGGCAAGGAACACCATGTCCTTTTGAACCTAATGAGATGATTCTTTCCTTCTAAACTTAACTCTCTCCTTAGAAACTTGGAGGACAGCAAAACAACTGTTAAGTGTTAACTGGAGCTTTGACAAATTTACAAGCATACATTTTATTTTGTCCCACACAACAGATACCATTGTAGGAATAGTGCTGCCTAATAGAGACATCAACCTCTCCCCGACCACTAACCAATGTTGACTTAAGCTTCCATGTACAAAGAACCAACTTGTCATCAATATAGCCTAGCTCCTAGCTTGGTGAGTAGCTATGGGATATGACATTTTCTGTGTGCTCTGTTTTGAGTGGTGGTCAATGTTGAATTGTCATTGTCAATGCACTGCAGTAAATGCTGTGTCTTTAGAAGGTAGTTGCGCTACTCCATTTTCATGAATGAAATCAACGTTCTTATAAAATTAGTTTTATGCAGTATCATCCCTCTGTGGCATTATGTCTATGCAAGGGTGTAGCATCAAGGAACTGTCTTGAAAAGGAGGGGTCTTCATCAGACGCTGAATCTGCTGTCAGCTTGACCTCAAGCCTCCCACCTCCAGAACTACAAGAAGTAAGTTTTCTCCAAACACCTGCCTGTGATATGTTGTAGTAACAAAGGTTATACCACTGTCTAATTAATCATAGGAGAGTTGTTATGCCTGTGTGGTGCCACCTTTCACATTATATCACATAGTGCTTCCACATTCATCTTTCCTTTTGTTATGTGGAAACTTTCAGGAAAGGGAAGAAGAAAAATATTTGCCTTTATTGTATTCTTCTCTAAAATATTGTTATAATTATTTTTGGGCGAATGATGACTTTATTAGCAGAATGCCTTTAGGTTTGAGATTTGTCAGGAGAAAAGCAACCTGCACCTTTATCTCCACTAACCTCACCACTAGATTATTCCTGTTTGCCTCTAAGTGTAGAAGAGGGATGCTTTCACCTGTCTGCAAAGCTCAAGAGCTACCAAATGCAAATAAATGCATGGATGGAGTTCAGTACACATTCTGGAGACGAAGTGGTGGCCGTGACTTAGAACAGTTACGAAAGAAGTGTAAATGGTATAAATCATGTTGGGCTGTGACATCCTTAAAATTAACTGGCCAACTTTCAAGAATCACAACCTAACCAGCATCTGCTGGGCACTCGTAGTATACTGTCGCTTACCCTATTTGTCTCTTCTTCCTCACGAACAGAGAAGAGGCTATTGGCTTGGCATCAGATATGCCCTGAGTGATGATGGGATTTGGCCAGAGAAGATTTTGCCATTTAGATCGTCCACTAATGCATCTCCCAGAATGGATGTAAGAATAGCTTTTTGTGGTTTGAAAACAATAAGCAGTAACTGGAAGGTGCTGAGATTCTGAGGCGGGGTGGGAGCAGGGACCGAAGTAGAAATAGACTTCTGAGTGCTGGAAAACAAAGTATATGTGAGATTGAAGACTCTAGCACCGAGTCTCAACAGACCCGGCCAAGGCAGAAAGGAATCATTGTGGCACATGTCTGCAGTCAAGCTGAACTTACTTAGAAGAGTGACAGTTTGTCCCAAACCAGAAGATCCACAGCAACTAATCACAAGGGCCAGTTATCCTGTTTGTGTATAAAGCAGTGGTCCCCTCTCCTTCAGGGACACGGGGAGCCTAATATTAGCCTGTTTGCTTTTTTCTTATGTATTTCTTCCTACTCAGGTATTATGGTTAACCTCAATGGACAATTAAATAAGATGTAGATTCACTTGGGAGATGGACCTTTGGGCATGTCAGGAATTATCCTGAAGTGTGAAGACCCGCCCACTGTTTGCTGCTGCCTCCTGGCCAGAGAAGAGGAGAAAGTTGAGCAGCAGCAGCTTTTGTCAGAGTATTTAATCACAGCCACAGAAAAAGAATGAAGACATCAAGCTACCCTGCAAAAAACAGGGCTCTGCAACACCTGGCAGAACCCTGTTCTATGTTCCGATTCACAAGTTACCAATTTAAAAAAAAAATCAATCTGTCAGGCGGTGGTGGCACATGCCTTTAATTCCAGCACTCGGGAGGCAGAAACGGGCAGATCTCTGTGAACTCAAAGCCAGCCTGGTCTACAAGAGCTAGTTCCAGGACAGGCTCCAAAGCTACAGAGAAACCATAAAAAAAAGTCAATCTGATTCATTGAAATTTTATTTTTTGATAGCTCCTCTTCCTAGATAAAAATAAACAACTGGACAAGAAACCAAGAGGCCCAGTAGAGGGATGGTGTGACTCTCCTTTACATTTGAAATATTGCAAGGGACTATTTGTGTGGTTGTGTTATGTTTGACCATAGATTTACTGGTGTGCCCATTGAGTTCAGTGAGTCATTTGGACGGGTTTACATTGAAAGCATATATACTTCTCTTTAAGTGTTCATGTACTTAAAATCATTTATTAAAGCATATTTTGGAAATGAGACTTACCTACTTCTTAGTTTTCTTTTTCTCTTAGCCTGGCCCTCCTGTAATCACCTGTTATGAGCTCACCTGCTCTGCTCCTGTTGTGAGAATGGAGTCAAATCACTTCCCGCTAACAGGACTTTTTTACATTTTTGTATTTTCCAAAGAGCAGAGTACAAAACAGGAACATAAAGCAAATCAAAACAACTTTGAGATACCATCTAACACCTGTCAGAATGGCTAATATCAAAAACACCAACGATAACCTATGCTGGAGAGGATGTGGAGTAAGGGGAACACTCCTCCATTGCTGGTGGGAATGCAAACTTGTGCAACCACTTTGGAAATCAGTGTGGAGGTTTCTCAGGAAATTGAGAATCAATCTACCTCAGGATCCAGCAATACCACTCTTGGGAATATACCCAAGAGATGCCCAACTATACTACAAAAGCATTTGTGCTACTATGTTTATAGCAGCATTATTTGTAATAGCCAGAACCTGGAAACAACCTAGGTGCCCCTCAATGGAAGAATGGATCAAAAAAGTGTGGAATATATACACATTAGAATACTACTCAGCGGTTAAAAAAAAAAACAAAACAATGACATCTTGAATTTTGCATGCAAATGGATGGAAATAGAAAACACTATCCTTAGTGAAATATCCCAAACCCAAAAAGATGAGTACAGTATGTACTCAGTCATTAGTGGACACTAGCCATAAACAAAGGACATTAAGCTTATAGCTCACAAGCCTAGAGAAGCCAAATAGCAAGGTGAACCCAAAGAAAAACGTATATAGATCCCCCTGGAAATCGGAAGCAAACAAGATTGCCAGGCAAAAGTTGGAAGCATGGGTGTGGGGATGGGGTGGGGATGGGGGTGGAGGTAGGGATTGGGGGTGGGGGTAGGCAAAAGGGAGGGGGTAGAAGGGAGAAGGGAAGAACAGGGGAGAGCTTGGGTGTGGGGGAGGGTGGAGATGGAGAAAGGTTGGATATTGGAGAAGGGAATAAGATATCTACATTAAGGGAGTCATTTTAGGTTTGGCAAGAGACTTGTCCCTAGAGGCGATCCCAGGTGTTCACAGGGATGTCCCCAGCTAGGTATTTGGACAGCAGAGAAGAGAGTCCCTGAACTAGCCTTGTCCCATAGTCACACTAATGAATATCTTAATCATCACCAGAGAAATTTCACCTGATGGATGGAGATAGAGTCAGAGACCCACATCCACATCAGAACAAAGAACTGAGCTCCCAAGGTGCTGTTGAAGATCAGAAGGTGGGAGAAGATGAGCAAGGAAGTCAGGTCTGTGAGGGACTGGCCCATCAACTGAGACAGTGTACCTGATCTATTGGGAGCTCATCAAATCCAGCTGGACCAGGACTGAATGAGCATATGACCAAACTGGAGTCTCTGAGTATGGCTGCCAATGGGGACTGACTGAGAAACCAATGATAATGGCACAGGGACCTATCACTTCTGCATGCAGTGGCTTCTTGGGAACCTAGTCTATATGGTTGCACACCTTCTTAGGCCAGGATGGAGGGGGAAGGGCCTTGGGCTTCCCACATGGCAGGGTACCCTGCCCCCTTTTAAGGAAGCAGCGGGAGGGAGGAGGGATACTGGGGGAGCCGGAGGGCAGGGGACAAGGGGAGTAAATGTAAATTTCTCTTTTAACAATAAAAAAAGAAAAAAAACAAAAACAAAACAAAACAAAAAAACATACTTCATATAATAAAGAATTATCTTCCTGGTTACTATTTATACAAATGTCAATAAAGATTAGGATTCTGGTTTCAATATGTCAATAGTAATGTTAACATAACAAGTTCATGCATATATTAATAAAAAAGTGATCAATAAAGACGTTTTGTTTGCTGAGAAGTTTTTGAAGCTCTGATAGCAAAAATCTCACAAGGATCTTCTGATTCTAACTCAGTCATTTAACTTGACATAAGTCTCTTTGAGAAAATTTTAAGGAAAACATTAAGCATTAAAGCTACCAATTCCCTATTCTAAAAAGATCAACCCTCTGTTTTTGCTAGACACTAGAGTAAACACAAATTCTTCCCTTCATGGCTCAATAGGCCCTGGCTTTTGAAACTAATCTTGAACTGAGCTCTATTGCTGTTCGACTGCTAAAATATTTCCACATTTGTGTCAGATCCAGCTCCTCAGCAGTCTTTCAGATGCCAGTCTTCCGGCTGCGCATCAGCCACCCCCTCCATCCTCCAACCACCAACTGGGAACCCTTAGAACCACTACCCCGCCTCTCCACACTTTATATCACACAGTAATAAGGAGAAGCATCTCTCATCTTGGAAAAGAAGTAAGCTGTCTCTCTTTCCTTCTCTTTCTCCCGCTGAGTGTTTCTGAAACGTGGGTTTGTCTCTGGTCACCAGCTGTGCTAATACAAACCACAGCGGTACCTTTGTTAGAGCCTTCCCTCATCAGCTCTGGTCCTGATGACTGCATTTGAATATGTACACCATTGCTCTCAAGAGGAATAGAATGGGCTTGTTTAAAAATAACCATCTCCTTCCCGTCTGTGCTAGTTTGTTCTCAGTAAATGCTCTATGTTGGAAAATGGGTTTTGCTTTTATGGTGACTGTGTGAAGAGAGATTTCACGAACATTGTGTATCAGTTATTGTTGAGAAAAGAAGAGAAAATTGTTAGGGGTTTTTCCCGATTTAATTATTGGATGGGTATAAAATTTAAGAAATAATATTAATTGATTATTTATTGAAAAATGAGACCCTTATAAATGCCAATTTCTTGATTAATTTCTCAGTAGTTTTATGGCATAGAATGACAGAATCTTAAGGATAGAAATGTCTTTACAAACCCCCTCATCCAGCCTCTTCAGTTTCGTTTGAACAATTAACAGGAGACTATACATCCTCAAAGGTATCAAGCTTCCTTTAATTTGAAGACTGGGAAATATAATAGACTTAGTTTTAGAATAAGTTACACTTGCAAAACTTGCAAAACTAGATAAAGAATTTCCCTTTTCCCTAACACAATTTCCTCTGTTATTCATATCATAAATTAATGTGGAGCACTTGTCATGGTCAGAACGCCAAGTGTGCTATGCTATCACACATTAAAGTTGATACTTTTTTCCTTTAAACTTCTTCCATCTTTATCTAATGTCCTTTTCCTGTGATGTGGTTCATAGCCTCAGCATACATCTTAGGCCTTTCTCAGTCCTGGCAGCTTCTCTGGCTTTTCTTTCTTATGACCTTGGTGGCCAAAAGAAGTGCTATTCAGGCATTTTGAAGAATGCTTCTCAAGTGGTATTTTTAAAATGTTTTTTTCATGTATTGGCTTGGGTTATGAGTTTTGGGAAAGACACGGAGACAAGTTATCATTTTCTTATACACACACTCACAATGAATTCCCATTGTTGTTGGTGGCTCTGATCACCTATCTAGAGTAGTGTCTGTTGAGTTTATCTCCCACAGTTACTATTTTTCCCCATTTCTAGGGTATACTCTTGGTACAGAAATTATTCCCCCTGGATTATTCTTCTGATAGGAGATTTTAATATTCTCCCTTATTTATTTATTAATATATTACTTTACATATATGTATGCATTTTATATACATACATGTATATCAGTGTTGGATGCATGATGGACATTTTATTACTTTAAGGTATGTCTTAATATTATTTCATTGATTTTTGCCTGTTAAATATTCCAGCATTGACCCTTGAGAGCTCTTTCAGTTGGTTTCTGTGTTCTTTTGATAAGGAACCATTTGTTGAAAAGTTTTACATATATAGATATTAACTGAATATATATATATATATGTAAACAGTTAATTAGTTATGTTCGTTTTTTTATGGGTGTCTCCAACTCTAGCCATTACATCACAGACAGTTCTGTCCTTTCCCATCCCTTCTCTCTACCTTCCCTTTCTAATAGTGAAGACACATTTTCCAACACTTGCCAACTGTGTGTTTACTTGGTCCACATACACTGATTTTAGATTTATCCACCTGTATCCTTGTGGAATAAAACTTTATCAGCAGTAGCACAGTACTCATATATAGCTTCTCCTGCATTTGGTCTTAAAAATTCTTCTGATTTACAAAGTTACACAAGTTATGCATTTACCCTGTCAGTGAAAAGGTTACTTCCTTTGTACATTATTAGTACAACTGGAGGTTCTTGTCCATAGTTTGTATTCTATTTTTGGATATTCTAACATCCTAGATGATTTTCAAATTTGCATCTAATATGTCTCTTTTTTTATAAACACCTATAAAAGTTTATTAATACATTATACCATTTACCCATCTTATACTATCGGTCAAGATGATTTCACTCATCTGGACTCTCTGATAATTTCACTCATTCAACACTCTCATCTTCTCTTTTCCTAATTCCTAGACAGCCCTCTTCAGAATGTACCATAAGTAGAATGATTCAGAATGATCTTTCCAGACAGGCTTCTTGCCAATGCTTGAGTTTTAAGACACACATAAGGCTCATCTATGATTTTATAGCTCTGATAGCCCATTCCTTTTGTTGTTGGAACAGTCTGTATGGTATGTGTATACTGCCATTGCTTGATCTACTCATTTACAGAAGAACAGTGGCAAATTCCAGTCTGGGAAGACAATAATTAAAGTGTTATAAACATTTTTTTTTTTAGCACTGAGTGGGGGTGAGTAGGAGTTGATAGTGATGTAAATACTTTGTTCAATCTTTTAATGACTCAAGTCAAAAGAATCTGACACCTTCAAGGTAGGGTTGCTAAGTGTTACCTGGCTATTTATAATCAATTTGGCAATGGAGAAAAAGAGAAGAAGTAGAAAGATGTGCTGTAGATTTTGTGTGCAAGTTCTGGATTTGGCATATACATCAATTCTGTTCACATTCTTTGATGGAAATCCAGATTAATGACACTATTAACTATAGGCTGGACATGTGTCCAGAAAGAGAAGGAACTAAGATTGGTAAACACCATAACACCCTATTTATTCACAGAATACTTGTTTTCCTTCTATACATATAACACACACATCCTTCCCCAAACAACAAAATCCCAAGTCCCACATAGCTTCTTTATCCTGACAAAGTCTAGAATCACAGATTTAAGGGCAAGATATGGCACGTCTTGGTCTGGTGATTTTTGAATTCTAAAGATAGCCTGCGGTGACAGAGTTGTTGAAGGTGGGCAGAAGTACTTCTTCCACTCAGAGGAGTAACCATGGGGCGAAGATGTTCCTTGTACAGAGAAACATGGGGATGCTGGAGGCCTAGTTTTGGGAAGTTCCTCTGGTGATGGAAAGGGGACCTTCTGCTCTCTGGCTGAAACTGCACGGATCCTGAGTTTCTTCTTTAGCGAGTTCTTCCTGCTTTTCTCTCCTTACAGGTCACATTTGATATGGGCATTTGGATGCTCTTGTTGGTAGCTTTACCTTTATGTGTAAGAAAAGATTAAGCACTGGAGTCACAAGAAGTCAGTCATTTGCTGAACCCATGGGCCTGGTTTCTTTTGTAAAAGATAATACAATTCCCTTTAAAACACAGTAGATATCTGATCCATGATCTTCTAGTCATTCCCCATGCTCATATTCTTATCACAAACGTCCACTACATGTAATTCTCAATTGTATTTTATTTCTTGGTTACTCTATCTTTTGCCAATTTTATCTGTCTCCTAACCAAATGGTAGCTATTTTGAGGCTATTAATCTTAAAAGGGAAAAACACACTCTTAACTTGATCTTGCTACAATCCTGGGCTTTAAAGATTTCTTTGATTCAAAGTCTGGCTCAATCTTAAATCTTGAATTGAGATAGAAGCAGTTGACTTTCCAATCCTATACAAATCTCTAGAAACTAGATGATTAATTCCACAATACACCTTTTTCTTATACTGCCATACCAAATTTAGCCCAGGTAACCAATAAATACCAATTCATTATTTTATCCAACTGACTCCCCCAAAGTAGCCCCTTCAGTAAGCCCCTGACCTATTTTCCACGTTAGTGCAATTTCCCCAGTGCTTTGCCACATTAAAACATTGATAACCATTCTTCTGGCACTGAATAGTGATTTCCCTGTTAATGTCACACATTTTAAGTTTGTGTCACAGCAGCGTCCTATGCCAATGGTATTGACTGGAGTATTAGGCAAGATAATTATTAGAAATGCTGGTTTTAACAAAAATCCTCAAATAAAAATCTCAGCCACTTAACCCACAGCAACAAATTAATTCCTTTTGTCATATTCTTATAAAAGTCTTCCAGAGAAATTGTTCCACCTACCTATTTACCATACAAGATTGACAGTAAAATTGCTGACTCAACGTGTGACTCACAAAGTCACCTTGAACATCAGTATTCTGCAAACCAATGAGAGGAGATCTCACTGATGTATCTACTGTCCACAGTCTACTGGCCCCCAACTCAACCATGTGGTTTCATTTAGCTGCAAGGTAGGATCAGGTGTGTGCTCTAGCCCTGGGTACATCTATCCAAAAGAAGTAAGAAATAGATTTGGTCAGCAGAGACCACTGATTTTACCATAGTCTTCCTAAATTCTTATCAGGTCAGCAATAATCTCATTCAGCTATGCACTTTATGTTAGTGAAGACAAGACATAATGATCTTTTACAGTGCAGCATACAGTCAGTAGTATTGCATGGCTACTGATTATAGGTCAATAGTCATATTTTGTTTCTGTCTTTATGTGTCTTTCTTTCACTGCTTATCTATAATTTTCCAAAAGTCCTGATAATTTACATGAACATAGCTGGATTCCACCACATGTGTATTTGACTTTCTGGTAAATGGACACTAAAGATGAAGAGAACCTTCTTGGTTTTGTTCTTCAATCCATAGATTTTTGTCTTCATCAAAATCCATCGAGTCCTGGAACACAAACCATCTGTAATTAGACTCACCTAGACATTTATTATTTTATAAGGCATACACTGAAGATAAAGATCATACTCGCTACATCTAGATCTGGCAGACAGCTCCTGGTGATAAGCTTTAGCAAATGAGTCTCTTCTCCCAGGGTAGACATCAAGATGTCAAGCCCTTTAGATGGCTACATCATGATAATCAGTGCTTTAAAAAAATACTGAATACTGCAGAATGAAGATACAGAAATGCTGGAAAGGCTTGGCAATGCTTCACCCTAATTGTCTCAGGACTGAAAGCCTGGAATCCCCCAACAGCTGGAAGCTGCTGCTATGGAAACCTTAATGTTCCATCATCCGAGAGATTAAAAATTGAGACTATTAATGGACCCGACAGTAGTTTGCATGTTTCATTAGTAAAAAATGCCATTATTCTAGAGCTCAGGGGAATTGGATTTTTGAGTGATGATTTTATTCTTCATTAAAATAGCCCATAATTTGGATGAAATAATAAAAGAAAGAAAACAACTGAGGAGGAGGAATGAGTACACTTTAGAAAATCAATTCTACTTTTCCCAAACCTTCTCTTGCTGGCTGGTTATCTAACTGGGCAAAGAGAGGACTGTAAGGAGAATAATAAATAAGAAAGAGGCTGACCTGATACCCTCTTCTCTTCTAGAAAGGTTTGTTACAGATGCCCCTCCTCTCCACAACATGAAGAGGAAGTTAGTGTTGATAATAAAACAACTTCAATGAATCTCAGTCAGAGAGTATTAAAAACAATGAGACAGGATAAAGAACTCCGCATCGTTAGGCTAGATATTGCTTTCTAAAACTCTTTGTACTGGTGTACCATACGAAGTGATTTCCCATTGACCATAAATGTCTAAAAAACATGACTATTGTACATGACTGAGCATCCAGGCTATAGACTCAGAGCATCTGAATTTTACTTGAGATTTTGCCAGTGCTAACTCTATCCAAGCCATTTACCTCCCCACTCATCCATTTGCCTGTGTGTGAAACAGAAATGATAATAGCAGAACCATAAGCCTGCTCTACAGATTAAATAATTAAGGTACATACAGCAGTTGTAATATGTCTGGCACATACAAAGTGCTCACACGAGGGTTAGCTGTTGAAAATAGATCACTGGGTGCTTGAGAGAACTGTATCCTTCAGTCATTGAACATGCTCATCTTTTCAAGTATACTTTGGTGAATAGAGTTTGTTGTCCTGTTTTATAAAAGAATTCTAAAATTTCCTTTTAGCTACAAAATACATCACATCTTCCAAATATCTATTGAAACCCAGATGCAGATTTTGCATCTGTCCTTTGATACTAGAGTAATGGGATTTTCCAGCCTCATGAATTTCTTGCAAAACGTTGTAAAAGCAGATGTGTTACTAGTCTTGGTTTTCGTAAGAAATGGTTTTTGTTGCTGCTGCTGCTGTCTGTTTTCAGCTTCCCCAGAAGGGCTTCATCCATTCTGAATGGACCACTGAGGTTCGTTCCATTTATTGTGGCAAAACATTAATTCATTAAATGGTGCCTGAAGGTTACCACAGTCTCTAAAATGGAAGACACATTTCCAAAGGCTGGACCTGGGAGAAGAGGGCTCTCCATGGCCAATATGCAGTATTGCTCTGAAGGAACCAGTCAACAGAGCACAACATAAAGTCTTGAGTTGCCCCTGGGTCTTCTAGTAAACGGTACCTTTGGGGATCTGAATGCAGGGGTCTCCTTGTTTCCTAAAAGGAAAAGACATACAGAGAACCTTCTTTTAAGACAGAGGAACTTTGTTAGACAGAACCTGTTGGAAACAAAGGTATACTGGGCACTGAAATATGAGGCTAGCTTTGTCTATTGGGATTCTTGACCTTCACCAAAACCCCAGATATGGAAAATGAACTCACGAGCACAATCCCATCCTACTTTTCATAGATGCTGTACTTAAGTACAAAGCAAGTGATGTGCATCGGAGGTTAGAGCTGGAAATGACCTAACAGTCCAATCTTCTCCTCAGCTCTATTTTTAAAAATGAGAGTGCTGAGGCTCTGGGAGATTGGAAGGGACAGGGGGTTGATGATAATGACAACTTCAATTTCCTGAGCACCACGCTGTAACTGTCCCGGGTGCTTCAGTGAATGGGCCATACATTGAACTCCTTCCTGGCACACCCACTGTGGCTCTGTAATACTGGTCTTGTAACTCCTGTTTTCCTGACGAAATTGAGGCATTGAAGAAAAAAACCTGTTGACTAAATTACTAAAGGTAATCCAGCCAGTAATTATTCTAGCATGTTCTCCTCCACCTGGAATAGAGACTTTCACTTGCTTTCTCTTATCCCATCTTCCTTCTTTGAGTCATTTAAGAGCCTCAGGCTTGCTTATTCCCTGGGATAGTGTTGAGCCTGAGTATCCCCAGCTTTCTATACTTCGTTTAGAGCAGTTCCCCCCAAATCCCGCACAACCATGGGAGCTACTAGCCCTATTTATCTTTCTCCAGTGCCTAGAATCTGCCTCTGTCTCTGTTTTTCCACAGGCCTCACCCAAATTCAAGCCTATCAACAGAGGTTGTGCCTTTGAGCAGCCCATCAACTTCCATCCGAGACCCTATGCTGCTCTCTAGGCAGCAGTCAGACCAATCTTTTAACCATTAGTCAGATCACGACTTCCATGTTCTAACAGTTTGTCACTGGCTGTCGAACAAACTTGCCATAATGAAGCTCCCTTCTGCTGATTTTCCTCGACTCTCACCACCCCCTGTGTGCTTTCTCTGCCCTAGCCCAACCAACAGTCCTGCTTCCTTGGGCCCTCACAGTTCATTTCTGCTTGAGGGATTTTGTGATTGCTCTCTTCTCTACTGAACTTTTGTCATACAAGTTCATAACTGGCTCCTTGTCATTCAAGTCTCAGCTCAGATCTCATGTCACATGAGAAGCCTTTCTTGGGCATTTAGTGTGAGCACCTTTTTATGACAAAGACATCAAAGAGAACTAGTGATGGACTTGACTCCAAAATAAGATTTTCCCCCTCCGTGTTATCCCTTTCTACTTTCAATGCCCTGAAGTGATTTCCAAATAGTTTTTGTTGTTGCTGCTCTTTAAAGCCCAGAAACCTCAGTCAAATCTTCCATCTTGTCACCTTCATTGGAATCATAGAAGTCTAATGACATGAAGGTAGAGTTTCCTCCTGTGAGTTCCAGGGTTGTGCCTCCTCTAGCTGGCTGTTCCTGGGAGCCAAGGTCAGGCCTGCTCTCCACTCGATCCCTACTTCACTGACAAGTGGAAGCCAGCTGTACAAACACATGTAAATACATGTCCGATGCAGAACAGAGGAGAAACTTCAGGCCCCACCTGTGCCTCTCTGCTTTTCATATTCACAAAGTCAACTCTTATGTCAGAATGGCCAAGTGCATGCTTGCTGTTTCTAGGAACAGAAACAAGGCATAAGTGAGGCCTTTTATTGAAGGTGTGCTCTATGCTGGGTGGGTGACTTTTCCTGTGTCATCTCTAAAGTTCAGAGAAACAGGAAAACTAAGTTTCCATCTGAAAGATACCTCTTGCTGCAATCTTTCCAGCACATTGTTGCCTTGAAATAGCATGCATTTGAGTAGCTGTCCTTTAGGGATAATTTGTGATCAATGCATTCCATTTTTTCTTCCCATCCTTCCTCAGTTTTAGCATCTTTGACATATACCTACTCAAGGCTTCTCTTTGTTTCTTGGCAGTCAGACAGATGTGGTATAACATGGCCCACCCTAAAGACAGAGAATAAAGAAGCATGATATATATATATATATATAATATATAATCCTAAGGAGAAGAGACAGAAGAATTGAGAAAATGCTCAAGTCCTCAACATGAAGTCCATCAAATGTATTATGTACGCAGCCACTTGTCCTTAAAAGGTCTGTAGATAGCCTTTATCCTTATCTCAACCCTGTGACATGTCCCCACCCTGGACCCTGGCTCCCTGTGCAGTGCCAACTGCTGGGAGTACTCACTCTGCTCCTGGCTCTAGCACATTGTACCCTGTAGCCTCTTTAGAGTCCTGCCAGGAAACAGCCATGCGCAGCTGCTGTTAAATATATGAAAGAATATTTTCCATAAAAGGTTCCTCAGCTGCTTCTGAGTGCAGACATTCTTTTAAAGAGCTAAATAGATGGTTAGCTTAGTTGGTATTCTTGTGTGAATCCTAACAGTTGGCATGGGGGGATGTCTTTGACTATTTCATCTACTCTTGGGATCCTTTTCCTCCTATTGGGTTGCCTTGCCCAGCCTTGATACGAGGGTTTATGCCTAGTCTTATTGTATCTTGTTTTGCCATGTTTGGTTGATATGCCTGGGAGTTCTGCTCTTTTCTGAAAGGAAAGGAAGGATGAGTGGATCTGGGGGAGAGGGAAGTTTATAAGGAGTCTGGGTTGGTAAAGGTTGAGGGAGGAAAACTGTGCTAGGGGGGAAACTGCATTTAAAACAAACAAACAGAAAAGACTAGGTAGAAATTCTCACAAAATAATCTGACTTATCTGTCCTGACGATGCAATGAGGTAGTATTGCCTGGTCACTGGTCACACTCATTAGTCATTACTATTTTCTTGTCTTGAATTTCATTTGCTGAGGATGCTGTTCAGAAGCTCTACTCCCTACTTGCTGACCCAGATGCATCTGTGGGGTGCATATCACCAGAATCACGCAGCACTGGCGATCAGGAAAAGCAACGAGGGAACTTTCCATTTCTCCAAAGGTCAGAATCTTTGCATTTAAAAACACTTTCTGACTCCCTTTAAGAAAATAATCATGGTATACAAAGTGCTTGCTTTGGCAGAATCCATACTAGAAACTCTAGTGTGGAGTTTGTGTCAGGATAAATAAATGAAACATGGCTGAAACAAACTCAGTTCTTGAAGTCATAGAACATGGGCAGGAAAGAATATTTGCATTTTATCTTCCAACTTGAAGTTGGATGAGTTATCTTGATCCTCCATCTCTTCTTTGACAAAGCATCTGAAATGTGGTATTTCTGTTCTGCTGACCTATTGTCTCTAGGCTTCCTGCTGCTCTTCTCTATTTTGCTTCTTTCTACTGGGACTATATTCAGCTGCATCCACATGAAGTTCTGCAAAGGAGGAAGCAGGGACTGGCTGCTCTGGGGAACTTCTGAGCTTATCTGAGGATGATGGGTTCCCCTGTGTCACCTCTACACAAATGGTCCTTCTTGGCTGCAGATGCCTTTTTGACAGCTGTCATGATGGTCATGTGATTTTAGTACTGCCAAAGGCTGTTCCCAGCCTCAGAGGAATGGGTGCAAACAGCATGTAGCTGAGCCTGCTTATTTGAAATCATAGTATGGGTACCATCAGATCCTAAGTGATACATTTCTGAACAGACAACTTTGGCAGCATCCTGATTTGGGCCTTTAAAAATACAATAGCCATATGTTTTCTTTAAAATATTCATCAAATGAATATTTTATTTGCTGAAATATTCATAGGAGAAACCACAAATTAATGATGATTGGGTTTTCTTCATTTCCTATGTGTTAGGCGCTGTTTCCCTTTGTCTCTCACTCAGTCTTAAAGTTACTCTCTGGCACATATGTTTCCTTTACCCTACTTGAGAGGAAATTAAGACAAGAGAAATCAGTTAGATTATTCAAGCCCACTGTCACCCACTGTGGAGGGCTAGGATTTGATCCAGGACCACATGGGCTCTTAACCAATATGTTGGCTAAATGGTGCAGGAGACTTGTCTGTTCAGTCAATCATGTTTTAAATAAATGCTGATTGGCCAGGTAGGAAGTGTGGGCGGGTCAACCAGACAGGAAGTAGAGGCAGGGCGAGGAGAAAGTCTGGGAAGCAGGAAGCTTCCCTGGCATTCCTGCGCAGATCTCCAAGGAAGCAGCATGTGTCCCTGTCCCAGCTGAGAAAAGGTACCGGCCATGTGCCTGGCATGGATGGGAACAATGGGTTAATATAACTTATGGGAGCTAGTAAGAAGCCTGAGATAATGGGCCAATCAGTTAATAACCTAATGTAGTCTCTGTGTGAATTTCTTTGGGGCTTGCCGGCTGTAGGGTACTGGGCGGGACAGAAACCCCAACGAGCCAGCCCTCATGTTACAGCTAAAGCTATTCAGTGTTTTGTTTCTGTACTGGAGTTGAACTTGAGCTGTTGTGGATAGCAGGTAAGCAAGCTACCACAGAGGTATGTCTCAAGCTCTGTTTCTTATTTTTATTTTAAGCTAGGACTTTGCTAAATTGCTAAGGCTAGAACTGAGCTTGCTCTGTAGCCCAAGCAGGCCTTGAAGTTGTGATCTTCCTGCCTTAGTCTCCCGACCTGTTGGAACTTCAGGTGTATGCCACGGTGTACAACTCAGGGTTCTGACTTCATCTTCAGGCAAAGGCTTCTTGAGCTGAACCACTCTCGCTGAACCACTCTCCTGGACTGTCTCACATAAGTGTCCTCAGATCACTACACAAGCTGGGTAATTCTAGGACTCACATAAGGGATATAAATTGCAATTACTTGTAGATTTCTAGTCCTGTGGGGCCAGAAGTTACCTCCCGCCTTGCTCATCCCTGTTCTCCAACACCTAACATAGGTTATGACAAATTTGAAGCCAAAATAATATACTTATATGATAAATGTTTATATAATTATATGATAGATGTTGAGACAATAAACCACTGAGCATATATTGGAATTTTTTACTTTCTGCAAAGTCCCAGATAGGGAGATTAGCATTTGATGCACAGAAATCTTTTTTATTGCTAACTGTTTGCACTTAGAAAGAGACCTAGATAACAAGGGAAGATTTCAAATTATTTATCCCAGTCAGAGAAAAGACGCACAGTCTAAACTCAGGAGAGCAAGATTTTATAAGGAAAAAAACAATAGCCTAAAAATATCAGGAAAGGTAAGGAGTTGTGCTTAAAGATTATGTATTTCTCATCAGTCCCTAGGGGATATAAGCAAATTACAGAGGACAAATAATACCAAAATAAATATTCTTTAAATGGCAGAATTTTAAGGACAAAGCAAAAAAGAGCAAGTGTGAACCCTTTCTATTTCACTGAAAAGGAAGTGCACAGCCCTGTGAGCAATCAGGCACAGCAGAGAAGATGCCTTTGGGGATTGAGACACTGACACCTTAAGTGGGAGATGTGTTAGGGTAGCGATAAGATACTCTAAATGTAAATTGTAAAAATAAGTGTAAAGTCTTGCTGGCCATCTCGAGTAGTTGAGATTGTGCTGAAGACATTACCAACAAAAGGACATGGATGTGTCCAGAGTGAATGAAATCGATGCTGTAGATAACTGTGGAGAGAAAAGATAGTTTTCCATAGTCTAGGACTGAAAGTAGAGGGGATACTTAAAATTGTTGTAAAAAGGATGTAACTCCCTGAAGACTGTGGTCCAACTTCATAAAGTTTGAAGAGGTAGAAACTAGTCATGGGTCAGTAGGATTGCTCTTCCTCAATAACAGACAAAATGGACGTATGGCCTAGAGATAGGTATGGCAAAGGCAATGCTGAAAACCAGTCATCACAATTCTAAACACTCCCAATGGGAAAATACTCCCCATTTAGAAATAAATGATTTAAGACCTAAACAAATAAAAATTTTTGTTTAATTTCAATATGTAAATTCTCCTAATAACTCTCATTTTTAACAAAGCACAGTCGTCCATTAATACAGTATTCTAACAAAGGTTAACTGAGAGAACCTCCATATATGGCATTGGATTCTAGCACAGGTAACTCAGTCACACGAATTTGCTTCAAGACTGGGTTTGCTATAGGTCAGCATCTCTGGAACATCCTTCAGCCACATTTTGTGTCTTAACATATTGCTACGCACAAATCATAGATTTTGAATGATGACTGTAAATACAGCTAAAGAAGATTCTGTTTTTCTTTAATTTTATCATTTCATGTTACAACGTTTTAAAAATGTATCAATGCTAAGGCTCAAAGCAGAAACTTTAGCTACCATTCATTATTGTAACAAACTAAAATACCAATGTGCTTTCTTTTTCCCTAAAATTTTATCTCAGATAAATTAAGAACTCTGAGAAAACAATCTACTGTGTTCCTTTCCTGTTACTGTCCTATCTATTTCTGGTACAATTTTGCACATAAAGATCAATGAAGACAATTTTCACTGAACTTTTTTCTATTCATTATTTTCAACTCATGTCACAGTTTTTACTGAAAGTCATTTTGTCTCTAGAGCAGAAGCTGCTGGAAAACTGATTTTCTTTGGGTCTCAGATACAATACAGATGTCACTGGGTAGAAGCATGTGGATAGCACGGATGCTTGGCAAATCATTCAAAACTGTTATTGCAAATGAAGCTCAAGAGACCCTGAGCGAGGGGCATGTCATCAGTTACGTCTGTTGCCTGCACTTCTTACTGATCCCTTGATAAAGTGCAGGAAGAATAGCGTTCGCCCAGCTCCGTACCTCACGAAAGTCTTCATCTTCAACTCACTAAGGACACTTTGGTGAGTCTCTTTGCATTTCACACATGATTTATAGTGTTTCATTTAGGGTGACCTTGTTGATGCACATGAGTGGCCAGTAGTTTGCTCATCTTTATTCCTCAGAGATGGTGTATTAAAGACACTGGTAGGGATACACTAACAATGGATATTTGGAATTCAGATGCCTGGTAAGCACTAATATTGTACTTGCTGAATTTCTCTATTTCACAATGGAAAGAAAGAAAGCATAAAACTTAATAAAGAAAACCATTTTTCTTCACTTCAATAAACATCAACACAGTAAACAATAGTCATGATATTTACTTGCCCTTCAGAGCTTAAACTTTCAGGTAAATTTTCTCTTATTCAATTGTGGAACAGAATTAATAAAAATTGAATCATTAAATCATTAAATATGACTCAGATACTGGCCAAAGTCATCTAAAAATTAGTTCATTAGCACCCTTAAGAAGTCTGAAATATGGGACATTACCAGTATTGATTTACAAAGAACAACTTCTTTGAATTAATTTAACCTTCTATAGCAAAACATCTGGCTTGGTGAATTTTTTTAAAGGCAGCAGATAGAAACTTTCTGGACTATGAGAGATGTTTAAATATGTCACATGCCACTTTATCAGGAATCTGAAAAGACATGAACATCATCATCTGACTTCTGAATCAGGCAGAGTTTGACAGGAATCAGTTAAGTATTATGGTAATAAAGGCCCAGTGTAAAAATTAGGGCCTCTGATAGTCTCAGAAGAGCTGTGTCCTAAGGGTAAGGAAGGATGCAGATTTGAGAGGTCAAGGAGATGGTCACTGGTCACTTCATCCTGAAACATGAATTTTTTTCAAGGGTTACTTGGGGTAACTGATGTTTTCAAGTCTCTCTTGAAAAGCCTGCTACTAGCAGGCACTTTGTAAAGTATCTGGGATGTATGGGTATCCTTCTCAAGAGGGAGCCCTGGCTCCCTCTACTATCCTAATCTTGCACCAGATACTCTCATAAGCAAGCTCTAACTTAGCATCACCCCAGATAGTTTTTCTACTGTCAGTAACAAGAGGACAGGTGATTCTACATTGAACCAAAACTATGTGTCCAAATGGAGACTATTACTTATAGCAAGGAATAAATTGGACTTTATCCTGTCCCCACATAAGAGGATTATTTGTTTCCTGTTTATGGGAGATGGAAGTAGCCTCATTCAATTCCCCATAACATGAGCTGGATGCTAAAGCAATGAACTGAGCAGCAGATAGGAGAATTAGAATGGAAATCTAGCTTCTGTGAAACTGAAGCTTCTCAGAAAGTATAATCCCATGGGTGCCATGCAAAATTGCATGAATACGAATGAAAATGTACTAGGGAAGTGTGGCTTTTAAAAAAAAAACTAGCTTTGGTGAGGGAAATGAGAACCTTCTGGGTCATCCAATATCATGTATCTCTCCAGAAGTTTATTGGTTATAAAAAGAGCTGCAACTTGAATAGATTTTTCCAGAAGGAAGAAATCATAAGGCTTCTTAGTACATATTCATCTCTGTCCAATGTCTAATTCTGTTATGTTGACTCAGAAATTGGTCTTTGAGGGTAGAAGTGGGCAAATCTGAGATGGTGACACACATTTTGTGCTAACATAATGCCAACTTATTAAATTTCTATGATAAATGGAACTTCCAGAGACCAGAACGTTGCATTTGTTTGAATAGAACATTTGCTTCCTGTAAGCAGGTGACATGGAGAGTCGAGACTGTGGGAAATGACTCAGATGTTCAATGACAGCAGGATCTCAGGGCTCTGTGGCCTTCACCCAGCAAGAGACCAGCATGATCTGAGTAACCTGGTCCACCTATCCTCTCTAGAAGTCACGCTGGCTCTGTCCTTGTGTGATTCTCTGCTAGTCTCTCTCATCGTGCTGTCATGGGGGATCAAAACACCTGTCCAAAGTAGCCACCTTTATTTTGATATGTGATCTAGTCAGATGACAATCTTGGCAGTTTGGATATTCCTCCTGCTCCCCATCAAAACTGTCCAATTAGGGCCATCGTGTATTGATTTTATAATTCCACCCCCAGGAGCAACTGTATAGCCTTTATTTTCTGGCAATTTATTATTTAACAGCACGTGAGATATCTATAATTTTAGGGACTGTCATAATATCTGTCATCTGAGGGGGTTTGCCATCTCTTTCCACTGTCCTAGAACATTTTGATTAAAAAAAAAAAAAGAATGAAGCATTGGAAGAGATTCAGAGGCAAGCCAAGAGAATGATTTATGAATCTGGGAATGACTTGTGTGGGAAGGTCAAAAGCACTGGAGAGAAACAAGGGAAAGGAGGTTTAATGACAGTTTTAAAGCACTCGATTTTACACGTAGGAGACTGAACATTAGAATTAACATAGAGCTCCCCATTTGTGAACAATGAATGGGCTATGACGTACTTAGAGAATCTCTTCCATGGAGTTTGAAAAATGAAGTTCTTTTCATTTATTTTAGGCTATCATTCTATTTTGAAGGTGAAGGCAAGGGGCCACACAGCATTTCATTTCTCCATAGGTCTGAGAGTCTTGGGTTAGTTTTTTTCAGGAATCAGGGGATAAATCCTTCCACAGGTAAGTGCCCTGAGAACTTGAGGCCATGACCCAAGCTGAAATTCCTCTCTGTGCCCTGCCTGGCTTGACTTGTTTTTAATAAGAGAGTGATAAGACCGTAGACAACTGCACGGCCCTGTGTGGTATTGGGAGTGGTGGTGCACACCTTTAATCCCAGGACTCGGGAGATAGACGCAGGTGGATCTCTGTGAGTTCAAGGCCACCCTGGGCTACACAAGATTGAACCTATCTAAAAGAGAAATAGAATTCACACAAAGGTGACTCCAGCATTCGGGATCACATATATGCCTTTAATCCCAGAGAGGATGGAGACAGAAGCAATGTGGCTGGGCAGAGAGGGGAATATAAAAGGGAAGAGACCGGTGCTCAGTAGAGTGCGGAGTCTTTAGAATCCCTGGAGACAGGATCTGGCCCATTTCAGTCTGAGGCAGAGGTAACTGGCTGCTTTGTTTTTCTTATCTTCAGCTTGAACCCCAATATCTGTCTCTTAGTTTTCATTTCATTTCAAACAGGAATGTATTTTTTAATTGGGGCAACCTAAAGTTTCTTTTTAAGTCCCTACAATTAAGTCCACAGCAATGAAGTCTCTTAAACAGTTCATTTTTTCCAGGCCCAGACCTTGTCATACCTACAGCTATTTGAAGGGCAATGTCATGTTTGAAATAGGTACAACTAACCACAGAGTGGCAGAGAGGTGGGCGAGGGGAAGGCAGCAAAGGTTAAAGAAGGGACTGTCTAGAGGGTTGCCATGATCGAAGACTACAAACTCCTTGCTGGGGTCACCACAGGCCCCCAGGGTTAGGAGAACTCTTACTTATGGACTTTGTACTTCAGGGATTTCTTAACGCTCTGCTACTACAATTCTAAACATGGAGAGCAACCAAGGTTGACGAAAGCAAAGCTTTAGTGAGTCCTGTACTAAACAATGCAATCTTTTCCAGGTCCTGAAATCTTTGGGTAGAGCTATAGAGATATTTTTCCCCATTAGGTTCTCTTCTTTCCTTTGAAGATGTTAAATGAACTGAATTCTGGACTGTCCGTGGCACCAAATACAATTACAAGAGGAGTAATCCACCACTGCAACTAGATAGGAAAGTAACTCCATGCTACCTTTCTGACAGCAAGCAGTCTGGAGTTGGTCCTGCCGTGTGGACATCGAGACAGGCAGTAGGGGACTGGGAGGCATGACAGTGCAGGAAGCAGGGGATGGTTGCAGGCATGGAGGCTGAATTACATTTGCTCTGTCATTTGGGCCTCTAGAGTGATCCATAGAGCTTGGGTAAGAGACAGTTATAAATGGGACATTGCCTGAAAAGCATCGGTAAGAGTAGGACCTAGAGTCCCTCAGCACATAGTGACAATTCTTGCTCTTTATAATTAGTAAATAAAGGCTTTAACAGTTCTTTATCAGAAATAATTGACTGTACTGAAAAGTCTCTTTCCTACTATTTTCTTTCTTTTTCAAGCATTTTCTTTCTGAGAAATATATATATATATGTGTGTGTGTGTGTGTATAGCTTTCAAGTACATATATATCATATAACATATATACGTTATATACACATTTGACAAAACTGCCTAAAAACCACCCAGCTACTCAGCTCAGTTTATGGTGCTCTTCCCTGAATTTCTTCATGCAGTTGCATGGTGCTCCGTTGTGTGCATGTACAATGGTGTCTTGTATGTTGGTGAATAACTTGGTTAAATGCTCAAGGTTCCCTCCTTGGGTCATTGCAGTTTTCTTTCTTAGAAATAGAAGAGAGGCATAGTTTTTTTCCAATTTGGCCAAGAGGGTGCATTGTCAGCCTTGTAAAGCTTTCCCAGCCTGATAGTGGCTTTCCATTTTATTCATTACTTAGGAGTAATGCCACACACTTCTGCATGTTTAAACAGCCATTGGTACGTTTTGGTGAATTATCTTTTCTTACATTTTAATATTTCTCTTAATTTTAGTTTCTAGTTCTTCAGTTTTTGTATAGTAGAGATTTAAGCCATTTACTTGGGATGTGTGTTGCAAATATTTTACCCAGGTTTTTTTGTCTCTTAGTTTTATGATGGTTCCTGTATAATTTTTATATCATATTTATCATTAGTCTCTTTTCTTGCCTCTGGATTTTGAGTTATATTTAGAATGAAATTTCTTATACTAAAATTTTTTGATTCACCCATTTTTTAATATTTACAAAATTTTATTTTTATATTGCATTTCATCTTCTATTCAATATTTATTTCTCTGTACAGAGTACATTAATGATTTAATTTTACTTTTAACAGATTTATGTGAATTATTATAAAACTGTCTTTTGTTACTGAGTTTGAGGTGCATTTTTATCATATATGGAAATTTCACAAATGTTTAAGTTGATTTCTGGTCTTTTCCTTTGGTCTCTGTCCATCCATATTCCAGAACCACAGTCTTATCACAGTTATGTTTCAGGACCTGAGCGTTAAGGGTCGGGCTATTTCCCTCTCACAGATTTTCCTTTTCTGTGTTTTCCTGAGTTTTCTTGTATATTTATTTTCATGTGAACTTTACTGTGAACTTGTTTAATTCCATAAAAAAGAAACACTTTGAGGTTGTGATTTGTAGGCTCGTTTTCTTTGCTTTATGTTTAAAAACCACTCAGGAATGAATACATGTAATAATTGTCTTTCTGTGTCTGGGTTACCTCACTCAAAATGATGTTTTCTAGCTTCATCCCTTTTCCTATAAAATTCAAGATGTCTATATTTTTTTCTGCTGTGTAGTACTCCGTTGTGTAAATGTACCACATTTTCCTTATCCATTTTTTGGTCGAAGGGCATTTAGGTTGTTTCCAAGTTCTGTCTGTGACAAACAAAGCTGCTATGAACATAGTTGAGCACATGTCCTTGTGGCACGATTGAGCTTCCTTTGGATATATACCCAAAAGTGGTATTACTGGATCTTGAGGAAGGTTGTTTCCTAATTTTCTGAGAAATCGCCACACTGACATTCAAAGGGTCTGTACTAGGTGGGTTGTATTCCCACCAGTAATGCCGAAGTGTTCCTTTTCCCCACAACCGCTCCAGCATAAGTTGTCATCAGTGTTTTTGATCTTGGCCATTCAAATCACAATCCCAGAGAGCTTAGACAGCAATGAGGACACTAAGAGAGATGTGCATAGATCTAGTCTACATGGGAAGTAGCAAAAGACAAGATCTCCTGAGTAAATTGGGAGCATGGGGAATTTGGGGAAGGGTTGAAAGGGAGGACAGAGGCAAGGAGAGAAGCAGAGAAAAATGTAGAGTTCAATAAAAATCAAAAAAAGCAACATTGACATTGTATTTGTCGTTTATATATTTGTAATGTTGAGTTGGTCTACCCAAGAATGAATGAAGGGTCTTTCCAATTGTTCAAGTCTTTCGTTATGGATTTCCTGAGAGTATCCTTAATACTGTAGTCCAAAGAGGAGATATTAAGGAGAGCTTCTGGCTGTAGGAGATACTGGGTACCACTTTAAACTACATGTTGGTAATTCTATCATTTGTTATCCATCCAATTAATATTTGCATATCTCTCAGATAGTAGGCTCTGTGCTAGGTGCCAAGGATTCAGAAGTAAACAACCTCATCCTTCCAAGGAGATGCTCACAGTCTAGTCAGTCTTCTTGGATGTTATTAAATTGACAGAGACAATGTTTCTGTCTTGTTTAAAGCGGCACAGCCATTTTACTGAGGAGAACTAGATTCTGTGTTGGCGATACAACCAAGAGGGATATGGAGCTGGCTGTATAAAACCCAGCTCTAAATGTGTGTGCTGTTGTTATTTATGCATGCAAAGACTTTTGCCTATGACCGCGTCTCCCAGAAGATAATTTAATGTCTTAATGTAAGCTCTTGCAGCCCTCAGTGTCTGTGCATGTGTATCTGCTGAGATTTCAAGCGGGATGTGGTAATTAGTTGACTTCAGCAGCAGCTGGTACCCAGCACGCTTCTCTTCTCAAATCACCTTCTTTTCCTGTGGCCATTAATAACTTGATGAGAAAGGAAGCAAATCTTTTAAGGTTTTTATTGCTCTTCCCAGTTTTTCCTAGCAAATCTTGCAATTTAACATGTGGTTAAAATACTATGTGTGTGTGCTTGTGCGTGTGCGTGTGTGTGTGCGTGTGCATGTGTGTGTGCAAGAGAGAGAGAGAGAGAGAGAGAGATTTATATATTTTTCAGAGAATATAGTTTGCTGCTGAAGTGAAGGTAGTCACTTTAAAAGGACTTTTTGTTTTTGTTTGTTTGTTTTGCTGTGTTGATTATTTCAAGCTTAATTCAAATCTTATTTCAACTTACTAAATCAATCAGGATCTTAAGTAATTAAACAAGAAACTGACCCTTTCAGAGTTGTCATGATTCCTAGAAAACAAAATTATAAACTTTCTGTCTATCCACGGGCGAAAGAACCAACATGGAGTTTCCAGTCATACATTCTCTGTGTAGCAAAGCATTCCAGCTTTCCGAATGAAGTGTGGGCAACCACAAGATGCTAATGCAGGCAGCGCAGGCTACTGCAGAATTAAAAGTGGTAAGTGCTGCCGTTAGGTAAGGGCCTGGACTAGAGGGAAGGACTCTTCTTCCTTGGGTTCCTTTCTTATCTCAGCTTGAGAGTAAAAGGAGACGTGTTCCTGTGGCTTTTGAAAAGGCAAAGAATGTTTCTTTGTGGAGTTTAAGAGTCCAAGGGGAAACTGCTGGAATGTGTAGAAGCCTTTCACAATGGGAAGCAGGTGGCTATTATTCAAATACAAGCTGAGATAGCCCTGCTTGCAACCTGCTCAAGAGTCAGGCCTCAAATGTTACAGGAGGTTTTTTTCTGTTAACGTGGCCCCTCCTATCCTATTGGCATTGCGGTCAATTAAATTTGTTCAGCCCCAGTTACCTGTCCCGCATCATCTCTAAGCCCTTTCTGTGTTTCCTTGTATACTTTTCACTTTGATTTCCATAAGGGTGGTACCAGAATGTTCTAAGAACAGGAAAGTGAGGTAACTGCCAAACTGTCTCGTCCTCCTACCCTGACCCATGACCTACATATACCTCTTAGTAAGCAGAAGAGGACCTTTTGCCACCGTCATGGTGCTGTGGGATAATGCTCTTGAACACTGTAAAGATTTGTCACTCGTATTGGTTTAATAAAATGCTGATTGGCCAGAGAATTCTGGGAAGAGGAAAGGCAGTCACCAATCAGACGGCAGAAGAAGCAAGATGAGAATGTCTTACTGAGAAAGGGTACCAAGCCACATGGCTAAACATAGACAAGAATTATGGGTTAACTTAAGTTGTAAGAGCTAGTTAATAATAAGCCTGAGATAACAGGCCAAACAGTTTATAATTAATATAAGCCTCTGTGTGTCTATTTGGCATTGAATGACTGCGGGAACAGGCAGGACAGAAGCTGCTATCTGCATCCCGGTCTCTTATTTGACCCCCATTTCTATTTCTTTACTGTCTTCCCATATCTGGATACCTCTATTCCATTACACATTAAGATTTAATAAAATAAATCAAAAACAGGCACACACACACACACACACACATACACACAGATTTTGTTAATATAGCACTCTATTCTTTTTCTTTTGCAAGTTAAAGCTTTGTACTTTTTATATTCTATGAATGGGAGAGGTATTACTATTAAGTCATTCTTTGCAAGGTTTACATCTAAGGTCTATTTGTTTGGTTTGTCCAGGTATTTCATATTTTACCATATCTGAACTAAAGATGCAGGAGCAATAGTAGCATGGCTTTCTTTGTCTTCCATGGACTTATAAATTACTACATCACATCTTAGGGCGATCCAATTTGTTTTGATTTTTATGGTTGAGCACTGACCATGCATCAGATGGACAATGCCACTCCTATGCCTGAACAAAGTCTAATCCAGGGGAAGTGGAAAACAACCCAGTTATAAAGCTGGGTGAGAGAGACCCTGTAGAAAAATGAGCACTGCTTTGATAAAAAACTATTTCAGTTTTCCTTCCTAATCCATTCTTACTCCTTGTCTTCTGAGATGGTATTTATATTTGATGGTTAGACATAATCTTAGTTATGTGTGTTCTGCGAATTAAACGTTTGCTTCTCACTTCTGCTTAGATAATTTTTATTGATTTGTCTTAAGTTCACTCCTGCTTTAGCCTACTGCAACAGTCATCTGCAAGGAAGCCCATCCAACGAATTCTGAGTTTGACACTGAATTTTTATCAGCAATAAAGTCCATCCAATGAAATTCTGAGTTCTGACACTGAATTTCCCACTTTCAAAAATAGCATTTGTTTCAATTTTCATAGAAAATTAGAAGTTTCTATTTCTTCACTCACAAAAATACACTTTCCTCTAAATTCTTTGACAAATTTACAAGTTCATTTAAGTCCCCATAGACTAACCTTAAACCTAAATTATTTCTATGTGTCTATTGTCCCTAAATTATCCCTTATAGTCACATTTTCTGCATAGTTACATTTTTAACTCAAATTTAAAATATAAAATATAATATATACAAGTATATCATATTATATACATCATATTCCAGGAGTTGTGGAACACTGGGTATCAGAGCCTTGTAACAAGAAGTATTGTTGCTATTGCTCTGGGAATGGTTGACTCTAGTATTGGAAAACCTCAGAATCCGATAACCATTACTATGCCCAGAAATCTTTGCCAGTCCCTTCCGCCAGCCCCCCTCCTCAGCTACTTCTCAGGATAGGAAACCCTGGGTAGATCTGCTCACTACAGTCTGTTTCTCCAGACTCCCACCAGCCCCATCATTCCAGGAAGGCCCAGCTATTTCCATTTTCCAAAGACTCTTCCCATTGGTAGTAGCTTTGCTGGGCCTAAGGACCAGATATGGAGGATGTTGCCTTTCTCTGCTCACCTATGAAGCACTTGTTTCCTTGGAGATGCACTTCACCAAAGTCTCCTTATTGTGTCATTTTTCATTAGCCCCATAAGAGGTATGATTTTTATTTTGTCTGATTTATCTTTTTACAATTGGAGTCAAAGTAGAAATCTAACATACTCCTTTGAATGAATATATACATGTCCTAACCAAGGTCCCTGGACATTGATAAGGAGTCATGAAGTCTCCAGAAAGTTTCATGGTATCACTCTCTTATATGAAAAAATAAGATAAAAAAGATGTATAGTGGAAATTCCTAAGGAAATATCATTTAAAATTGCAATTCACAAATGAGGTGTCAAAGGAAATACAGAGGAGGAGCAGTGATAGCAGAAGTCCAGGTGCATTATTGCAGAGTCAGAGCCAAGGAGTCCATACTGTGGCACTCATGGCATTTGGGGCTCATTTTTCAAACCTTGATATTTATTCTAGGTTCCCTTATTCATTTGCCTTTACCAATGTCCTGGAAAACATGTAATTAAATCACTGTTTCATGAGAACTGAACAAAGGACTGTCTTTCCTTCGTCATTTCTAGTAAGCCCCAATCTAAGAAAGTATGATTTCAATTTTTAATTTGAATGAGGTATGTTGTAAAAAATTTTTGAAAATTTAATACATGACCACTTCATCGACATCACTCTTGTCCCCACCTCCTTCCTCAGACTCCCCCAATATATCCTTCTCCCAAATTCACGACCTCTTTTTTTTCATAACACACACACACACACACACACACACACATGCCCACACACTCTATTAAGTCCATTTAGTGTTGTTCATATGCTGTGTGTCCATGGCTGATTATTTGGGATTGGACAACCTGTGCAGACAGCTCCTCTCGGGAGGAATTACTTTATTAAAATAAATAGAATTTAGATTTCCTAACCCAAGAAGGAAAATGTAACCTGTCACACTACCTCTATATAATGAAAACTAGTGTTGTTAGTGGAATTGTCATCTTAGCAATTGGTTATAGCTCAGGCTTATTTATGTGAGCCTAGGAAGAGCTGAAGCGCCAAGGCCATGTTGAAATATAAATGAGCTCTTTTAGATCTATATAATATCATAGGAAAAAGAATATGACAATTCGGGACAGACCCAAAGCCTTTAATACAGACTTACCGTATCAGAAAATGCATGTTTTGGGAATTCAAAAATTAAAATCAGATTTAATTGCAATTGAGCAACATTTTCACTGCCTGAAGAAGTCTCCAGTTGTCCTTGTCAGGACATGACCCATTCTTTGGTTTTCAGCTTGAATTGGGGCTAAGGGCTTTGCTTCCTTTTGTGTCTTAGAATTTGAGAAAATCATGCTGAAGAATTGTTTTCATGTTCAATCAAGTAATCAGTATCTGTTTCTACATGATTTTCATAATTCCAATGAGCAAACATAATCCAACCAGAAACAGTAATGGGAAGTAGCGGCAGTGACATATACAATACTGAGTAAGTTCAAAATACAACCAAACACAGAAAAAAAGTGAAGGATGTGGTTGAGAAGGAACATAGTATGTTATTAGTTACACCAAATGGGGGAGAGAGAATCCACATTCTTTCACTAGTTTGGTTATTAAACATGGTTGGTGCTTTCTTTGGAGTTTATGGAACTGTATATGATAAGCCAATCCTAAGAAGGATTTCTTAGTGCCTCCTAGGAGTTGGTTAAGATAGTAGAAGAGCTTTTAAAACAGATTACAGTCCATCAGTACCCAACAGAGGTTCTTCGGCATGGTGATTAAGAAATAATTATGGTTGCTGCCTGTAACCATCTCCTAGCTTAGAGACATTTTGTGGTTTCCAAACAGAACTCATTAAGTGCACAGATTTTGTTGGAAGACTGTCTTGACTCATGCTTTGGCTTCTTTTATTTACTCATTGCCCCTCGCTCTTTCTCTTTTAAATCATATTAAATAGGAAGGCTATCCAATATGTCCTGTTCTGCACAAAGGTCAGCCTATAATACCACAACTTCTGTTTATGGCTTTGGTCAAATCTCATTTTCCCCATGAGCACTGCAGCTTTTCCTGGACACCTATTGACCTTCTGTCTGAATGGCTCACCCGAGAATCATATGTTACTAAGATTATTGGCTAATATTACTCTCTTGTATAATTGTAAAACTCTTAAATTGTATGCTAGCATTTGAGTATCCTCACAATTTCTTCTCTGAAGTTTTATGCTCATTGAATCCTATATCTACTAATTTTCCTAAGCCCATTATACAATATCTGCCCCAGAATTGATCCTTATCTGTAGGGAAAATAACAGCACATTTAAATTCTTTGATTTTTTTTAAACTAAAATTCTCTTTATCAGCAGAAATTCTGATTCTGAGAATTGTGGGATCCCCAAGTCTGGAAAAGTCTTGTTCTTCCTCTAAGTGTCTGTCACCTTTAATAAAACCAAAAAATAACCCATGCTGGTTCCGTTCCTGCTGTCAGTACAATTTGCTAGAGTAGATCACTGGTTTCCTGGAAAAGAAACAATGAAAGACCATCCCCCACCCAGAATCACCAGGTCACAGGTGATGGGCATTTCACTGTGTCCGTCTCAGCTCCCTGGAAGGCCACCAATCGGGCCAGAAGTGTGATGATGACAGAGCCATCTGGTTCTTCCCTGAAGATTCAGGGTTCTTTTTAACCAATAAGTTCTCTTGTGTGACTACAGTAAATGATGAAATTATAGTTACATCAATTTAGCTTGGATAAGGATAGTTTATTAGAGTAGTCAGAATTCTCCAAAGAAACAAAAACAATAGGATATGCAGTTAGTGTGTGTGTGTGTGTGTGTGTGTGTGTGTGTGTGTAAGTAATCATGAGTGTGCATGTGCTTGAATGCAGGCTATGAATATAGTTTGAGGAAAGATTACATCAGGCATTAAAAGAGATTTATTTCATGGACATGTCTCACGTTTGTTGAGATCTAAGTCCCGATGGGTGGACCAATAGACTGAGCCATTGCAAAGAATCGACGTTGCAGATAAGGTTTGTAGGTGACTACCGCCTAGTGTCTTCTTTTGCAGAAAGTATCTTTTTCAGCTTATTCAACCCTTCAGTAGATTGAAAGAGGACCACCATATTTTTTAGGGCTACGTGCTTAACTTGAGGTCCTAGAATTTAAGTGCAAATTTTACCCCAAATATCCTTATAGAGAGAATAACATTTGATCAAATATTTGGGCAATGTGAACTAGCCAAGTTGAAATATAAAATTTTCCATTGTATATATGATACAAAGGTGAAAGTAAAATTGTCTAGTAAAACAAAGGACATTGTGGGAGGGAAGGGAAACAGAAAGGTAAGGGGGAAGGGACAGAATATGTTCGACATACATTATGTGCTTGTATAAAAATGTCCTTATGGAACATAGTACCATGTACAATGAATATACACAATGAAAAATTTTTTAAAAAGCTTATTGAGGAAATGGGACTGGGAAGATACTTTACTTAGTAATATGCTTGCTGCGAAGGCTCAATGACCTGAGTTTGATCTCTAGAACCCATGTAAAAAGTCAGGTGTGGTTGCAAGTTCAGGACTGGGGAGGCAAAGATAGGGTATCCTTGAGGTCTAGCCTAGTCTCAAGAAAATAAAAGGTGGACATGATATCCCACTCCAACATACACATGTGTTTACCTGCATGTATGTGTGTGCGCGCATGCACGCATGTGCACACACACACAGAATATGTTTAAAATTGCTTATACTATATTCCTTATAAATATTCAGAAAGTCAAATTGCTAACTAAATCATCTTTCTTTTTCCACATGTTTTAGGCTAACAAGAATTTTTAAATTGAGATATAATTACTGCACCTTATGATTCCTCATTTACAGTGTACTGTGCAATAAATTTTACAATTTATGAGGTTGTCCACCCTTCACCACCATCTGCAATCATTCTTCATGCCCCATGTTCCAGGCCTTAATATCACTGATCTGCCTCCTGCCTCTACTGATTTGCCGATTTTTCTTTAAGTATAATGTGTTTTTTTTTTTATGTCTCACAGACTGCAAAAATCTGGTGACCTCATCTGAGAAATAAATGAACTAATGAAGCTTATGAGTTTTTTCACAACTTATGATTTTATGCCTGGATTATTAACCAATCAAGACAGTAGTAAATTTCTGTTTAGTTACTTACAAATGAGACTAGGGATATGGTCTTCAAAACAGACTCAATTTAATTTCAATAAGTTTTGATAGTTACTGTCAAGTTTGGTTATGAATATGGTTTGAGGGAAAATTACTTCAATTATGTTGACTGAGAATAAATATTAGATGGGATTGGGTACATCTGGCCTATGCCCAACACTGCCTGGATGACAAGGAACCAGAGGCTGATAGCCCAGAGACCTAGGATAAAGATAAAAATCAATAAAATGGTTCCTAATAGTATTCTTATATACTCATAGATTGATGCCCAGCCCAATTGCCCTCAGAGAAGATTCCACCTCATGGGAGCAGGTGCAGAGACTCAAAACCAAACATTAGGCTTGAGTCAGGGGAACCCCACAGAAGAGAGAGAGAAAGGATTGTAGGATCCGAAAGGGTGGAGGACAACAGGAGAACATCACCCACAGACACTAACAAAGCAGGGCTCACAGGAGTTCACAGAGACTGGAGGCTGTGGGTCTGAACTGAGTCTTCTACATATATATTGCATTTGTTAGTGTGGTGTTTTTGTAAGACTTCTAAGAGTAGAATTGTGGGTTTCACTGACTCTTTTGTCTACTCTTTTGACCCCTTTCTTCCTACTGGATTGCCTCTTCATCTTGACTTGGGGTTTATGAGCAGTCTTATTGTATCTTGCTATGCCAGTATTCAATGGATATCCTTGGCAGACATGCCATTTTCTGAAGGGAAAGGGAGGAGGAGTGGATCTTGGGGAAAGAAGAGGTTGGGAGGCAGAGGGAAGGTGGATGGAAAGGAAACTAGAGTTGAAATATTAAAAACAAAAATAAATAGCAGAGATTTTTTTGCATAAATTTTTGTAATAATTTCCAAAATAAAGGGAAAAAGTAATATTGTGACTGTTGTTTATTTGTGAGCATAAAATGCTCTGTGGTTATAAATAAACAGAACCCAATAAGAGATTTTTGTTTGCTTAGAAAATTACCATAGATTGCAAGAAACGAGAAAATAGAATGGCGGAATACTAGGGGTGGAAAGGTTCAAGCAGAAAGCTGGCTAAACCTTGGAAATAGGGGAGGATCAACTAAAATGAAGAGGGACAAAAAAAAACATGAAAATATACAATCCTGTAACAAAGTTAGGGGAAAAAATAAACAATAAACAAAAATTAGTACCCTGTGTGTCTGTAACAATCTCTTCATTAAAGTTACAGGTAATTAAACAAAACCTAAATGTGAGGTATATGGTAAGTCCTTATGAATGTTTGGTCAGTAGGGCTCTCTAGAGGCATACAAAATAGTACAGCCTCTTGCTCTTGCTCTTGTTTGACTACCGGAATTACATGATGACACCCTGTTAACCGAGGACACCACTCACTTTGGTTTGATAATATAGAGAAATCGCGGCAGAACTGAGCTAGAAGCCTCCTCCCTGGATTGATGGTCCAAAGAGGCTGTGAATCCCATAAACTGCAATACCATCCTTCCAGGCTAAGTGTACTAGTGGCGTAATAATGCCATGCTATAATAGAGTAACGAAGTATTCTCAGTCTGAATTTAAGGCCCATTCCAAAGAAAGGAATACTAACGTGGTACTGGCAGGTCACTCAAAAGTTTATGTCAAGGAAAGTGATGGGAGCTAGAGGGAAATTAATCTTGCTGATTAACTAAATTTGAACTGTGTTGAACCATTTTCTAAGTATATGCTTATACCCATAAATAATTATCATTCTTAACTTTAATCAGAGAAGTTTCTTTTTCCTATGAATTAGGATGAATGCAGATACTTGTGGCTGAGAATAAGAGATGGATGCTGAGTTCCAAACAAGATATCTATTTATCTTCTCCAAGGCTCAGGGAACATTGTGGAAAATAGGGGTAGGAAGATTATTGAGAGTCAGATGATAATGAGAAAGGCTGTGAAATACCATCTTCTCAGCAATACACAGTCATTGTAATCATGGACTGTCAACAACTATGGATGACTGCACTGTGTCTGCACAAGAAGAAGCCGTCAACAGCCAGGCAAGGATGAAGGAAATGATCAGATGGCCCTACCCCTTGCTGCCTATTTCCTACTGTTAGATTCAGGGAAAAGACGAAGTACTGCCTTCAGTTGTACACCTACTGGTGACCCCACCAGACTCCAATGGATAGTCCCAATCCAACAATTATACAGATGGCTCTGATTAATCTAAATGGGACACATGACAAGACTAAAAGTCATAAATATGGAAAAAGGGTGGCCAAGGAAGAGGGGTGTTGACAGTGGTAGATGAGAGAAAAGAGAGGGTGAGTCAGAAAATGTTATCATTAAAGAACTAAACAAAAACGTAAAGACTTGAGAATATAAAGGAAGATTTTCATGAATTTAAATCCTTTATTCTTATATAGAAAAACTCAATGAGCACATGAAATCTTAAAATGCAAAAGAATTAAAATTTGGGAAGAAAAACGTTTAGCATCATAATTTTCTTGCAGCTTATTATACCCACTGTTACCCCACACTTTTTTGGCTCAGTGGGGCCATTATCTCTAAACTAGAAGGATGCTCTGCAACTCTTTCTTTACTCTATCTAAAGCACCATAAATTAACACACACGCAGGCATGCACACATGGTGGGCACACTTTTCCTTGTCTTCCTCTTCTAGTGGTGTTCAGATGACATTTGCTTTGATAATTGTCCCAGTGTTTGTTTGTGTAGCTCCTATGATATACATATGATGTATGAAGTGGCCACAAACTAGAGGGAACCACTTTGAAAATGAATGACCCTAAATATGTGTCCCATAAAATTTATTTCTAGTCATCCTGCTGGCCATATGACAGCACTTTACATTGTCCTAGCCCACGGGAGCTGGGCTGTTTGTGTTGTGAGGTGCCATCTGTTTCTCTGAGCACACTAAAGCTCTTCAGAACTTGGCTTTCCTTGCTTAGCTCCCTTGTTCCTGGTCCTATACATATGCCATGAATAACTTCTTTCTCTATTTGATCCTCCTTCTGCCCTCTGCAAATATCCTCTCCCCTTTGATATTTTCGTCAGTCAAGAATGAGAGCTCTCTTGATTCTAAGATTCCAGTGGCTCTTCGTGGGTCTTTCTTGTCTTCTGGGAAGACCATCACTTGCCTGTCTTGCCTCTTAACATTTGCACAGTCCTAGTTCCTCCTCTGTTAAAAATCATCGACTTCAGCATCACTTTAGAGTTGGCATAGTCATGCTACTTTCGTAAAAGTGAAAATAGTGGGTACCTAGAACCTAAGTAAAACATACAGTCACCTGACAGGAGACACTGACAGGCTCCCTGTCCCTATCACCACCTACCTTATTGTCTAACTTTTACCAGACCTATATTTACAGATAAAGTCTGAAAATTCAGGTTCAGTGATTTCATCCTTGAATAAGAAAGCAATGCAGATGTTTGTAGGGAATGTTGTAATAATCGATGGATGCTGTTGAGTTTAATGAATTTGTAAAGAAATGTTTTCTCTGTTACACTCTTCCATTGTCTTCTTCCCCAGCAGACAGTACTACATGTAGAATGCTCATATCTAATAATGTCTACATTTGTACGTGGGCTGTTTATCTGACTTCCTTGCTCTACTATCTACAATTGCAACAAGGATGCTAAATTGGGATATATACAATTATAATTATCTAAAATGTTGGTTTTTATGTTTTTAGCATTTATAGTCTTTTTCAAGAGTCCAAAGAAAGCTGTAGAGTCATATGAGGTGAGTTTCCTGTAGGACTGTTGTCATGCTCCAAAGACCACCTTCAGATCACTGTATAAATCTTCAGCTGAGAAGACCCTATTGTGAGGCTCATAGATGCCACATATGTCACTATATTCTTCAACTGACAATGAACCTTGAGTGGATGGTGGTGGCATCCAATGCCCTCTGTTGGTCTTCATTGGCACTATTTATTCATGTGGTACACAGACAAATGTGCAAGCAAAAAAATCCACAAACATGAAATAAAATTTTAAAATTGAAACAAAAGACTTTTAAAAAGAAAAGGAAAGAAATTCCTGTTGCCAATAGTCCCTCAGCAGTGCCTTTCTCTCTGGTTCTCAGGGGTTTGAGGTTCATGGCCTGTTCCTGAATTGAATGTTTTCCCATCCATCTTCATCCTGTACTCTGTTAACCTGAGAAATGGATGAAGTTTTGGGACAAACCTGATTTGAAAAGTTGGGATTTCAGCTCAAGGCAAATTCTCTGCACCCAGTGATGGAAACTTTGAGGCTGCCATACTGCCCAGTCCTCTCCAGTCCAGGGTTGGCACAGGTACAGTGTGTACTTCTCACTGAACTTCATCATCCTCTCTAGACTAAGGTAGACTGAACAGAAGGTGAGCTTGTGATAAAATCATCATCCCATGTGGTTATTCAGTCCTCTCCCAGACCTTCCAATCCAGATGTTTTGAAAAGTTTGCTCCAGGTAAATATGTTTTATGTTGTAAAACATTTTGAGTGTCAAGCAAATAAAATTCAAACGTACAAAAATATTTCTACCTCTTTTAAGTGGAGAGGAAGATAATATGTTATTCATTTAATTCATTATGCTATATGACACAGTGAAAATTAAGTGTGCCTTCTGCCTCCAACACACACACACACACACACACACACACACTACTGTTGTTGATTGTTTTTTACTCTCTGCTCTTTACTCTTTTGGGGGCCCACCACCCATCTCCCAAATAAATCACAAAGAGGCTTATTATTTCTTATGAATGGATGGCCTTAGCTTGGTTTGTTGTTAATCAGTTTTTAACTTAAATTATCCCATCTACCATTTGCCTTTGGGCTATTATCTTTCTTTATTTCTATATTGCTGTGGGAGCTCCTTCCGCTCCTTCAGCCAATAGCCTTTAAGATACCAGCCCACTGGGGTATGGTCTCTTTCATTTTAAAAAGCAGCAGCAGCCCTCTGCGTGCTCACTCACTCTCTTGTTTGCGCCTCCCATTCAAACTGCTAGACTCTCCGTTTCCTATTTGCGACAAGAGGACTGTGGTTTGGGACATTGATCTGTAAGTTTTTTTCCCTCCAATAAATAACCCCTTTTAATAATAATTTCCAAACTGGTGTGTGATTCTTTTGCAGTCTTACTATAAATCTTTTCTTTCATTCTTATTCCATGTCCAGCTGTGTGGCTGGATGGTTGGTCCCCGGCATCTTCCTTTCCTTCTCCTTTTTCTCTCTCCTTGATCTTTTCTCCCCAGATTTCTCTTATTTATTCTCTATGCCTGGCAGCCCCATCTCTCTTTTTTTATGCCTAGCTATTGGCTATTTCTCTTTTTATTAGACCAATCAGGTGTTTTAGACAGGTAAAGTAATACAGTTTCACAGAGTTAAAGAAATGCAACATAAAGGAATGCAAACACATCTTTGCATCATTAAACAAATGGTCCACAGCATAAGCAAATGCGGTTTGGTTTTTGTTTTTGTCTTTTTTGTTTGGTTGGGTTTTTTGTTTTGTTTTTTTGTTTGTTTGTTTTGTTGTTGATTTTGTTTTTTGTTTTGAGACAGGGTTTCTCTGTAGCTTTGGAGCCTGGCCTAAAACTAGCTCTTATAGCCCATCCATGCTGACCTTGAACTCACAGAAATTGGCCTGCCTCTGCCTCCCCAGTGCTGGGTTAATGGTGTTCACCACCACCACCACCTCAGCATAAACAAATGTAACACATCTTCAACTAATATTCCACAATACCACACCACTCAAACTTTATGTTTCTAGAGAACCTTGATTAATACAACTAAGAACCATTAAATTATCAATTATAACTACCTTCATGAATAACTATAGCAATAAATTTCATAAATTCTATTTTGCAAAGACCATTCTGTGACTTGTTGTCTAAATTATAGAATTGTCTTGATATGGTCCATTGTTCTGGTAGTGATGAGAAGCTACTGTTGTAGACACATACATCTGCTGGGACTGATATCTAGAATATATAAATAACTGAAAAATATCCTGAAAATTCAAATTGTCTAATTAACAAACCAATAAATGATTTGAACCAACAGCTCTCAAAGGAAGAACAAATAGCCATCAACTATATGACAAAAGTTTAATATCCTTAGCCATCACAAAAATAAAAATCAAAACTCCATTGAGATTCCTCATCTCACTCTGGTCAGATGGTTATCACAAACAAAACAGCTAACCAATGCAGGACAGAATGTCTGGGCAAGAGCAGTGAGAGCAGGGGCAGGAACATTACCACACTGTTGGTGGGAATGTAGACCGGTGCAGCCGCTGTGGAAATCAGTGTGCAGAGTCCTCAAAGGCTATAGATGGAGCTATCATCTGACCCAGCTATACTGTCTCTGGACTTTTTCCCAGAGGACTCTTTAGTCAGCTCACCACAGAGATGCTTGCACATCCACATTTATTGTACCATCATTCACAGCAGGCAATATGTAGACCAGCCCAACAAGTTCTAGATGATCATAAAGAAATGTGGCACACGCCCAATGGAAAAATATTCAGTCATGTGGAAGATTAAAATGATTTCATTTGCGTAAAAATGGATAGAACTGATGGTCATCATGTTTGACAAATTAAACCAGACCCAGAAAAACAAATATTTCATGTTTTCATTTATATGGTAGAATTTGTGGTTAAAAAATTGACACAAAATAAATATTTATGCATATGTCATTCTGTAAAAGCACAAAAGAATGTACAATTTCTAAAGATATGCTAATTTTATACTTGTTGAAAAGGAAAAGCTAATTTAAACTCTGTCCCCAGGGGTAGCCATACTTGTGTGCGTACGTGCAGTTTTTTAAAGTGGGAAGACTCACACTAAATGTGGGTGGCACCTTCTGGGGGCACTTCATATTATAGGAGATACAAGGAGAAGTTTGCTGTCTGCCTGGTTGTGTTCATTCTGGCTGGCAAGTTCATCTGCTTTTCACTGAACCCAACTACTTTGAGCTTCCTATGAGGGCTGAAGACCAGAGACTCTCCAGGAGTCACCCAAGCCTTTGACAACATATTGGGAGTGTTGAGACACCCAACCTTGAATGATGGAACAGTTATAAGATTCTTGTCCTCCATTTTTTGATCAGCTAGTAAATCCCATTTGTTTAGTAAATCTTTATCAGTTCTGTTCGCCAGAGAACCTATCTAAAACAGGAATCATATTGGGAGACAAGGTCCCTAGGGAGGAAATTAAGTTAAAACAAAATGCTTATTGCAAGTTCCAATTCAACAAGACTAATTCATGAAGAAGCTTGAGCACACATAGAGAGAAAGGAAACAATATCAAAGCAGTGGGAGATAGCCAAGAGAGGCCTCAGGGAAAGTTTACCCTTCTGACACCTGCTCTTGGAGTTCAGGCTCCATGGCTGTGAGGAAACACACTTCTATGGTTAACATTGCTACAGTTTGTTATCGTGCCCTGGAAAGCTAATACAGGATCCATATATGTATGTTCAGACTAAGCAGAACACTAAAATGATCTAAATGACCAAATGGGAAAATACTTAAACTCATCTATCAGTATGCTTAACCTCTAGGTGAAAATTATGACTCTGTTGAAAAGGATTACTTTGGCAGGATGTGAGCTAATCATGGGATAGTATTCAGAAATCAGAAATAAAACATGCATCTTCATCCAACATATTCAGTGATTCTAAAAACCAAACTGAATCTATAACTTATTACCCCCACCTAAATTTAAAGCCATACTGATAATAAGCAATGTATATTGTTCACTGATTCATATCTACATAACTGCAGATAAGGTACACGCATTGGAGGATTCCACTGTCACTCTAATTGGTTGATCACTAGAACCGAAAAATGGTTTTGCCCTTAGGCAGCTGACTTTGGCTAGGTTTTGTCATTTTTATGAAATCCCCTGCATTCTTGTGTGTAGTTATCTTTTCCTCTTTCTTGGTTTCCCTCCATTATTTAAAGTAATTTTTTGTAACAAATATTCTTCTTCTCATACCCTCCTGTCAAAGGTAGTATAAGGAGTCAAGAAAGACTCAGTTTTGTTCCCACTTCTCTGTAATCTGTAGGCCTTATCTTTATCTCACAAAGGGGAACAGAAAGCATTGAGGCCTCCCAGGGATGACCACTCAGCACTCTCACCCTTTCCCTGCAGTTCCTGGTGCTGACACACAGAAAGGAGAGGGTGGCAGAGAGAGGGGGGAGGGAAGTAACTTTGTGTACAGGCAGAGGTGCCACTGGGCAAGAAGATCCCTTAGGAAGAGGCTACTTCTGTGTTCTGATTTTGAGATGTGATCAGATTTCAAACATCTATGATGACATCATAGTGATGTCTTCACTTTGAAAGGAAAAGCTGGCATTAGACAGTGGTTCTCTACTTTGGCTGAGTGGTAAAATTACCCAAGATGGTTCTAAAACATGCTGGTCTCTGCTTCCCAGTGCACAAAAATGAATTGGAGTCTCTGGGGGTGGGTCTCAGGCATTGGTAAATCAACTGTGCAGCCAGGGTGGTGACCCATGGGGCTATAATCCTCATTAATGCCATCTTCTATCATAACTAGAGTCCATGTGTTTAGGAAGAATGTCAGTCATCTGCTGGAATAGATGTCAGGAGACTCTTGTCTGTTCCTAATGAGACTCGCTTATCTGTAAGCTCTGTTATCGAAAAAGAAGAGTATATTGATGGGATTATCTCTTTTCAGAAGAAGTAAGACCTTATTTTCCTGTCATTAATGACTTAATACGGAAATGAATGTATTTCTTTACAATCCAATTACACTTTATTTCAATTTTAATTAAAAAATATTACATGTATGAGGGTTTGCCTAAATGCCTGTTCACTACAACATGCAAACAGTATCCTTGGGAGCCAGAAGAGTGTATTGGCTCCTCTGGGACTGAAGTTTCAAATGGTTGTGAGCCTCCATGTGGGTGCTGGGAATTGTACCTCCAACCTCTGGAAGGTCAGTCAGTGCTCTTAATTACTGAGTCATCTCTCCAAGCCCTGTACTTTATTCCTAAGTAAAATATGTGAAAAAAGCCATTTTTATCAACAAAATAAGGTTTTTCTAATTGATCTCTAAGTGCCTTTAAAATAGCCATTTCTACAAATGTAAATAACAAGTTGCTTCCAGACTACAATTTATAAAAGTTATGAAACATAATATATCAACTATATTTTTCCCCTAAGTGACCCAGTTAGATAGAACAGGGAGAAAGGATCTAAGAGAGAGGTCTGTCTGTAATAAGTACAAGCATACTAAATCTATTCTCTAGGACAAAGCCTCTCTCTTCTGCTCTTCTCCCAGCTGGCAACCACCAACTCCACTGAGACCTCCCACATATGACAGGAGGCTTAGACAGGGTGGTTTGTAAACATTGCTAATTTATTTGCCCTCTCTTCATTTAACTCCAAGAACTAAATCCTTGCCCTTACACCTGCTGTAAGGACTATTAATGGTTTTTCTGGGTTTCCAAACACAGCGACTGTATCTCCTGCTGCATCTCGTTCATTTCAACAACACAATTTGGCTGTCATCACTGCCTTGATCTTCCTTGATCTGAGACATTTCTTTCACTCAGCATCTGGGATGCTCCCCTGCCTTGGTCCCCGGCCAGTCTCTTTGACCACCTCTCTTGGGGTCCTTTTCTAGTTTCTTACCTTCTCCCTGATTATCCATGGAACACCCAAGGCACTGCTTTTCTCTCTTTCTTTCTCTAGACTCACGATCTAGAGTAATTTCCTATATCGGGCAGTTCTATATGAATGTAGCTGATTGCCCATTTAATTTCTTATTCTACCTATTTCCTGAAGTATGGACAGCCTTTCTTGGATGTTGTTAGGTTTTGCTAGTTTAATTCATCATAACCATTTCTAATTTTTTCCTCCCCCAGACTATTCATCACACAATCTTTACATTGCAGTAACTGGAAACCCCACCTTTCCAGCTGCTTAGGTCAGTGACTGTTCCTCATCCTTGATTTCATTTTTCTGTGATCCCTTCTAGGAGTTCATACTCAAACTAACTTCGATGGCTCTACCTTTGAATGTATCCAGAATACTACTGCCTGCAGTCCCCACCCTATCCCCAGCCACCAGTGCCCCTCATTTGAATTCTTCCAGGGCCTGTTTGTTGTTCTCTCCATTCTCACCTCATAGAACCAACTCTGCCATCCCTGTCACACACACAGCAGCACACAATCCCACTTGCAACAAAAGCCCTCTCTCTCCTGTCCTCAAAATTCTTGGAAGCCTTCTGTGTGCTTCCAGATAAAGGTCAAGTCCTCACGCATAGTGACTTCTTATATCTACTACATTGGGCCTGGTCAACCTCTTTGGCCTCAGCTCCTGACTTCTCAGGATTCCACTTGCTATAGCACACTGGTCTCTCTCTAATTGAATACTACCTACCATGAGTTCCTTTCTAGAATGTTCTACCCTTGTGGAGATATGAACCTTATGTCCCTGCCTCCTACTCTGTGTAAATATTAACTTCACTCTGAGACTGCTTTGCCCATCTCTTCTAAAATAGTGGACGTGTCGACACTTGCCTGTAATCCAGCACTTGAGAGGCTAATGCAGGAGGACTATAAGTGGAGGCCAGCCCAGGCACAAAGTGTATTTCAGGAGGTATATAGCAAGTTCCTATCTAAAATAAATATGCAACAAACAAACATAAATAAATAAATAAATAAATAAATAAATAATAAAATCATGACCTCTCTTACCCACATGCTTCTTTGCTTTATTATTTGGTGCTTTGGTACATTTATCTACTGTCTGTTTCCCTCCACATGATGGGAGCTCCCCAAGGTCTACTTTGTACCCTGTCAAATAACATTGAGAACAATGCCTTGAAAACAGTAAATGTTCAAGCTTTAGGTACCCCTTAAATTATATTCAAAGTCTTAAATTCTAAAACTTTTTTTTTTACTCTAGGACCTGAATTTTTATCCTTTGATCATTGATTGTTTTAAAAACAGAACACACTAACAGATCTTACCAAGCCCTATATGATTAGCGCTCATTAGCTCCAGTTCAATAGCATAATACTTGGTGGACTTCGACACTATTAGAGATAACGTGCATACTTATTTTATACACTACTGAGAAAACTGCTGTTATCTGCAGTAGGCATTGCTGGGAAAGGCACGTCCTTTTATTCAGTGGTGTAGCCACTGATTAGCTGTCCAGCTTCGAACTCCTTATGCTCATACAAGTAATTAGAATTCAACTCTGTGGACAGCCCAGAGAGGAGGGGTGTGTGGAAAACAGCTAAAATTCCTTATATATACATATGAAACAGGTAAATAATAAAACACCAAGCTTAAACTAAAAACAAAGGTTATGCCTTTGTTTAGCATGTTGTTTATTAAGAAATGCATCTTTTTGATAATTGGAAAAAGTATTCACATTTCAGAATTACAGAAGTGGGGTGACCGAGCTTGCCTCATATTCTCTGTACTCTGGGGCAACAGAGGCTTGTGAGGGGGAGAGATAAGGTGTGCATGGGTGAGAGAGACAGAGATAAACAGAGACAGAGAGAGTCATAATAGCATGAGTCATGGGTATGTTATTAAAGGAAGATGTGGGGAGAATGAGGGTTTGTGTGCCAGAGGGGTAAAAACCTAATTGAGTCTTTCTTATTTTGTGCTTTTTAAAAAAGCTCTTTTTGTTGCCCTTGAAGGATGTTTACTTCTTAAGGGATAAACATAGGTGATAAAAATAACACACACAAAAACAAAGACAAATAACTTTCCAATTAGTCCAACCAATTTCGTTTTAAACAAATAAAGTCTGTTTTTATCTATTGAAAAAGAAGCAATTGACTTCACGTTCATTCCAAGAGCATTTATAGCATCCTCAAAAGGATATTTCTGGTGAATAAAATGAAACTCTGAAATGAAGAACTGCCAGGTCGGTTATCAGAGAGTTTGATTTATGGCTGAGAGGCCGTTGGCTTCACTCTGCATGTCTGGGACCCGCCGCATCAGAGCGGAGCCTCTCCCGAGATGACTAACAGTACACTGAATCACTCTCCTGGCAGTGGATCGTAAAGGATGCAGGGCTTAAAGCCCATGCGATATTAGATTAGCGGTAGTGTTTTACAGGGACATTATCCCTGAGAACGGAACAAACACAGATATTAAAGGACAAAGAACAATTCTATCCCAAGCTGCTCACTATATTCCTGCCCAAGAATAAGTGTTCTTACTGTCTAGGGCAGAAACTGAATAACTTTTGTTGCCAGAGTGACTCACTTAGTATTATCACCATTCCTAAAAGTTTTATATTATATATAATGAAATTTGGGGGAAGCAAAGAAGAAATAAAGAGAAAAGTATGGGTGAAAATCTCTCCTTCCTTTCAGGCTCTATGCTGGGCTCTTTGCTAACAAGGTTAGACTTGTTGACCTGTCCAGTAGACTCAACTATAGGAAAACAAAAGATTAAAAACAAAACAAAAACAAATGTGTATATACATATGTGTGGTGTATGCTCCCCCATCAGACACATATGTGTGGTGTATGTCCCCCAACAGACACATATGTGTGGTATATGCCACTCCCTAGCAGCAGGCACATATGCATGGTGTATGCCCTGCTGTGTGGGATAATGCTCTTGGACACTGTATAATCTGTCACTCATATTGGTTTAGTAAAACTCTTATTGGCCAGTAGCCAGGCAGGAAATACAAGTGCGGCAACCAGATTAGGAGAATTTGGGAAGTAGAAAGGCAGAGACATAGTCACCAGCCAGATGCAAAGGATGCAAAATGACAAAAGGTACTAAGCATGTGGCTGAACATAAACAAGAATTGTGGGTTAATTTAAGTTGTAAGAGCTAGTTAATAAGTCTATAAGCCTGAACTTATAGGCCAAACAGTTTATAATTAATATAAGTTTCTGTGTGTTTATTTGGGACTGAATGATTGTGGGATCAGGCCGGACAGAAACTTCAGTCAGTAGCCCCCCCCCCACCTCCAGCAGACACTTGGTGACTTGCTCTGTCCCTTTCTATCTTATTCCTCAGAGACAGGGTCTCTCACTGAACCTAGAGATCCCTTATTTTTTAGCTAAGCTGAATGGCCCACAAGCCCCATCAATTATAGCGACTCTGTAAGTGGCCAGTGAAGGGATGAACGACTGGCAAAGGAGTGCAGTGTTTAGGAACCCGGGGGATCCCAGCAATCCTGGTGTGAGTTTCCTGGTGCTTTGTTTTCATTAGAAGCTGCAGGGCCTTGATTAGACACAGGGATTGGGTAAAAAGGACACACTCCTGTCTGGTGGTGGTGGTGTGAGGATTCAGGAGAGTGGAGCTTGCACAGACACAGGACCATTTACTTCCTGCGTCCCAGCCTTTGCTCTTCATCCTCTGGTAACAGATTCTGTTCCTGATCTGGAGTTTCCTCGTGACAGGGATTTTGAGGACCGGTGACTACACCCTCAGAGTCTGGGAAAGCTGAAGTGAGCCTGTCGTCCACCTCAGCATCATCACCACTACAGCATGCTGCAAGGAAAGTGCCCTCGGTCAGTGTGGGGCAGGAACGGGGAGCTGCTTGGAACTCAGGACGGAAGTCAGTTTCACAATTACTTGTGGGTATGAGGCTCAAACTGGTACCACATGAATACCTTGAAACACCTCAAGATCAAATTTGAATGAAAGTGGTCTTGGGCTGGTAAGGCACATGGTAAACAAGTGAGAATCTTTACTAAAGAAATATTTTATTACCGGCTTTATGGACTCTCTACAAATGGTTTTCCAGAAGAAAAGAGAAAAGCGTGGCCCATAATAAAACTAATGACCCACACAAGTAAAAGGAGCATACTGGGTCAATCTACGGAGCAGCAGACAGCAAGAACCAAAGCAGAGAGACCCAGACAGATGCTAGCATCGGTGGATAAGGACTGTTTCTTAAAACCTCCACGAAAGTGAAGCAAATGAAGACCGGTTCGTAAACACTAAAGAGCAAATTTTGGAAGATTTCTTCAGTTAAGGTTTATAAACGATGCCCCACCACATACGCTCAGTACATATTCTAAGTCCATACTGCATGCCAACTTGCAACGAAAGTTAAAAAGGCAAAGGTAATATTTATCCCCATGTATTATAGTTTACTATTAAGTAGGAACACATTTAGCGATTGATTAGAGAAGAGGATGGGAGGGTTAGAAAGTATTTTGAACTGAATGACATTGAAAATTGTACATTTGAAAACTAATAGGATATGACTAAGATCAATCATAGAGAGAAGTTTATGGTATGTACACACACACACATATAAAGTCTGAGAAATTGAAAATAGATGTGGCAAGCACTCACTGAAGAAGTTAGAAAATGAACAACCCAGTAAAATGAAAGACATTGGGAGAAAGGAAAAGATAAAAGTGAGAACGGAAATAAAATAGAACACCAACATGTAACTGATAGCTCAGCAAAGGCACAGATGGCTCTATAAGGACTAATACCATCTACAGGCTTGTGGCACCCTTTGTGAAGGAGAGCTTTCTGACGGATAGGGAGTCTATGTTTCTTTAAAAAGTTCCTTAGGATCATGCTGCATGGGCCTGTTTGGAAAC
>JAQHUG010000042.1:7781527-7834745 GCA_028555095.1 Dicrostonyx torquatus | reverse complement strand
CCAGCAAGTTAAGACAAGGCCAATGAGCAATGAGTGAAAGAAGGTCTGAGAGATGAAGAAGTCGGGCTTTTGACCCAGACAAGTCCCTCGTCAAAGCATAATAGAGATTTTGTTTTTGTTTTTGTTTATGTTTTGTTTTGTTTTTTTGGTTTTTCGAGACAGGGTTTCTCTGTAGCTTTGGAGCCTATCCTGGAACTAGCTCTTGTAGACCAGGCTGGTCTTGAACTCACAAAGATATGCCTGTCTCTGCCTCACAAGTGCTGGGATTAAAGGCGTGCACCACCACCGCCCGGCTTGTTTTGTTTTTTAAGTTCTTTAAATATAGAGAGAATATAGACAATTCAGTCTAAGTGAAGGCAATGACCCATTTTTGGATCCTGAAAAAAGCAGGATGAGATTAGGACCCTTCCCTTCATTCTTCCACTGATGAGTTTTGGAAACACTAACTCTTGGGTTTTTACATCTATAAAATAAAGGAAAGCCAACATATTCCAAAATCCACTCTAAGTTGGAATCTCTGCCCATGTGATCAGAAATTAGTTGTTTTCCTTTCCTGTGTTGTGTCTCTACCTGCATATGTGCAGCTGGCCAGGAGGAGGAGAGATGGCTGGATGATGTGATCCTTAGTTCGGTTTCATTTTAAAGTCCATCTTACTTTTTCTAAGTCTTAAGTGGGATACTATGTTAGCTTTAAATATATTTCTCCTTTGATTTTCTCTTCAATAAAAGTGATTTAAGCTTCTTAACATGACAGCAGCTTGGGCATCAACATCTTAGTACTTTCCAGTTTTATATTTTGTTAAGCAATGTTGTAAGTAGTATGTGCATATTTCAATAAAATACATGAAAAATACACATCTTTAGGGGAGTAATTTCTCTTAGGGGAATTAAGTTATTTTCTCTTTAAATATATTTATAATTCAAATTTTATATTTTGGTGATTTCATGTGTGTATATACTATATTCTGGTCACAGTCACCAGCCCATCCTTTCTTATCCCCTCTTGCCAACCTGCTCCCAAACCCAACCAGTTCTGCTCCCACTATCTTGTCCTTTTGTTTTGTTTTTGTTTTCCTTTACCAGGGGGCCTCCTGCCTAGGCACAGGTGTGGCCCTACACATTGGAGCAGGACTAACTCACAGCTGGTTTTAGGTTTCCGTGATTCGGACATTGCTGCCATTCAGGACACATGTGCAGAAAGCTAAATACATATCAGTAAGAAAGAAAACGTGACAAAGATCGGCCACCCGCTTTTCAACACAGGCATAGTGGAATGATGTTAGTCCATTTCAGTGACCTTTGGTGTGAATCCTAACACTGGAAGTCATAACTGTTAAATCCTCAAAAGGCAAATATCAACGATATTATAAAGTACAATTCGAGTCGGCAGTGGACCAATTGAAGTGGTATGAATGCTGCGTCCTTAGAAAGAGATAGTTCATGCCCTCTGCACAGCATTTACAGGTTAACATAGCAAGCCAACCAGTAATGGCACAAACCTTTAATCCCAGACTTCAAGAGGCAGAGGCAGGAGCAGGCGGATCTCTGTGAGTTCAAGGCCAGTCTGACCTACAGAGCAAGTGCCAGGATAGCCAAGGTTACACAGAGAAACCCTGTCTTGAAAAAACAAATAAACAAAACCACCACCACCAACAAAGATGTCAATGTATCAGAAGAACAAAGCGTTGTGGGTTAGGGTTGCTTTAGAATTACAACCAAGGGTGAGGAGCAGGGTATAACACAGAAGGACCAAGAGTCAGAGTACAGAAAGGCTAGGCAGAACTTCTTAGGGTCCTTCAATGTTTAATGAAGGAAGGGAAAGATGTGGAAGAGAAAACATCATTCCCAGGTCATAAAGAGGTCAGACTATGATTTAAATCACCCATTAAAAAATCTAGACAAGAAAATCTTCATGAATTGAATGAGGAAAAAGATGCCTTTTTACACCGATATCTCAAAATGCATAATATTGTGGTTTTAATGGCCTTCAACACTACAAAGATCAGCTCTATGTCCGGCCACCATATATTGTAAAGGTTGTGGTTACTTTATTGATTGTATGAAGGGCTGTGGTTCCATCAAAGAGACATTTATAATAAAGAGGAAGCATGAGTGTTTTGCTGTACCTCAGGCCCTTCCTCCCTGTTCTCTTTTTCAATGTGTGGCATTCTCAGAACTTAAAGACAAATTTGAGAGTACAGCGGTCGCCATGAATGGGCTATCCTCCTATGTTTTTAAAACGTCTTCAAAGGGTACTATATAACTCACCTAAGCATGGGCAGCAGGGCTTTCCTGTGGAGCTTCCAGACTGTTTCCAGAAGTATAATTTCACAGTAGGGAAAATGAAAGAATAGAGCTATTTCTCTGACTTGAAGTTCTCTGCTGCCTTCTTATGGGCCTAGCTACCCACATTTGCCTACAAAATCATGCCTTTTGTAAAACCCCAGTCTTCACTGCTATCCTCAAACATTTTAGGGGTTCCAGAAGGATTTCTACCCACTGACCTGCTAAGCTAGATGAAAGTGTTAATTACCAAGATGATGCCGATGTTACCCCCATGAAAAACTAGATCAGCCTGGACATGTCTAATGTTGTGTTCCAACTTTTGACAGAATACTATTGGGTGAAGTTTTTTATATTGTAAACACTCATTGGCATTGAATCTTAGGAGAATTAAAGCTAGTAATGATTCATTTATTATAATCAACTGTGACATTAAAAATCTAATAAAGATTAAAGATGTCATCTCACTAGTTTTAAATATTAACAAAGTGTAATAATTCACTTTACTGTCTGAAACAAGAATTTAGGGATTCTGATTATACAAGCGAAAATAATTTTAATCTTGCTATGTAACCAAGGTGGCCTAGAACTTGTCATCTTCCTGTCTCAGCCTTCCAAGTTCTGGTATTACAGATATATATCACTGTGTCCTAACCTAAATGAGAAATATTAGGATAGTTAAAGTAAACGAACTATATCTGCAAGAATTAGCAATTCTCAAAGAAGAGTATGGAGAAAAGCCAGAAGAAAGAACTTCTGATACTTTCAGTACTGCCACTTTGATTGTGGCTGCACAGTTCTATTTACAGCAAAATAAGATTTTTCTCAAGAAAATCTACACTTCTGAATTCTTGATCTGATGGGTCTTAGGATATTCTTTTTCAGTAAAATAAATCTTATTAGATACATATTAACTTGTTTCTCTTTCCCATCCTCCTCACCATTTTTATGTGCATAATTCCTATGATAATACAGTATTCATTATAAATTGTTTGTTTTCATGAGAGGAAAAGTTGAATGAACTCTTTACTAAAATTCGTATTTCCTGGGCCTGAAAAGATGACTGAGTAAGAGCACTTGCCACTCTTTCAGAAGACCCAGATCAGGTTCCCAAGACCATGACGTAGCTCATGACTTCCTGTAGCTCCAGTTTCAAGGGAGCCAGTGCCTTCTTCTGGCCTCCCTAGGCATTGAGTATACACATGTGGTGCATATACATACATGCAGACAAAGACTCAAACACATAAAACAATAAAATTAACAAATTTTATTAAAAATCATACTTTCTAATTGTGTTGTTTTGAGACAGGCTCTCACTCTGTTTCCCTGACTGGCCTCAAACTCTCAGGGTAGACCAGTCTGTCCTAGAACTCACAGAGCTCTGTCTGCTTCTATTTCCTGATACTGGGATTAAAGATGTGTGCCAACAGATATGACTACCAATTATATTTTCAATGCTTAAATTAATTATTAATGAGAAACAAACAAACAACTTTTTTTGTTAAAAGTATACACAAGAGAAAGTCTTCCTCAACATTTCCTTATTTCATATTTCTTATTTCTTATGTTTCCTTACTTCTCACCCATCACTAGTTATTTCATGTAGTTATAGCATTTAAACCCAATTGATATGCAGCAGCTATGTGGCCAGAGTAACTCATTTATTAGGAAATTTATTTAGGCATATTTATGGATCAGTCAGAACATGTAAAACAATATCTGTTTCAAGCTAGGTAAGACCCATTTATTTCTATGGCTTGGTCTATTTTCCTTTATAGTTATTAACAATACATCATTTCAGCCTCAAAAACATCCTGGTTTGGATGATGAATCAAGGCACTGCCTGTAGGGAGTAGTGCGGAGGGATCGATGCAAGCACATGAACATGAGACCAGACACTGCATTTGCAAGCACATACGGTGACTAGAAATAAGATGTGGGAGCAACAGTAGAGTCTATTAAAGCATCATTTTAATGCGTTTCTAGCGCATTAAGGAGAGGAAGATAGGTGGTAGCTAGAAATTAAATAGGAAAGTCAGAGAGAGGAGAAATGTTATAGGTAGTGTAAGAAACACTAATGAAGGCTGTGATGAATAGCTTTTATCATCAACCTGACACATTCTAGAATCACCTGAGAAGGAGCCTCAGTTAGGGCTTATCCAGATCAGGTTGAATGGTGAGCACGTCTGGAAGGTTGTCTTGATTACGTTAACTGATATAGGAAGACCCAGTCCACTGTTGGTGGTGCCATACCCTGGGGTGGAGCGGGGGTGGGGGTGGGGGTGGGCGCTGGACTATATAAGAGAAGAGAAGAGAAGATATGCAGAGTTGTCCGCACACAAGCATTCATTTCGCTCTGCTCCTGATTGTGGATGTGATGCGACTGCTTTAAGTTCTTGTCACCTTTACTTCCCTGCTATGATGGGCTGTAACCTGAAATTGTGAACTAATATAAACTATTGTCCCCTAAGCTGCTTTTACTTTTTGTCAAGAAGAAAGCAACAATCTCTCATTCCATGTTCCAATCACCTTCTCTCCTTGTGGGAGTGAATCGTATTTGTTTATACATCTTTTGCTGCAAAACTCTATTGTGAGGGGAAGAAACCTATATTAACCCAAGATAACCACATTATCTCTTTGCTAATTGTCTATATTTGACTTAATGATCATGTGACCTAGTTCTAGCCCCTGTATTAAGAGGTGTCTAATGAGTGGAAAGATGTCTGGGAAAGACTTTCAGACATGCTCATGTAACAATATTTTGATCGACTACAGATTCTACACAGTAACATACTGCCTGATGATGTGTTAGTTGTTTTAGTCCTTGTTTGTCAGCGTATGATGTTCACACCCAGTGTTACCAAGTGACACATTCCTCAGAAGGTGTTCCTGCCTTTAGTCCTTACAGAGAAACATCAAGGACAAAAGTCCCTTATCCTGACTCAGCTATCGTAGGAAAAACAATAGCATGACAGACATTCTTGGAATCACCCTGAGACCATGGGATTTGATAACTGACATACCAAGAAAGGCAGTGATAAGAGAGAGAAACCCCAATGGTACCAGGACATAAATTACTTCTGGAGCTTTCCTACACCAGGACTTGTTAGATGGAGCAACAAAACCTTAGAGAAGGTTTTGAATTGTGTCTTCTAATACCTGTATGCCCCAAATTCCAAGGTGATATAGCAGTACTAAGGTAGAATTAGGTCAGAAGAAGCTGTGCGTTTGATTTTGATTTTATCCCTAGCCGGAGTACGTCCTTGGCCACCTGAGTTTCCATAGCCACACCCCTTGCCTGCCTCATCTCCTTTTCTAACCACCAACAGACAGGCCTCCCAAAGCAGAAATTCTGCCTCTCCCAACTGACTGCAATCCTTTCTCAGTTCTATTTGGTTTTAGACCCGTATTGTCAGTTTTGCAATGTAAAGGCCATTATGTTTATAATGGAGTCCCAAATAAGTATTTCTTTAGTTCATGAATATGTTGAATAAAATCAAATAAGATCCAAGATTTTAGATCTAGATTTGTAGTCTAGGCAGTGTTACTAGGGTATGGGACTATTAGCCACAGGTGTATGGTTGTATTTAACACTTGAAGCCCAAGCTATCTGAATACCTTGGGCATTAAAATTAATGTTTATTAAATTTGTTTTAAGTTATTAGACCTGGTTTTGGGGGATTTTATTTTTGTTTGAAGAAGCACAAGAACCCCGAAGCTTAATTTCTGTAAATTAGGTACACTGAGCTTTAAAATCCACTCCACTCTGATTGATGGGATAACCACCATATGTGAAGTCACATTGAACCCTTAGGTCCCTCTCTGCATACCACACACATTATTAGCACAGGCAAGTTTATCAGAAGGCAATCTGACAGGTTTGGGCAGCAAGATTTTGGTGTCTATGTTTTTAAAATTGTAATGTCCTTTATCTCAGAGAATGAATAATTCTTTATCTAAACATGTTTTACATAAAGAGGATTAGTACATATAATTGCAACTGGTTCTTTTTATAATATTTATTTTTTAGAGAAGAAACTGGTTACATTATGCCTTCAGTTATTTATTTTCTGTAGACATTGCTCTTTTTAATAGAGTGACTACCTTTTTTTTCCCATGTCTCTAGTAATTTCAGGACAGATTCTATCAAATGGAGGATAATGTGAATTCTAAGTTTTTATGTTAAGTTAACTACCTCAGAGTTTCCCCAGGCTAGAGAGGTGGCTCAGTGGTTAAGAGCACTAGCCAATCTTCCAGAGGTCTTGGGTTCAATTCCCAGTAACCAGATGGTGGCTTACAATCACCTATAGTGGGATCTGAGGCCCTCTTCTGGCCTAAAGTTACATGCAGATAGAGCACTCAGGTATAAAATAAATAAATCTTTTTTTTTTAAATGTTAAGAAAAAGAGTATTTCACAAGTCTTGGGTTGTAGGGGTTTTTTTGTTTGTTTTGCTAAATTTAGAGTACACAACCATAACTATTTCTCCTGCCAAAGCTCATTGATGAGTGCATTCTCATCACTGGTGAGCATTTTGCCCAGGTCAGCTACTGCAACACCATAGACCTTCTGATTACACTTCATTTAGTGAAAAATACATTATATCATAAAACATACACTGAATCAAGATTCTTTGTAAAAGCCAAAATGTTTCAAATTATACTTGCATCATTTCAGAATTGTGTCATATACACTCTGAACTCTCATGTGTATGTTCTTTACTTTGTAGTGTATGTTTTGATGGTCTTAGAAATACTGTTTTATTAACCATAATGTACCAAATTTGAAATGTTGGAAAGGGTGTGGAAAGAGAGGAATCCTTGTTCACTGGTAGAGGGATATGAATTAATACAGCCATTATGGAAATCAGCTTGGACATTCTTCAATAGAACTACCATATGACCCAACTACTCCACTCCGGGGCATATACTCAGAGAACTCCACATCTTACTATAGAGATACTTGCACATCCATGCTTATTTCTGCTCTATTTATAATAGCGAGGAGACTGATCCAGCCTAGATATTCACCGTCAGATGAATGGATGATGAAAGTGATTCATATAAAAATGGATTATTATTCAGCTGCAAAGAAACACAACATCGTGGCATTTTTCAGGAAGATGGATGGACCTTAGAAACATTACAAACCTAGAAAAAACCCTCATGTTTGCCCTCATCTGTAGACCTAGCCTACAATGTATTCATGTTTATATGTAAATGTCTTAAATGTGAGTATCACATAACATTTAGAAAGGAAAAGCAGAGAGATTTCTTACTGATGTGGAAAGATGGGATGTAGGCAAAAGGACATAGAAGTTATGAAAAAAGGTTTAAAGCTAATTTTTTTTCTACTTTCAACTTTCCCATATTTTTTCACTGTAGTGGGTACGTGAGTAAATTTGTAATTCATAGTGAAAGCAGAAACCCCTAAGTTAAGCCGCCTGGCTTCAGAATGGCTGTTCTAACTGTATAGGATTCCGCTGAGATGTTTTAGATGTGAGGCCAGACGAGCGCTTGACTGGCTTCCTTAAACCAACTATGATGGGATTTCATTTGTGAGTTGATTAGAACCAAGTGATTTTTATTCATCAAAAACTGATATTTTGTTCACTTGAATGATTAATTATGTAAATTTACCAACTGTAACTCCATATATTAAACCACCTTGAGCACAATATTCCTACAATGATATCATTTCAAGGTAAATTCTTCATCTTGTTTTTGTCTTCTGGTTTCTAAATAATTGATGATGTCACTGTGGTCCTAACAGTGGGTGGTTAATATTAATGAGGATCTTATACATATTGCACATTCATCATAGTAGTGAACTTTTTAAAAGGTCGTTGCTGCTTAACTGACTGCAAAATAGAAAAGGCTATATTAAATACACATACAAGGAACATAATTACATAAAAATGATGAGTTTAATTGGTCTCCATTTTGTAGTTCCTGTCTCATCTAGTAATATGTAAAGCAGAGCAAGTGTCAGAGTTCATATGTAGCACACGGATGTACTAAAGGATGAGCAGTGATGGGTCATCTTCTTTGAGTGATCCTCTCTGGGTGAGTTGTGATTATCTCATGTTTATGATTGCATACTAAACTATCTGGAAAGAGAAAAATCATTCTCTATGCTTAAAGATACGAGGCTCTCTCTCTCTGTCATGTCATCTATCTATCTCTATTTTCCACACTTATTTTATGGATACTAATAAAAAAAGATCTATTATTGTCCAATAGAATGTACTGCCCAGTAATAGACTCATAGTTCCAACCCATGGCATATGGACCTGGGAAGTTAGTGTAACTCTCAGGCTTCCATGCTTATCAAGACACAGCAGCAAGTATGGCAAATGGCCATTAGGGTTAATGTATCAAGCACTTCCATTAGAGAGGAGAAGAAAATGTTTCATCATTCACTATGAAATCCTTAGACCACCATGGCATGAATTACTCCAGGTCAGACCATGTGAGTAGGATTGAGAAAGGCCAGCATACATGAATGAAATGGTCTTGAATCTTCCATTTCAACCAACTAAATGTAGCCAGATAAGTAAGTGCAGATGAGACTAGTGGAAGAACCAACCAAGCAGTCCATGGAAATTTAAGCAAAAACAGTTCTTTAAGGAACTAAATATGCATCAGTAAACAACTGATCTAGCAGTGTTAATTACATTTCATCTGGAGTTAGCAAGCACGCTGAGCTAGCTTTTCCTTCAAGCTTATCCATGTGCTCAGTGTAAACCCTGACAATACAGAATTTTAAATTGTATTTAACTTGTATTTTACATGCTACTAAGTGAGACCATTAGAGCTAGAATGAAAGTGGTTTGTTTTAATGTAACTATTAATAATGTATTATAAGATTTTTTTTTATAAAGCAATCATTACCAAGGTTAAATCGGTGGAATGGCCAAGATGTCAAGGATGAGTCATGTTTGGGCCAGGAAAATGGAACACTAGGTCAAATCAGCCACAGTACTGATGTAGGATTATTTTTCTTTTTTATTATAATAGGACTTTCTCAGCCCCACTGCACTTGACTTAAGGGTTAAGGGAAGCAGACACTCATCATGAGCAAAGATGGACTTGGGCCGATGGCTCCTGAGTTCATTGTCCCATTCCAGTAATGATTAAAGATGCAGATGTTCCTGCTGTGGGGGGCAAACAGAGTGGAATCAAGTTTGTTAAAATTTGTTAAGGAAATCTGGGAATGAAAGGAGATGTAAGAAATTAAAGAGAAAGAAGCAATTTCTAAGAATGGAAAGGGCTCCTTGGAGAGTAAAGGCTCTCGAAAGTCCTTATCTCTGCTGTTTGGCTCTGGTTTTTAATAGAGCCATGGCAGAAACTAGACAAAGGCTGGGGTAATTGCTGTGAGATGGATTAGTCACCTGGGCTGTCCTCAGCTGAGGCAATAGAGGGCCCCCACACTCTACACGTATCCCCCGACCCAAAAGGATGATGATCCTGAGTTCTTTGTGTGCTACCCAACCTTTGGTCATGGCTGAAGCATCTCTGACTCCTGCTTTGTTAGCTGTTGACCTCTACTGTCTGTCAACTTAGTCCTGGCTGTTGTTGCCACCTTTGACCTTCCAGGTGTCTCCTTTGCTGTTCATTCTAGCAACCCCTTTTGTTCCTCTTGATACCAAAAGGTAGCTGCAGCTCTTTGCTAATTCCTTGTCTATGGAGTGGTCCAGAGTCTCTTTCCTAGGTGTAGCAGAGGCCTTTTAAGAAGCTATCTTTCCTTAGTCTTTTACAAATGGTGGTACTTTTGAAACAACACTGTACAGAAGACTGATAATATCTAGCGTATGTTTATTAGATGATGTGGAGTGAGGTTGTCTCAGGGAACTTAGCCTGCTACCAACACTGGCTTTACTTCCCAGAGCCTGCCTGAAACTCATCAGGTCGGTTGACTGTCTTACACGCCACTGCAAGCATCTTTGATTCTTCTCCCCAGTGCCCTTGGTTGAGACATTAATACTAACATTCCATGTAGCCCTTGAACCTCATTCTAACACATGTGACAACTTGTAGGTTTTCCTCGTGACTCTTTTCTTTTTACCTACAGAGAGCTAGCTCCTGTGCCACTGCAAAATAAATTTCTAAAGAGTTGGGGCTCTATGCCAGGCCTGACAGCATAAATCCATAATCCCAGCACTTGGGAGGCTGAGGCATGCATGACGGTTATGAATTCAAAGACAGCCTCAGCTACATAGCAAAAGTCTGTCTTAAAACTGACCAACCACTCAAACAAGTTGGAAACTGGGACTCTGCCTAGAACACCATAATGACACCCATTATTTTGTACAATAATTGTATGCTAATAAAAAAGAGAGATCTACTAGTTCTGTGTGAAAATTCAAAAGATAAATTGTTGAATGTGCTCAAAATTTCACAACATGAACAACCAAAATGTACTTAAAATAGAGCCCCATAAGCTTCCACCTTCATGGAAAAGAGGTCTCTTGGGGAGATGATGAAGTTTGGTGGGAGAATGATTGCATAACATGTCCGAGTCTTGGACTGAATCCTCAGCACCGAAAAAAAAAAAAAAACACAAAGCATCAGTTCTAAAAGCTCATATATTTAGAATTTGTTCTTCATGAGATTAATGGCTTTAAAAATTTATAATGCTATCCTCTCCCCATGGGCTTCTGAGCACACATCTTTGAGGCAAAGGCCTTTGGGCCCCGCACCCAGCCCTGCTGAGGCTTTGAGCTGTATCTCCCACCTCAATTCTGAAATGTTATTTTTCCTGATGCTTTCTTCCCTTGTTTTACGGTGCTGTAGCACAACGGAAAGTTAAAGCAGCAATTGATTTTTTGACAAATGAAAGGAAAAGAGTAACATCCTAGGGATGTTTATTATTCTGTTTCCTCTAGGTGTGTGATTTTGTATCTGTGCAGTAGCTGACGTTATGAAAGACCCAGGCACTTTGAAACTGCTTCTGCCTGGAAACGGTTTAAACACTGCTCTACCTCAGGTCAGCTAGGTATGCAAATAGCCCTACAGACACGACTCTTCAAGGGACTGTTTCATTTGTTTGTTTGTTGCTCTGTTTATTTGTCAGACTGGGGATCCTCCTGCCACAGTCTCCTGAGTGAGGGGATCACAGGCTTGAGCTCCTGTGCCTTGTTCATGGGAGTATCCACAGAGACAGCTTCGTACCACAGCTTCCACTGGAGTGCTGCCCCAGTCTATGGAACTTGGTGGCAACTGCCCATGTAACACAAGCCTACAATGTGTGTCTGGCAAATGCAAGTGAGGGAGACCGAGCACAGCACCCTGTGTAGGAAGAAGAGACAAAAAGAAAGCAGAAAGATACTTTAGCCTAACCCAAAACGCGCACCACCGAAAATGACATGACATGCTTTTTATTTTTCTTCAAGCCATTGTCTTTCAGATATTTACTTTCATATATCACCTAGGATCTTGTGTATGTTAATTAATCACTAATTAATCACTCCTTCACTGAGATAGAGTTCCAGCTCAGATATTTGAAGTTTAGTATCTTCTATATACACAAGCACATGTGGGGTCAGGGAGAATGAGAGAGAGAGAGAGAGAGAGAGAGAGAGAGAGAGAGAGAGAGAGAGAGAGAGAGAGAGGAGAGAGAGAATAGGAGAGTATGCTTTAAGCCCAGAAGAGGACCCAGTCCAAGACAGTCACTTCTATTCACTGACAGAACCAAGCACAGCTTGTTCAGGAGGAAACTGGAAAACAATGTTTTCCCAAAGGAAATATCTTTCTTTTATAACATAATAGAGATATTAGTAGCCAAAGCCTATTAGGCAGATAGTCTCTTGGCATTCACCCAGTTCCCACTTCACTTTTTTTTTGGTATGCTTGAGTGCACAAACTCCCAGGGGTCCTTGAGACATCAGCACCTGGATTGTGGGCTTGGCAGCTCCAGTCACCCTATGTGTCGTGCAAGGTTGGGGTGGTAGATTATCGAAACTCTTAGATCAGGTCCACTGTTCGAGCTTCTTCCATTGGAAAGGGAACCACATTGTTCATTGGGGTTTACTATCATATTTAGGCCACTATTTCATTTATCCCCTCAAAAATTCTCTGAAGTGCTACTACTCTGTTATAAATATAGAAGCATCAGAATCAAATTGGGAATGCATCCTGTGATAATTCATACTCACGCATTAATGGTTGCCTGCCTATCCCCGTTCTGCCCTAAACAAAGCTGTCCTGTCCATTGTCCATTAGTGGCCAAGCTCTGTAGACCCGTGGTCTATTTCTATCCTAGCAAAGGACTGTAAATATTCACTTCACACTGGGGCCCACAAATGACAACAGCAAACTCGAACATGATGCAGACAGTGACGCAGTCCTGCTGGAGGGGTGGGCTTTCAGAGGGATATCTAAATCTCTGGGAGGCAGGGAGTAGTGGGGTGGAAAGGAAGTGAAAATATGAGACGTTATATTCAGTTCTCTAATCCATGTTTCAGTTTATAAAAATATGACAAAATTATTATGATGTCAAGGTCTGAAAACCAACCAAACAGAATTACATTCATTTTTTGTGTCTGGGTTCCAAAGAAAACACAGAAATCCCCGACTGGAGTTTACTTGTCGCTAATCCTGAAGGATGAGTTGTGGTTTCAGAGAGGAAATGTGAAGGAGATGTTTACACTTACGAAAAATTGTTATTGGTTAGTGTTGAGGAGGGTGAGCTGGACAGGGCGTGGGATAAACTTAGGCAGAGCTGGTTATGGGGAGAAACCCAAGAAGGCCACACAGCGTGACCTCTGACTATCCCTTGCCGTGGGCCACTTGTAATCAGCACACAGTGTCCTCAGGTCTGAGATCTCGGCTGCTCTTTTCCAGAGAAAAATGTGCACCTGTCACTCCTTAAAACAATCCCAGTTTCCTCACTTTCTCGTATATACACAATTAGCAGAGGATTATCATTTTTGAAAATCAAGTAATTTTTGGTTAGCACCTAGTTAATGTAATCATAATGCTAATATCGCCACTCTTTTCTTTTACTCGGAGGCCCAGAAATCCTTTCAACTGCACGCTCTGTCTCCTCTTCTCAGCCATGCCACTCGCAGTAAGAGAAGAGGCGTTTTGCATTCATTAATTTGAGAAAAACAAAAGCTGCCTGTAAAAATGCTACGAATCCGTGGTCTGTGGTGGCACCTTAGACATTGAGGGCAATTCTTGGGACATCAGGGAAAGAGTTCTCACCTCTGAGTACAAAGTAGAACATCTCAAATTAAAGAGATAAAATCACTGATCTAGATAATTTGCTAATGAGATAATTGAGAATTGCCAGAGGACAGTTTTGTTTTGTTCTGTTCTGTTCTCATTTCAAAACATGTGGGGTGTTTTATGTTTGATTTAGATGCCAGGACTCTGCGGCACAGAACACCCACCGATTGGCGATTCACTGGGGAATGAGCACGAAATGGGAAGCTTAAATACCTCCCCAGCAATTTGCAGTTATTTTGTTTGTTTCGATTCTAAACAGTCTCCCTTCACCACTCTGGAAATTTTCTGTACCTCAAATATGTTATTTTTCAATTGAAATGGCTTAAAACACTATTGTGGGGAACTTTTCAGAACTGTATGACATCTCTTGAAATAGCTAACGACCCCTGGGGTGCTGTAAGATTCAAATAATAAAAGCATTAAAAATAGCAGAGGAAAGTCACCTGAAGCAACTAGGAATAAAACTTTCTTTTTCCTGTGGAAAATATGTACACACACACGCACACAGTCATAACACATACACACACACACACACACACACAGTCTTTTCACCATCAAACACACACTTCCATTCTATGATCGACTAGAAGTTTCTCTTTCTAAAACTTTAAAACATTTAAATAATTCTTTATGTAATATGGGTCACAGCTTTTGATAGGCTTATGTAATTTTTCCAATGCAATTTCCCTTATCCAGATCATGGGAGATCAAGTATCTGAAAAAGGCATGATGAGGAATTGCTGAGGTAAAAAATGATAAATATATTTCCCTCCCTCCGTTTAGAAATGACAGTGTTTTAAAGAGAAGTGGGGGACAGGCAAGGCAGACTGGTTTGAGTGATTAAACCAAATGATATCTCTTGGTGACAGCTTTTTAGAAAAGACTGCTGTGTAGAGATCTTGCCCCAGGAGGGTAGAATAATTACTTAAACTTAGGATCGTAGCATAGAATAAAAGTTGAAAAGAATCTTTGGACTTTCAAAGAACCTTTGAGACCTGTGGTTCTCATATTGTGGTCTCTGGACCACAGACATGGGCATCATATGAGACACTGTTAATACAAGTTCATTGGACCCCTTCCAAATCTCCTAAATTAGGAAGTATAGGAGAGACTAAGCACTCTGTTTTAATATGTACATGCCAGCTAATCTGTCAGCACCATTGAGCCTGACCCTCCCACCAGCTCCTGGAGTATTCTCTCCTACAGCATTTCTTATAGAAGCTCTTCTGTACACCAGAACACATATAAGGGTTCCCCACAGAACGTGACATCACACAGACTCCTGATACAGTTCACGTGTAATGATAGCAAAGAAAAATCACCTCGATTGTCAACTCACAGTCACTGCTTAAAAAGTACTCGACTTCAAGCCCGTTTACTAACAAGTGGCACCCTGTGTTTAGGTATCTAACCGCCAGAAAGTTCTTTCATGGAGCTAGATAAATGGCTCAGTGGATAAGAGCACTGACCTTGAGGTCCTGAGTCCAATCTCAAGGACCTAGCATGATAACAGGAGTGAACCTCCTCTCCAAGGTTGTCTCTCAAGCTGTCCTCTGACCTCCACTTACATTCTATGATACATGTGTAAAAACTTCTATACACAAAATAAATTAATATTAAAGAAATCAAAATTTCAAACTTCTTTCACATTCAGTTATGGATTTGCCTGTCTGTAGCCTCCAATTCTGCTTCTGCCTTCTGTCATAAGCATGAGTTCAATTTTGCTCTGGACCTTGCTTTTTCCTGTTGACAGAGGTTTCTGTCCCACCTGGTCCCACAGCCATTCAGTTCCAAGGTAACACAAAGAGGTCAACATTAATTATAAATTGGTTGGCCTATTAGCTCAGGTTTCTTATTAATTAACTCATATTTTACATTAACCCATAATTCTTGTCTTTCTTAACCATATGGTTTGGTACCTTTTATCAGTGAAGCATTCTCATCTTGTTTCCTCTGGGTCTGGGTGACGACTTCAGACTGAGTCTTCCCAGAATTCTCCTATTCTGGATACCCTGCCTGTACTTCCTGCTTAGCATATTCCAAGGGCATGGTGGAAGCAGCAAACCATTTTGAGACAGGGGCCATAGACTCCTCACCGATTTCAAGCTCCTTCATTTATTTGCTAGAGAAAAATTTGGGGACCCTGAAAACCTGAATGACTAGGAAGCTAAACTGTATGTTTATCATGATCTTCAAAAAGTAAAATCCCAAGCTCCCTCCACCTTTATCCAATTGACTTGAAACCCAAGTTTGTTCTTTCTGAGCATGTCCCTGTGTGTCAAACCTCTTTTCATATGTGGTGTTCATAATCTCACACAAAAGCAAAAGGTGAACTGGGGATATTTTCTCCATGATGAGAGGTTTTTCATGATTTTAATGCTACTTAAAGATTGTGTTTGCTTTTTAGAAAATAGCCAATTCCCCATTCACTTTGCAGAGGTCATTCATGTTTGCTATGATTGATCTCCCAGCAGTTAGACTCTTTCACAGTATAGCTTTGCATTTCCTTCCCAGCCTGTGTGGTAGTCTGTAAAAGTTTCAGCCTGCTGTTTGTTCTGCAATGAATGCATCCTATGCGTTCGGGCCTTTCTTGATAAACACAGAACCAGCTTGTATAAAGCTTTTGTGATAAATTTAAAGCAACTTACATTTTTAAGGGGCCCATCCAAGCTATAGTCTTTAATATATTTCTGTTTCACAGATATGGTTTTCATATTGCCAGGAAGCTGATATCAAACCTACTGGTCTTAGCCCATTTGAAGAGCAAGGTCACCCTCTTATTTCTCATTGTGATGGTTTAAATGTGAAATGTCCCTCATCATAGGTTCAGGTATGTGAACACGTGATCCCCTGTTGACAGCACTGTTTGAGGAGGTTGTGGAACTTTTTGGAATTGGAGCCTTCCTAGAGGAAGTATGTCACCTGGGGTAAGCTTTGAAAATTCATAACCTTGTCCCACTTCCTGCTTTCTCTCTCCTCCTCTCTGCTTTGTGTTTGTAGCTGAAGATGTGATCTTTCAGTTGCCTGCTCTGGCTGCCCATTGCCATGCCTCCCCCTATTCTCTCCCCCTACACCCCACACTGCCACCACTGTGAACTCTCCTTCTGGAACTAAAAGCCAAAATAAAGCCTTCCTTCCATAAGTTGCTTTTGGTGCTTTTACCACAGCAACAGAAAAGGCATTACTTCCCTTCCCTTCTGCTTTTCCCATGGCAACTTCTCAACTACGACAGGTGGTGGCTCTTCTGTGGCTGCCTAAGTTGTTTAAGTAAGCAATTCTAACATTTTATGAGCCCAAAGACTTAGTTTTTCTCAAGGAATTTGTAGAGATTTTAGTTTCTCCACTCATCTTGATTTTTAATGTCTAGTTTAGAAGAGTAAGTTATTTCACCATGCATGAAATGGCAGCTCACAGGTATTGCTTAGTGGGCAGGAGCTAGGCTCGGGGTGTGTAAAAGAAGACTCAGTTGGTCTCTTTAAGAAACTTAAAGTACTCAAAGGAAGGAGGGAAATGAAGCAAAAAAAAATGAGACAGGTAAGAAATAAACACAGCCTCTGCATGACTGAAGAGATGTTGTCTACTCTTTAGAGTAGACCCTGATGAAGTTGGAACAGCACCCCAGAAATTTGCAGACCTTCCCAATCACAAGCATCTCTCTTCCATCAAGATCTTCTCTGAAAAAGGGAGGTCTTCACGGTCAGTTAACTGAGGCCATCTGCTTGAAGGAAAGGTTCTCTCCTGAGAGCTAGGGGAAGAGGCTGGTCAACACAAATTCCCTTAGCCTTAGAAATCATCAGACTTGTGATCCTCCAAGCTGACAGTGGAGGCAGGAGAGCAATGGTGAAGGCCAGCATTAAAGGATCTCTGTCTACACAGAAGGATATGCAAATAGGAAGTGTACATCCTTCGCTAGCTTGGCGTCTCTGCTCCACCACTTATTACTTCTACACCCCAGGATTTACAATATTCCTTGTACATAACTTTCTTCTCTATAACATGGAACAAATAACATTTACTTCACTCTTTTTAATATTTGACCCGTATTATTATTATTAACTGGTAACCATTTTTGTCGTACTTCTTGATTCAGAGCATTTGAAACTGTTGGTGCCCCTTTTAATTTGGTTGTCCTCAGCTCTCTGACTTCCCTGCCATTAGCCTAATAGTTCACACTGTTTATACTTGCCTCTGCTTCCCCTCCCTCTCCTTACCTTATTTGGCTTTGGTCCTATAAGCCTGGGCTTATCCGGGTCTCTGGTTTCTACCGCTCTGGTGCCAATCCATCACTTCAGCCCATCTCTACCTTGAATTGCTGGAAGGTACAGTGAGATATTTTTTCTTTTGCTCAGGGTCTTTGATCTTCATGCAGCACTTTTCCCTTTGTGTCTGTGGCTGTTGGCATGTGCTTATTCTTCACGGAGTTCTTTGAAGTCTGCCTGGCACATATGTCCAGAAATGTTCAGCACCTCATTTTCTTACTTTTGTGAACTCCAAGATGGCATGGCCACTTTTCTCTCTTTCTGTCATTCCCGTGTTGTCACCAAGTCATGTCAGCTCTTACTCAATGACATTTTGCTAGAGGGTCTAAAATGTAAATTAAAAATTCTGGTTGGGATTACTTTATATGGCCTTGAGCGGTGTCAATGTCAAACATCCTCTCATTATTTAGATTTTTGTCATGTTTTTTTCTGTTTATCCTGCCTGCCACCACAATTCCCTAAAAACCATTCTATAGGTAACTCATAATTCATCTCAACACTCATCTGTCACTTTAATGGCCTATTTTTCAAATAAATACATACTTTATATATATAAGAAGATTTGAATTTTCTGGCAATAGGCTTCTTTCCAACAGATGGTGATTGATTGAAAGTTTTAGAAAGCCATAAATTTCTTTTGGCTCATGTTTTCTTAAAGTGAATCTCCTTAGAAGGAAACACTGTAAATAAAATAAAACTACTTTCTATTAAGAAAATTGGGTGAGGATTTTTTTTTCTTTTTAGCAAAAAGATACCAGCAATTCAATAGATATTGTTAACGGTTTTCTCTCTATATGCATTTTCCTTGCTTCAAGTAATCACTGATGATGGTGAGGAGCAGTTAATTTAGGAGATGTCTGAGGTTGTGTAATGGGAGGGCTGCTAGTTTAACAAGTACATTGTACTAAATACAGATTTAAAACAATGCTATACTCTCACATCATCTTTGTGAACATTTTAGGGAAGTAAGTCATTAAAAATGACTTTCCCTGTTTAGCTGGGAGCGCCACTTCAACTGCATCTCCCTCTTTCTCCAGACCCCATCCTCAGAAAGCTGGCCAAGCTGCTGTCCCTGCCCACCCCCCAGCTACTCAAGACTGCACTTATAGGGTATTTAAACCACCTCATGGAGAGCAGCCGCCTGTGTCTCCCCTCCTTTTCAGGTCTCATCTTTGGAGCCGGGAAAATCACCAGGGACTGTTTTGTCCAAATAACCTGGTCTTTTCATTTTAATTCAGCTTGATTTGGATTACTACATGGACAGAGAGACTTAATATCAGGATATGAAAACCTTTCATTATCCCATAAAAGGTACTTACAGAATTCTGCATAAAGTGTTCATAAGGGTCTTGTTTCCTCAAAAATCCCCTTGAATGCTTATGATGTACCAGACACGTAGCTTGAATATGTTGGTTTTACTTTATTTTTAGCATTGTGGAATTAAAACTGCACCAAAAAGTAGCTGATTTATACCTTACATTTGAACAGCCATTTCATATGCACCGTACACAGCTGTTAAAATGGAGAGTACACAAAGGATTGATTAACATGTGTAAATAATGTAAATTCCTCCATCTTACCATTACCCATTTCCTTATGCCAAGCTGCAAAAGCTTCACAGGTGGTCAGAATTTGTGCAGTTTAAGGAGCTCAGCCGGTCTGTTAGCTAGACACTCAGAGGCTGTTTACTAAGTGGTCGAGAATGCATGGGAACAGAGATAGGCTGAGCAGACTGCCATTGTGCCTGTTGCCAGCAGACTTAGAAGACTGGATGTCACGGCGTATTTTACAACCTCTTTCCTTCCTCCCTGTTCCTCCTTTCCCCTGTGTTATCTGCCAATACCCTTTGGCATCTCAACCTCCAAGTAGGTGGGTTCACTCTTGGAATATCTGTTTATAGAAGTGTGTGCTTTTCTGATCCCTCCATGACCTTTGACAGTGGGCAAAGTGGTGCCAGACATGATGAGATTAGTGATCACTTGTACGTTGGGGTCACCCAGATCCAAAATATTCACACAGAAACTATATTAATTGCAGTATTGTTTGGCCAATAGCTTAAGCGTATTTCTAGCTAGGTCTTAACATCTTAAGTTAACCTATTTTTATTATTTTATATTTTATCACAAGGCTCATGGTTTACAGGTAAGGTTCTGGCCAGTGGCTCACTTCTTTCTCTTCTGGTGGCTACATGGTGTCCCACTGACTCTCCTACTCTCTCTATATATATATATCTTTTCCAGCCTGGCTATATTCTGTTACTCCATTGGCTCAAAGCAGCTTCTTTATTAACCAATGGTATTCACAGCATGCAGAGGAAAATCCCACATCGGGTCAGTTTTTATTGAGCTATTGGGAAGCTGTAGCTGACTGAGTGGAAATAGGGTGGCAAAGAAAGATGACATTAAAGTAGGGGAGCAAAACTCTCTCTGCCTTTTCTGTCTGGGTCTTGGGCCTGGACATGGAGATATGAATAGCTAAGGGTTTGTAACATTTATCAGTTTACATTAGGTACGCTGGAGGCAGATATCATTGGAGGCTCCAATAAGCATTCTTCAAAAGTTCTACCATTTTTCTCTATCAGCTACTGAGTTCATAAATAGACCTTCTGTTCTTGCTTCCTGAAAGGTGATGTCTAGGACAGACTGACACTTGATGCTTGAGAACCATTCTGGCACATGGCATTGTAGAATCCCTGGTGGGTTGCCACTGTTAGATGCTATCATCTACAGATAGCTTTTGAGGATAGAGAGGTCTCTACAGAAGTTGGGAGATTACATACCTTATTTCTATCAAAGAAATTCAAATTCTTTCACTGATACAGAGTTTATCAAGAGCTTGTATATTTTATAGTATCCCCCTTTCAGTACTTATTGATTTATAGAGTAAGGACTGTGCAGTCTTGTGAAGATGTCAGCTCCTTTGGAGAGCTGGAGTGGAGAGCGTGAGCACATACCTCTTGAGGATCTCTATGACAAGATCCTCTTGTGTTGAACTATTCCTGCCTGAAGTCTTCTTGCAACCTAGGATGCAAACCAAAGGTTCAGGTCATTAAGAGAGTCTGGCATGCAGGCACATGGTAAACCACCTGCAACCAGAATACTGCAGCCAGGTGTAACCAGCTCTCAACCATCACACTGGCACAAGACAAGACAATACATTCTGTTGGCAAGGCTGCCGAAAGGCACATGCCAACTCGGATAACCGTTCAGAAAAGAACTTGGCAGACTCTCACAAAACCTCCTGGGTCTTCAGAGCATGCAGTTTCAGTTCTGTGTGTGTCACCCAGAGAGAACCCCGGTGATACAGAACTGCACCCTTTGAAGGAAACCCAATGGCAGCCACAGAAAGCACATAACCACCAGCACACTAGCATCATGTCCCCCGCAGAGCACCAAGCTCTGAGATCGAGGAGGCCCTTTGTCAGGAGAAGCATTGCCTGACTTTAAACTCTTCACTTTAAGCTCAGCAGCAAACTCCAAGCAATCACATTTCCCAGATTTCTATTTTACCCAGTGTTGAGAAGAATGGCCAGTTGGGTATGATTAACAGCAAGCGTGGCCTCAAATCCCTACAGCAGAGTTCTTAAATGATTTACAAAACCTGATAGTAAGTTAATCCAAGATCCAATTTTAATATTAGAAAGAAAATGATTATAAATATCAGTAAGTTCTGTAATTAAGGCATTTGGTAATGAAAAAATAAACAAGTCAGGCTTGAGTAGAAAGCTAAGCCATGTCCCAAGAACATATGGAAATTTAATATATATAAAAGATAGTACTAAAAATGACAGAGGCAAAAATGGGTGTTTATTAAAATAGTACCAGGAAATTGGTTTTGCCTTTCAGAAAAAGAGGATTCAAATATCTCACATCGTGTTATACAAAGAACAAACTCCAAATATGTCAGGATAGTAAGTATTAAAATACAGAACTATATAAATATGTAAGAAGGATGGGTATATTCCTTCATAATATGTGGACAGGCAGTCCTATTGCTTCAAGGTGAAATTATGATAATTTTATTCCAAAACTTTTTTAATTATATAGAAAGGAGAGGAAAGAACATACAGTGAAGTCAAAAGATCTGATAAGGCAGGAGAAGTATTTTAATTTAACTCAAGGGGCTGACATCTCCAATGTACACAACAGCTATCCAAATTGAGAGAAGAAATAAATGGTTAAAATACATAACTCACACACACACTATATATATATTATATATATCCCTTAAATGTATGAAAATAAGATATTCAACTTTATATAAAATGTGAGAAAAGCAAATTCCAAAGTCATATAGAGGCAACACAAATGAAGTGTAAGACTGATGGCCCATTGCTCTGCCATCACTGCGAACACCAAGCACTGTCAAATATGTTGGGTGAGAATACAAATGGGTGCAATCGTTTGGGAAGGAAGTGTGGAAATATTTAATAAATCACACACAGACTTATGTTTTGACTCAGTAATCCCATTTTGAAGAGCTCACTCTCGGGATATACCTTCTATGATACAGAAACACATTGTTTCAATTATAGTCAAGATATTTGAAACAAATAAAATGCTCCTACATAGAAGGATAAAAATATTACATGTTATATTGACTATATAGGAGGGGAGAGGGCTTTCAGGGATGGTATAGAATAGTTTTTAGAATAAATGGTCAGGTGCAATGATCCAAGTGCAAAAGATGATAATATGGCACTTCTATGTTTAGAGAAAAACAATAACAAAAGGAAAGTAAAATGATGCAGGTGACAGGAGATAGGGAATGAGGTAAAAGGAATGGAGAACTGATTTTTAAATAGTCCTTTATAAGCATCTGATAAGGAAAACCACACTAATATTTCATGGTTTTTTTTTTTTTTGGTTTTTCGAGACAAGGTTTCTCTGTGGCTTTGGAGCCTGCACTGGAACTAGCTCTTGTAGACCAGGCTGGTCTTGAACTCACAAAGATCCGCCTGCCTCTGCCTCCCGAGTGCTGGAATTAAAGGTGTGCGTCACCACCGCCCGACATATTTCATGTATTCAAGGCAGAGAGAAAAAAAACACATGCATATCAAAACTGATAATAAGGTGACCCTAAGTGCACTGGAAATAGAGACAAATGGTCCAACTGTATCTCAGAGGAATTGCACGGGACTATGGGTGAAAGGTGGCTGAAGAGTAATCCTAGTACCTTTTGAAAATATACCATAAAACATTGATTAGAAAGAAGCAGGAATGGAAAAAAAAGAAAGAGGACTAGATATTAATGCATAAAAAAACTTTTCCCAAGAAATAGCCTTGTCAAATGGCTGCACTAAAGCATTTTCCCAATTTTTTAAGGTAAAATAGCATTGATTTTCACCAAACTCTTTCAGCAGATCTCACAAAATTGATGATTTCCTAATTTTCACTGAAGACCAGCACCCACTTAGCATCAGTGCCTAGCAAGAGTTTTACAAGGAAGAATAAATGAAGTCAATTTAAGTTTTTTCTCTTAATACAAAAAATATCTTTCACCACTAAAAATTCAATCAGTGTGATTCACATTTACAGAACAAAAGGTAAAATAAGACATTTCTTAATAAATTCAGAAAAGACACTGGAAGAAATGTGATACTCAGTTACAGAAATAAAAACAGAAACGCATCTAAAACTCTAAGATCAGAGGTACTGTGAAGAGTGTGATATGAACAATTATATGTAATATATTTAGTTAAGTTATGTCAAGTTATTTAAAGTTCACCTCCTAAGTTTGAGTTTATCATTTTTGTTCAACATTATATCCTACTTAATTCAAGAGGTAAGGAAAAGAAATGAAACTTGGAGAAGAATCAAGAATTAGGACTCTATTCATTGATAATACATTGTGAACATAAAAGTATTCAAAGACCATAGACCCATGGGAAAAACAGTCCCTTTCCCTCAAAGGGATTGTGTGGCAGCCATCAGATGACCTGCAAATAGCTACCATTCTGTAGTTCTTGCTAGTTGCTAGGCAAGGTACAGTCAATGTAAGTGTCTTTCAACTAAATATGGAAATATGTACGTTCCTTTCTTCTTTTCAATAATATCCTTACATGTCCTTTCTCACATTTAAAACTGTTTTATGGTCAGAGTATTTGTGCAATTGATGCCCATGTCAAGTTTATCTCCCTTTCCTGGAGTATTTTTAACATTTGGTTTTAAGATTAAGAACTACCTTTACTGTTGGTTATCTTTCCCCATACTCTCTCTTCTACCTGCTCTCTCATCTCCCACCCAGTTTAACCCTTTCTGTTCCATTACTCCTTTTTCCTCCTTCATATTAGCTTCATTCTATCCCCTTCACTTGAGATGTCCCCTACAACCCCTTAGTATTTTCTTGACTTCTTTCTACGTGTGTTCCAATTTTGTCATACATACCTAAATATTCTAATGTAGCCTCCACACATGAGAGAAAGTAGGAGGTATTTGTCTTTCTGGGTCTGGATTATCTCAGTCCAAATGATTATTTCCAGTTGCATCGATTAACTTGTGAATTTCACAACTTTGCCTTGACAGCTCAGTGATAGCCCATTGTGTACATGCATGACATTTTCATTATTCTTTCATCTGTTGATAGACATCTAGACTGTTTCCGTTTTCTGACTACTGTGAACAGATCAGCCATGAATGAGAGTGAGCAAGTGTCTACATAGAAGAGGAAGAGCTCAGTGGACTATGCCCAGGAGTAGTATAGCTGGGTTACATGGTAGACCTACCTTCAGCTTTTTGACAAAACTTCACATTGATTTTGATAGTAGCCTACCAATTTGTACTTAGCTAACAATCAATAAGTGTTTACCTTTTTCCAGATCCATTCTTGAACTTGTTTTCTTTAGCTTAGTCATTCTAACTGGGATGAGATATGACGGCTCCTAAAATATATACATATATACATACATGTGCACACACAAGCACATACACATACATATACATGTATACAAGGAGTCAAAATGGAGCTGCCCTGTAACAGTGGGACGGTGCCTATTAGAGGCTGTGGAAATATACAGCATATGGCAATTGATAATTACTCTCCATCTTATAAAGCAAGGTTGAGGCTCTCACTGAATCTCGAAGTCACCAACTTAGCTAGTCTAGCTGTTTGGTTTGCTCTGTTGATCCCCTGTCTGTATCTTAGCATTTCAGTGGGTGCAGGGGATCATATTTCAGTTCTCACATTTGTATGAAAAATGCTTCACCCACTGAGCCACGTCCCCACCTCAAAGTCTCCTTATAAAGCTACTCTAAAGATAGTGGTAACTGCAAAATTATAAATATCAATATGTATAGGATTTATATAATTGAAAATATATACATTCACATAAATTTGTATTTCCCCCAATGTTGTATGATTATAATTTTAATTGAAAGTAAATTCTTGCTCATACAATACATCCTGACCACAGTTTCTCCTCCCTCCACTCCTCCCAGCTACCCTCTCCCTCTCTTCCAGATCCACTCCCCTCTTTTTTCCCTTCAGAAAAGAGCAGGCCTCCAAGAGACAACAACTAAACAAGGCAAAACAAGATACTACAAGACAAGGCAAAAGCCCCCATATTGAGGCTGGACAAGGCAACCCAATAGGAGGGCAGAAATTTAAATAGACATTAATGACTTCAAAACATTTTAACTATAGTTCATGACCATATTTCTGAATTTTTATAGTCCTTACATTATTCTCCTACAAATAATGTGACAGCATATATATTTAAAGACAAATGATTCTCATATTGAGGGTTATTTTTTATTATATATGTCATAAAAGTTAGAGTTCCATAGGATAAGACCTTTTCAGGTTCTTTTTTTTAAAGACTGATTTTATCTTTTATGTGTATGAGTGTTTGCCTACATTGATGTGTGTGCACCACCACGTATGCAGTGCCACAGAAGAGGGCATCAAATACCCTGGAGCGGGAGGTACAGGTGGTTGTGAGGTACCCAACACTGGTGCTGGCACACAAACAAGAGCTGTCTACAAGAGCGAAAGGTGCTTTAAGCTGCTGAACCATCCCTCCAGCCTCCACATTCTTGATTCTTTCTCTTGTTCTGCTTTTCAAATGGCTCACACAGATCCTAACTGCCAGTGGCAATGTGTGAAGTATTCATTTCGCCACAGTGGGTTAGCACATCTAATGAGTGCTGCAGAAAGCCAGCGAGAAAGGGGGAGTTTCCTGTGCTACTATTAATTTATTGGAAGTAAAGAGATTAAGTACTTCTTCAGGTTGGCTCATATTAATTGCATAGATATCTTGGGATTTTTGTTAGTCTGTTAATTCACCTAAAATATTTATGCACCTATATCAATAATATATGACAGAAATTGTTCTCTGAACTGAAAACACAGTAATGAACAAATGAGACCAAAGCTCCTGCCTCAGGGGCCACATTGTATTTTTTTATATGAGTGATTCTTAGGTCAGAAATGTAAAACTATTATTCATTACATGATTAGTATGAGTCTGGCATTGGGTCAAACACATAATATTCACTTCATTTAATGTACATGGAGAGCTATGTCATTTCTTGATGACAAAAGGGAGTCACAGAGCACCTGCGTAACCAGCTCAAGCCCAGAGTCACACAGTCAGTCATTACTACCCTCCCAGGTTCGTCTGCAACTCAGACTGACGTTCAACTCCCATTTCTGTGTGATGTTTATTTGGAAGAGCCATTGTTTGTCTGTAGTGGTCAGTAAGCATATTGTTCTTATTTATTGTTTACTTCTAAACTTTGGGTTGATTTTAAATTTACATGTGAAATGTAAAATTTTTGGCTAATTAAATCAGGAGGGTTTCCCACCTTAATTTCTAGTGTTCTAAATTTCAACATTCTCAGATCTCTGTTAAGTATTTCTTTCTTTTTGATACTTACAACAATATTCACCTGTCGAGATGATCTGAACTGTGTCTTGAGGTGTAGTATAAAGCGAAACTTCTATTTATCACCCAAGAGTCATCTCCCAGGACTAACCAAGAGGTTAATTCTCTCCTAGATTGATAACTATTAATGAAAATATAGCTTTAAAAATATCAAAATCCTGGAAAAGTCATGCAGTAAAGACCCACCATGCAAGTTCAGATAAAAGTATTACAGATAATATATTCCATGAGAGTTTTGCTGTATTACCAGGTTGTATAGTTTTACCGATATATGTTATACCTATGCCAGGCACACAACATAAGCATATAATTTTAAATTCCAGAAGCAGAAAGATCCATTTTTATATCTGAATCTAGGTTTTATTTTTAAAAAATGAGATTATAAGTTAATTACAACATTTCTTCCTCCTCTTTTCCTCCCTCCAAATCCTGGTATATATCCCTCCTTTATCTCCATCATATTCATGACCTTCTTTTTCTCTGTGAATTCAGATTTTATCACAACTTTTATCCATACTTGTATCTTTCTTAGTCTCATCAAATAATCACTCAAAAAATATTTAACACTAACAGATGTATTTGTTCATGTGTGCTGTGAAATGAAAAACAAAAACTACAAACATGTTCCCTAACCCTTATCTCCTAGGAAGCCAGTGCCAAGTGAGGCACAGAGGACATCTGTAAGAAGTTAACTAGAACATCTTCTGTAAATGGTTTGAGACATTGTCTATTAAGTTTTTAAAATATATTTATTTATTTATTTATTTTTCTATGTAAGTTTGTGAGCCTGTATGAATATATGTGTACCACTTGCATGCAGGAGGCTGTGGAGGCCAGAAACACTTCTGATCCCCTGGAACTGAAGTTACAAGTAGATGCTAGGACCTGAATCTTGGTCCTCTGCCAAAGGAGTAAGTGTTCTTTATTTTATTGATTTTATTGAGCTACACATTTTTCTCTGATCCCCTCCCTGTCTCTTACCTCCCCTTCTGTCCTCTCCCATGGTCCCCAGACTCCCAAATTTACTCAGGAGATCTTGTTCAACTTCCCGTGTAGATTAGACCCACGTATGTCTCTCTTAGGGTCCTCATTGTTGGAGTAAGTGTTCTTAACCAACAAGCCATCTCTACAGCTACTCCACTAAACTCTTCAAACTTTTTTTTTAAATGTTAACTACTTTAGAACGTTGCTCTTCATTTCTTCTTCTCTTTAGTGTATAATGACATTTTTCCATAGTAAGATTGTCACATCATGAAGAACACTTTCCAATAGCAGCTGCACACATTTGGTGTCTGTGCATGTTGCAGTCGACGTGTCTCTCTTATTTTTGGAACCAAGTGGTGAGTTAGACATGTGCAATGCAGTTAGTAAGTGGGGAGTGATTTTTATTCATACTTTAAATCTTATAACAGCATCGACAGACACTAAAAGCACCGCTACATGGGAAAAGACAAGTATGTGCTGACCATTTATCTGAGAACTATTAGATCATAGTTCTCATGATCATGAGTCCCTGTCACATTCAATTCATAAGCACACCACACTAACAATTAAAGAGTTACTGGCATGCAAATAATATTTGTTACAATGTGACATCATTTAATTTCTTCATATAGGACTTTAAATGTTTCCTAAATAGTCTGAAATAATGTTGATAAAGAGGAAAAAGGGTGACCAATCATTTTGTCTTCAGGCACAATCAAGGGTGCTAACTTATTCAAAGCCAACAAAACTTGAACACTTTATAACAAGATAAACAGATGTGGCTTTTTTTTCCAGAAAATTGTGGAGTCCAACAAGACCCTAAGAGCCTTGATGAACAGACTTCACCATTCTTCATGACTGATACCTTAACAGGACGTTCAAACTTTCTCCAGTAGACCGTGTGAGTCTTAAGGTTCACTGAAAATCTCAGCTTCCTCAGTTCCTGAGATGTGAAGTACAACACCTTTGTTCCTTCTTCAACACCATGGCCACATGACTTTATTTATTTACATAAATAAAAACGTGGTTAGTAGCTGAAGATACACACTAGACCGAGACAGTCAAAATTCCAGCATAGATGAGGAAGGTTCTGTCCAGGTTCTATTCCCTTACTGAAGAGCTGTGGAGGCAGGGAGAATCATTCTTTTACGAAGGTGTTCTCACTTGTAGTTTTCTCTTCTCCCATGAGCAGCCCCACACCTATGGATATGTGTGCATCACTAACTGAACTTACGGGATTTAAATAGGGTGGAGGTGGGGTTGATAGCTAGACAGCACTCAACAGTTAAAAGTATGTAGAACCCATATCAAGCATTTCACATCCAAATGTAACTTCATTTCCAGGGGGGATCCAATGCCTCTGGCCTCTTTGGGCACTTGAACACATACATTCACAAACACACACACATGTGTACACACACATTCTCACACCCATACACTTACAAATTTATTTTAAAATTAAGTAGGAATAAGAGCATGTTGGGATGATATGGGATGAGTTGGAGGAAGAGAATGAGGACGAATATGATCATTTTATTGTGGACACATGTAAAATTCTTAAAAATAAAAAATTATAATTATATTTAAAATATATGGTATGAAAAAATAAAAATGAATACACTTAAACATTCCAGTATCACTTACTGAAAAATCTGTCTCCCACACACTTTCATTTAACCTTAGCTTCCCAAAGTTCCAACCACAGTGGTGTGAAGTATTGGACCATGTTGATCCTACAGTATAGAGTGTTCAACTCCCCTGTTCTCAACATGGTGGGAGGAAAATAGTAAGAAACAAATGTGAGTGTCAGGTTCAGTTTCCTGCTAATATGACACATCAGAGGTTAAACCATCATGTCCCATTTTAAATAAAAGGTAGTGAAGAGGAGTTGGAAGTGGTGGGTATAAGCTCAGCACTTGAAAGGAGGCTGAGGCAGGAGGAATGCTGTGAGTTAAAACTACCTGTTGTAGGCAGTATGAGCCTGTCTCAGAGAAAGGAAAAGAGAGGTGGGAGTGAAGAACGGAAACGAGAAAAAAAGAGGGAAATTATCTCCACATTAAGGAGTCACAAATTTTTAGAGATCCTTAAAAATACATATTTGTTTTCCTTTGTTTTAGCTTCTTGAGACCGAATCTGACTCCACATTTAAGATGGAGCAGGAACTCCCTATGTAGCCCAAGTTGGCCTCAAACTTAGACTCTTTGACCTTTGACTACAGAAATACCAGTTCTCTTTAAAACTATTCTTAGGACTACTAGGTCATGCATAATGAAAAGGAAAGAATTTGAATCTATACTGTTAGGGAATTCATCACTATTCCAAATTCAATGTGTATGAAAATACAGAATGAAAGCTGTTTATGCAAGCTTACTAATGGCAGTTACGTGTTACTTTTCATAATTTTGTTTCTAAGGATAGGCTGGTGGGGTCTATTTAACCCTCCATCAGTTAAGGTGTTACTGCACTTGTCAAGGAAAAAGCTACGTTTCCATCTATGAACTACATAAATGTAGGTATGACACCGCTTTGTCTTGATTAATGTATCTTTTCATGCTAATTATTTTGTTCATTTACACAGCTTTGTAAATTATCTCAGACTCCTAAACATTTTTGAAAAAGGTGAACCAAGTAGAAGACACAGCTATAGTACAAGAGTGTTTACTAATGAAATAGATTATCTGAGCCTAAGTCTCTCTCTCTCTCTCTCTCTCTCCCTCTCTCTCTCTCTCTCTCTCTCTCTGTGTGTGTGTGTGTGTGTGTGTGTGTGTTGGATGCATGTGCTGAATGCACACCTACATATGTGTGTGGGTATGCATGCTGGTATGTATGTGGAGGCCAGAGGAGGGTGTTGGATGTCCCCGCTAGCACTGTCTGTCTTACTTCCTTAAGGCAGGATCTTCTATTTGGCCTGGATCTGGGCAAGTGACCAGCAATTCCCAACCATCCTCTTGTGACTGTCTCCCATAGCACAGGGGTTGCAGTTGCTCACAACCATACCCAGCCTTATATTCTCTCTTTACTAGTGTGTGTATGTGCGTATGTCTGTGATGTTTTCGAGGGCACTTGTGCTACAAAGCATATGTGGTGGTCAGAGGGCAACTTTCAGAATCCGGCTCTTTGTATCCACGTTTATGTGGGTTCTGGGGATGGAACGTAGGTCACCTGGTTTGCACAGCAAGCACCTTTTCCTATGGACCTGTCCCACTGACCACCATAATGTTCTTTATTAAACATTCTCACATGACAGATTCGATATGGAATTGTAGTCCAAAGATTATCCTTTAACAAATGAAATCTCCCTAACCTTCATTTTTGTCATAAGTAGTTAAGACATTTCCCTTCAGAAATGTAAAAGGTATTGTTTTACAAATGTAAAACCATACGAACTAAATGATCAATAAAGTCTATCATAATTGGGCAGAAACATTAAATAGGAATTTGAATGAATTGATTAATCACAGGGGTGAGCTGTTAGAGAAATTACAATAAATCATCCCTTTTACACAGAGTTTAGGCACAGAATATCATCAATTCATATCAGAGCTGATTTTATTAGATCACTTCAGGTAAGTAGAAAGTGTATTCTTGTAGGATTTGGGTCACCAGGACGAGAACAGTGAACTGACATAGTCATTTGAGGGATCAGACTTACAAAGGCAGGAGCCATCAAAATCGCATTTGGAATTTCCAAAATTATAATATCAGTTTGATGTAAGTTAAATGGAAAAATATGAAGGTTGGTATGATTGAACCAAGGCCTGCCACTAATCTAGAAGTTGTTAAGCAGTACACATAATACTTGTTTTTAACATTTTAATAATTTAAAGAATATACAAAACGATTGTTACTTTGTTAACATTGCTAGTTAAATGGGGCTCAGAGACTCATGTATGTGTTTGTTCAGAAGTCTATAAGTCCCAGAGTTATGGAGCTGTAAATGCCATTCACGCAATGCATGCATTCAATCATCTGTCCATTCATTCAGAATTCATAGAACCCTGTATGTCCAGTAACAAAAGAAAACAAAGTTTGTCAGATACATATTACTCAGTATGCTTAATTCTATTAAGAGGTAAGTTAACTCCTAGGTGACGTTATTACTATGTAAGAAGTGAATGTCAGGCGAAAGGCACAAATGCAGCAAGGAAAACTGCCAGAAAAGGAGGGTGATTTACAGCCTGAGGTGCCGGAAAGTCACACTGAACTGGAGCCTCAAGGATGTGCAGCAGTTGGTCTCCTAGGAACAAGAGATTCCAGGAGAAAAAAATCAGCAAGGACAAAAGAAGTGAGGAAAACCATAGTTGTTTTATTCAGTAGCTCCATTAGACAGCTGCTACAAACAAACAATCAAACAGGCTGGCAAATAAGAAAAGAACTCACAAAAGATACCCGAATTATCACCCCTTTGCTAAAATGATAAACTATTTTTAAAAAAAGTTTCAGGAAGAATTGCAGGCTTTCTGCAATGAGGTAGTTGTTCCCATGTCAGCAAGGGGAGACAGAATGATGGAGGCACACTGGCTTTGCAGCCTGAGAAACCTAAACTGTATATTATCTGTTCTTTTCAACAGTGTGTGTCCTGGGCATAGCACACAATCCATCTGTGTTTCAGGTTTTTTCATCAGCAAAGTAGTTAAAAATTTCATTTTGGCATCATACTGAACCTAGAGGCAATGCATGTCATAATATGACCAAATACAGCGTGTTCAGAAAATGGTGTCTGTCAATGAGATTTGGAATTAACTGGGATTCTTTGACTCACAAGCACAGGAGGCAATTCACACTGGCTGAGGCCAAGGGGATCTCTGGGCTTGTATTGACCACTGGCCTTCTATTTCCACAGAGGAACTTAAGCAGACTGTGGCATTTGAATGCCTTCATATACAACAAACATTTAATATGGCCAATACAAATAAGGACATTTATTTCCTAACACATCAAGTTCTTGAGTACAGAGGGTTTCAACAGTGTCTGATTTGTTGTTTTTGAAGTGTCATTGAGGTCCTGTGTTCCATTTCTCTCTTCTGTCATCTTGGTCAGGTTATCTTTCTCAAGTTGCAAGATTACTACAGTACTTCACACCTCACAGCTGTGTCCAGAGACAGAGAGACCATCTCTTCCTGTGACTCTGTGGTAGAGGGAAGGACATGCTTCAAGAAGATTTCTCTTGCATCTCATTGTGAGGATTCGGTTAAACACCTATTCCTAAACTCCTCTTTCATCTGGTTTAGGATTATCATCAAACATGGAACAACAGTTGGGAACAATCCAATGTTTAGCTTATTTTGCATACAATATGTAAATTAGGTATGAAGAAGTTTGAAAACTTTGGTTAAGTGAATGTAACACAGCCGAAGACTCATTCTTAAAGTATGCTTGTCATCTTGTCCTTAAATTCAAAATTCTTTTAAGTATCACACATACGTACTTGTGCACGCGCGCGCGCGCACACACACACACACACACACACACACACACACACACTGCCCAACTACCATGGGGCCATGCATTATATAAAGTAATTACTCCACACAATGTGTTGATATGACTGTCTGTCTGCCTAGCACCCTGGAGTGCAGCAGACAGTTGCTGCCCCGTATCTGAAGACCAGTCTAACATCAAGTAGTCCTTACCCAGAAGAGTGAGCTAATATCCTACATCATACAGAGGATCTGTTAGCTCTTTCTTTATGTGGAAAAGTAGAAAACATGCTCCAAATATAACAGACATCTTAAAATGGCACAACAGCAGCTAATACATCCTGGGGCTCGGGGAGGGAAATCAAAAGAGCCCCCTCCCTCCTCATTGTCTCCAGAGAGGTGGCCCTAACCTGAGAGCAAATTGGAGAATGGGCACATGATTCCATTTATCCTGGGTGAACGCTAGGATTAGTGGGCTTTCCATTAACTCTCCTGATGGCAGCTTCTAATTTCCCCCACGAATCTGCCTGCCTCAAATGGCTCTCGTGCTATTTATCTTCATATGCATTTGCGCCACATTTCTGAATTCATGAATTACAATGACTTTATTTGACTTAGAAGGGATTTTCTAGAATGCTAAATTCATAAAAACTAACCCAAGGCCTCTTTTCTCCTCCTCATTATTTTATATTCAAAATTTTCCTATAGTTTAGCCCGGGCTGGGGGTGCCCAAAGAAAAGTTGTCTTCCAGTTACTCAATTATCCAACTACCCCCCACCCCCACACCGGCCCTCTATATTTCTTCCTGGAGTACATACTCGTACTCTAGATGCTAAGATTCAACAATGTGGGTCCCGTACCTGCACACACTGAATTCATCACTGAGATGTGAACACTTTTACATAAGAACATGGTAGATTCAACACAGCTGAAAATTGTCATTATCTCATTTCCCTAAGCACTTACTGAATTCCCTGCTATGGGCCAGGCACCAAGACACAAAACAAGGACAGCTTCTGTGTCCTAAAAATCCATCCAACACAAGAGAAAAGCACACATCTCTAGGATAACCTCACTTTGCTGTGGCAGAAGGACAGTGGCTACGGTGATGAGATACAGTCCCGTAGTGTGGAGCAAGAGCCCAAGGAGGTGACGACTCCTGAGCGTGACATTTGTATTAATTTCTTGTGGCTACCGCAACAAAGTACCACTTAAAATAACAGAAACTGATTCTCTTGCAGGTCTGGGTTAGAAATCTAACATCAGGATATATGCAGGGCCATTTCCCACTGACAGGTCCCAGGAGGAATCCTTCCTGCTATCTCCTCGTCTTTGGGGGCAAATGCTATTCTGTGGTACCTTTTGGCTTATAGTTCTGTCAGTCTCATCCCCACTTCAGCTGTCATGTTGACTTCTCTGTGTCTGTCCCTAAGTCCCTCTGTTCTTACAAGGACTCCAGTCACTGAATTTAGAGCTTGTTTTAATCCAGTATGGCCTCATCTTAACTTGATCGTACATAGAAATATCCTGGCCTCAAATAGTGTATTTCTGTAGTTAAGACTATAACACACCTTCTGTGGGAGATGCAATTCAACCCCGAGAGTGTGGTGAAGAAAGCTGGTCATTAACAAGACAAATATAAGGTCAAAAGAGTCCTTGTGGAGAGGCCTGGGAAGAGGGCAAGTGTTGTAAATGGGGGGAGAAACCGCTCAGCTGCTGGCCGCCTGCACCCGAAATAACCACACGACAAACTGGATTCATTTAAATACTGCCCTGCCCATTATCTCTAGCCTCTTCCCGGCTAGCCCTCACCTCATAACTAACCCATTATAAAAGTCTGTATGTCACCACGAGGTGGGTGACTTAACGAACGGATCTACGGTACTTCCTTCTGCGGTGGGGGCCTCATGGCGACTGGCTCACTTTCCTTCTTCTCCTGAGAACTTCCGTTCTGTCTACTCCGCCCACCTAAGGGCTGACCTATCTTATAAGCCAGGCAGCTCTTTATTCAACCAATAAGAGTAATACAAAATACAGAAGAACACTCCCACATCAGGCAAGTTTAGGCTTAGGAGTCATATAACAGGGCAGGCTTCTTGAAGCTTTCACACGTCAGGTCCTTTGTCACTTTTTCTCCTTGTTAAAGTTACATTTGTCCTGGTCATTTTCATTTCAAGGGTTTCTGTAGACTGGTATTGGCTGGGGAAGTCATTGATTGATTGACTTGCTTTTTCTTTTTTTTAAATGATAAGATCCAACATTGGGTGCATATAATAGACTAATGTAGCTGCCTTTTGGAGGCGATCTGTGTCTTTTCCCAGCACTGTCTCGACTGTTTTATCAAACTAAACAGGTGATTTCAGCTAAATAAAAGATGGGCAAGAATAATTTTGCGAATAATTTCTGTGTTTCTTATATAATTCCCTCTACCAATCATTTTTTTTTAATACCAACATTACTTTGGGTATCTGCTTCCCAACTCTTGCTAATGGGTTTCAGGCAGTGTGTGTGTGCAATCAATCCAAGCTTCACCAAGGAAGTCTGTGAAGGAAAAGGTGGATTTAGGACTGAGAAGCTCTGAATAGTCCATGAGAGCTGTAGAACTAGGAAAGAGACAGCGCTGAGGGCGGTACCATGCTTGCTCTGCGCATTTCCACAAGTGGAAAGTGAGTCTGTAGAGAGAAAAACGAAGACAGATCCTCCAGATAAAGAAGACAAAGGGCCAGCTGGTCTAGAGAGACAAAGCTCTCTGTTTCTCAGAGGTGAACCTCTTGCCTTTGAGTCTTTAGTTCCTGGTTTATCTTAATTCCATGGAGCACATTTCTGCATCTGATGGAGCAGTCTGACTGACTGCGCTCCCGCACTGCCTGTTCCATCTGTGCCCAGACCTGGATCTGAGTGGGTCTGAGGATGCTAATGTTCTTAGCTGCCCTCTAGTGCTCCTCTTTCGCGTCTATAGTTTTCCTTTCTCCAGACGCTGCCTATTGAGTGTCTGCCTCACAACACACATCCTTTCCAATATAGCGTGAAATAATTAATCCACTTGAGAACATTCTACCTGACACGGAAGTGGGAACTCTCGGCAGAAAACTTGGCCATGTTATATCGATATGACAAGTATCATTTATGTATTTTTATTTCCTTCCAGAAAGCAATCCTACTTATTGTTGAAATAAGAAACAGCTTCCAAGGGCAAAACCTCATGACATTAGAGTAAATCATTAGCTTAGGTCATACTCTCCTTAAAGGAAGCTGCAAGACGAATTTCTACGCTGAACTGAAACATATTCCCTTAGCTTTTGGCCTTCTAGAAAAAGATATGAGTCATGTTCTATGAACTTAAATATAAAAGGAGGAATATGAGGAAGTGACAAATATATAGTATCTGAGAGAGAAGAAATTTATAACAAAAATTCACACATGGGTGCTGAGGCTTCTCAACTAAGACAAGAACACTTTGCCAATGTAAAGAACAAATTGAGCTCGAGCTGGTTGAGTTGGCTGACTTCTGGAACCTCAGCCGAGTACAGTGGTTAAAATAAATTACAGTTAAAGTTTATCTGGCAGAACCACATTTTATGCTGAGCAGTCAGTGTGATTAAACTGTCATCCTGTGGAGAAGAGTTCAAGTCCAAAATATCTCTTAATTTGCAGCAGATAGGCTTCCTTTGGATTCCCCCTCTTTCACCTTAAATATCTTTCTCTGGTTTTGAAGATCTGAAGGTCTGCTTGGATTCGTCAGAGACTAGCCCTTTGAGGGAATCCAGCATAGGTTAGACCATATCTAATTGAACCACTCTTTTCATTCCTCCTTAGCCACATTACTTTCTTAGGTTCAGTTCTCAAATAGTTTAAATAAAGTCCCTAATCCCTATGGGGCTGGTGTTAAGAGACAGGAAGAGAACGATGTGTTGGAGGAGTCTTCCTCCCTCCTGAAGCAGCCTGGACAGGGATTAGGATGGATATCTCCAGACTTCCTAAACTGCTTTAGGAAGTCTCTGAGTTGGCTTGAAGACCTGAAACTGGATAATGTTAAAGATTCAACTAAAATAGGGGAATTCTAAGAGATTAAGTAACGATAGGTCTGATGATCTTAATTCTCTTTTTTCTTTGCAAGAGTTGATGCATACTGAACACTCAGTAGTGTTTATTAAATTATAGTGGTGGTCCATGTCTTTAATTCCAGCACTTGGGAGGCAGAGGCAAAAGCAGGCAAATATCTGTGAGTTCAAGGCCAGACCAGTCTACAGAGCTAGTTCCAGGACAGACAAGGCTGTTACACCATGAAACCATGTCTCAAAAAACATATGTGTGTGTGTGTTTTAATTGAAATGAAATTACAACACTTACCCTTTCCACTTTCTCCCCAAGCCCCTTTCAGCTACTCTTCCCCAAACCTCTCCCACACTCACTCAAGTTAATAGCCTCTTTTTCTTTGATTATTATTGTTACATATATGTTTACAATATACATATGCATATATGTGCATATGTCTATCTGTCTCCCGCCCCTCTTTCCTTCTCTCTGAGACACAGTTTTGCTATCATCCAACCAGGCCTTAGATTTACTGTGTATATCCAGGTTGGTTCCAAGCTCATGAGCCTTCTGCCCTCAGCCTCCCACATGCTGACGTAGCAGGACCATATCAACACACCTGGCTATCCTCAAATTGTTCTTTGACATAGCCACCTGGAAGAGTTTACTCCCAGCATGCTGAATTTGACCAGCCCTACTCGGCATCTATCCCTACACATAGTCCTGAGTGTTCTTTTTTTAGTTGTGCCTTCCCTGAATCCCCTCTGAACTAAAGAGATTTCCCACGGCTGACTTCTTGAAAGCTTTTGGATTATGACATGCTTTGTTTAGCAATAATTAATAACTTTAGTTCAAGATAAAATTAAACCACCCTTCATGTTTAGGGGTGGATAATAGAAGCATTTGGATACCCTAGTCTATCCTATTCATCTCTTTGGTGTTCTTCCATTCTGAATTGATTAGAAGGATGTAGTAACTGAGAACAGAAACAAGCCATATGATGGGAGAAGCATGCAAATCAACTTAATTTTTTAAGTACTTCTTTTGAACCAGATCCATTTGGGAGAAATTATAACCAGAACTAATGTGTAGTGTAGGTTTATTGTGTTAGGGATCTGTACTAAATACATGATTACAGCATTCTCTGCTATAGTCCACATAGCATACCAGCAAGTTACATGTTAGTTGTACATGTAACATTTTACCGAGTTGAAAGCTGAAGACCAGAGATTAAATGACTTGACTATGGCTTGGAAAGCTGTTTTGCCTAGTGCCAGGAGGTACGTGGCTCTCCATCTACACTAACTGATGGTCAACTATAATCCACGAAGTGCCGTTTGCAGAGATTCTGAAGTGAATATTTCCCAGGAGTTAAACAAGCAAAACAGCTGTCCTGACCACTGAGTCCGAGCTCAGACTAGGTCTGCTTGGCGTCAAGCCCTGGGCTCATCACTGCTGGTCTTTACTGAGATAAACATCTGTGTTTTAGAAATATGATCTGTCCTTTCACGAAGTGATTAGGAGGATAAATGGGTATAGATCATATTACAGTTGCAGGTGTGTGCCTTTTTACGTATACAACACTCAATGCTAAGGATCCCAGGCCTCTTTTATTTTTTTTTTTATTTTTTTTTGGGGGGTTTTCCTTCGTATTTATTTTTAGCAAGGATGTGAGATGAAGAAGATCAGTGTCTGCCTCCAAAGAAATTGCTATAAGTAACTCAGGCTTATATTTATATAAGATTTATAAGAGTGATGCTTTGCTCCTCTGGTGATGTCATGCATTTTAATACGTTGTGTTTATAATAGAAATGGGAAATTTAAATGTGAAAGAAGAGGCAGTTTAAGCTTTAACATATCTAACTGAATGGAATTGTATGTTAGCACCAAATAAAACATGAAATACGTGAGAAAAAGGCTGAAAGGGAATATACACACTGTGAAAGCACACACAAACACACACACACACACACAAACAAACAAACACACACTCATAATGGTAATAATAGTTGCTGTACTAGAATTTTTGATCTACTTTGTTGTTTATCTTTCATCATTTCAGAAATGTTCCTCTAGTGTTCACAGGTTTTGAAAGTAAACCAAAAATATGTCAAATTAATTTTGTGTAGAAGATAAATATAATTTAATTTAAAACATCTATTTAGTAGTCCAATTTCTCTCTACAAACAAGGAAAAATCCAATCAGAATTGTTCATTTCATAGACTTATCCCACACTGCAGTTTTTAGCAATTGAGACAGAACAATTGCCAACTTTTCTGAAGATCAACCCCTTCATAAGCACATTATAAGTCATAAATTATTGTAACTTATAGAATACAGCAGAATAAGATTGTATTTGCCTTTCTAAGCATCTATTAGGGAAAATATTGGTGATTAGTTTGCAACCAATTTGTAGGTTTTTTTTTAAACTGGTGTTCCATTCCACATTTTTTTCTCATTAAATTACCACTTTGCAAGTGTTTTAATAGAGTCGCAGCCCATAATATTCTAAAAAAACTGAACTGTCAAAAAATATGTCTCATACTTCAGTCCATTTGGGCCATGAAAACAAAGTACCAATCAATGAGCTGCTTAGAAATACCAGAGATTTGTTTTTCACAGTTGGAGAGGTTGGGACGTTCAGGATCAGGGCTCCAGCAGATCCAGCATTCACCGAAGGCCTGTTTCCTGGTTCATAGATGATTCGTCAATATGCTGGCTAGTTTCATGACAACACAAGCTAGAGTCCCCTGAGAAGAGAGACTCGATTGAGAAAAATCTCCGTTAAGACTGGCTTGCAGGCAACTCTGTAGTACTTTTCCTTAATTAGTGGTTGATAAGGGAGGGTCCAGCCTATTGCAGGTGGTGCCACCCCTGGGCTGTGGGTCCTGGGTGCTACAAGAAAACAGATTGAGCAAGCTATTGAGAGCAAGCCAGTAAGGAATACTCCTCCACGGCTTTGTCTTCTATTCATGCCTATGAGTTCTTACCTGCTTCAGTCCCTGACTTCCTTCCGTGATGGGCTGTGATGTGGAAGTCAATGGGAGCTAAACCTGGCCTTCCCCAAATTATTATAGTCATAATGCTTTATCACAGCAATCAGAAACTTAGACGGTCTCCTTGTATATTAACATGGTGGAGGGAACAAGCTCTTTGGGACCCTTTCATGAGGGCACTAATTCTATTCGCAAGGACAACTCCTTCATGATATAATCACTTCCCAACAACCAGCCCCCGAATGTCACTGGCAGTGGTGTGTGAGGAGAGCAGATGTGAATTTTGGAGAGACTTGGACATCAGAGAAAAGTACCTCAAAATAAAATATTTTTAGACTCACATCAAAAGACAGAAGAACATTTTGTCTCTTCTCTTCTGACAGTTGGATTTGGTGGTGAACACTCTGAGTTTTGATTAGGGAAATTTTTGTTTATAAAGCCGTGTCATAAAAGTACTGAGCTCAAGGCAGAATGAATTAGTCTTGACCCTACAAGTAATAGGTCAGCTTTTCTTTTCCATTTAATTTTGGTTACTTTTCATGAAAACAAAGCTCTATTGAGAGAGATAAAAGGACTTCCTGAGATAAAATGGTGGTCCTCTTTCAGTCTTAGGGATACAGGTTGGGATGGGAGAGATCAGAAAATGAGAGCATCGCCACAGGTTTGGCCGTAGTTAACATCTGTCACTTTAAGAAGTTCACCTACCTTTATTTGGAAGTCTGGGCACAGAGATGACTGGGGACCTATGTTAAAGGGCCTGAGTTGGAGAGCTCTCTCCCTGGTGTCTTACTCTGTGACTAGGGATGTGTTCTTGATTCTTCACCCTCACAGCAATGTTTTATTTCTCCAGAGAAAGTAGGGGAAGCGCTTCACAAAGCACTGACTGTCCCTTCCCTACCCAAATAGCATTATAGCTCTCAGCGATCTGTCACCATTCACTGAGTTTCTCCAGTCATGTTTCCTAGACTTCCTACCTTACATTCACTCTCTGGGCACTCAGATTCTTGGCTGTGAATCTCCTCGGTTCTGGCATCTAGTCAGACGTCGCACCTCTGGTCCAGAGCATTCATTCACACTTGACTGTTGGCTGTGTGTGTGCTTCCCAAGCTTGGTGTCTGTGTTGACCTCAGTGTATTTATCTTTCAGCTTTGGGTCTGGCTTCAGAGAAACGTTCTTCTCTGTTTGCAGCCACATCAATCCCACCATGAGAGGAATGTGTGAATAACACCAAGCTAGGGAGTTCAAGAGGAGAAGGTTTAAAAAGATAGGAGATGAAAAACAAACTATGGTTAATCCATGTTGAGTTGGAAGTTCCTTTAGGACACTTAAATAAAATTGTAAGACCTTTAGAGCTGGAATTATGGATTGAGATATCACAAACATGTCGGTGAGATCTGAGGCCAAGATTATGGATAATAATCCCTGAGAAAGCAATGAGAAGAGAAAATGGAGCATAAGGCAGAGGCTATGTAGAGTGAGAATCATGCTTTCAGAACAGAAGTAACATTTGGGAGAGCAATGCTCAAGAAGTAGGAGTCCATTCAGTGAAGATGCAGTCAGCAGGGGATGGACTGTGTCTATACGTTTATCTATTGTTACCTATGTGCTTTATACGCCACCCAGTCACAGTGGCAAGGCAAAGGAAACTGCATCATAATTTTTTATAGGAAATAAAAGATAGTGGAGAGAGGATTCTTGGAAAGGGTCACCTGGAGACATGCAGAAAATTTGTAATAGTTGCTTCACCTTGAACAAGCCTTTTCCATATGTAGCAATTTTTTTCCCAATGTGTATGAGAAGCTTCTGTGTATTTGTTTGTTTAAGAACTCAAGTCTCAAGGTCACTACTGCCTCTGCTTCCTAAATATGCTTGAGTGATTGGGGCTTGTCACCATGCTCACATCCTAAAACTCTTCATTTTGAATTTGTCATTCATCAAAAATGGAGAAGATGCTAACCTTTGCATGACTTTCATAAGAGCAAGAGATGTAGGTATACATATGGTCACCATGTGTGTGTGTGTGTGTGTGTGTGTGTGTGTGTGAGAGAGAGAGAGAGAGAGAGAGAGAGAGAGAGAGAGAGAGAGAGAGAATAAATATTGCTAGGTTGCTGCAGCCTGAATGGTTTGGGTCCAGGAACCCCGGTTAGGGGTAGAAAAAGAATGAATAAAGGACAAACAGGCAGGCAGGCAGACAGACAGACAGACAGACAGGGGGATAATAAAACTGATGTCAGGTGGAGTTGGCACTGCAACCTGGAACCCCATCGTGTCTATTAGTCCAACACAGGAGGAATAATAGTTTCCATAGGAGGATTCTATAGGGGAGCACCACAGGCTGTAAACATCTGGGAAGAAGTTGCCATTGCCAGTCTCTGCACACACTAGTCAATGATTCATAAACACTCATGCTGGGACCCCCAAAGAAACTCTTGCCCTTTCTCTTGAGCAGGGCCATATGAGTAACATTTTGCCAATTTCCCACATGTCTGAAGCCTTGACATCCTTGGTATGGCTGTGACCATGTCAATAATGCACAGTCACTCAGGACTTCACTCAGGGCTTCCTCCCTCTCAGACAACTAGGTCTTATTTTTTAGTGCTGAGAATTGAACTTGGGGCTTCATATGTCATTTGAAGAGAATGCTAATAAAATGCTATTCTCAAAGAAGCAAGAAAGGAGAAGGGAAGAGGATCAGCCCATGGACACATCTTGGTCTCTAGATCATAAAAGGAAGCTCAGAGTTGGCTGTCCAATAGGAGCTGGCCCAAAGCAGCCTGCCTAGGGCTGGAGAGAAGCTGTATGACTCTGAAACACATCCATGCCATCAGGAGATCTTGTTTTCCTACATTCCTATGTGATGTCCCCCAATCATGTTTACTGGAATCCATCAAAATAGTCATGCTGATTTCACAGTCTTCCACAGTGCACATGAGCCTTCTACAGTTGGGGTTTCTTGATAGTGGCCAATAGGAACTTTGCAATGGGGATATTGAAGATTGAATCTTGCTTCTCATAACAAAAATACGTCTGAAGGTTAAATATGTGATTCCCCCTTTAAAACTGAATGTTAAATATTTTAATATTTAGGGGTTAGAAAAAATAATTAATGAAAATTTTCCTTTGAAAATGTATAGTAGTGAACGTCTCAGATTTTGCAGAGTTCTGCAGAGCCTAATTTGTTATGCAAGTTATAGCCATTTACAAGGGACCACAGAAGTTTCCCTAGGAAGTTTCTTGAGGGAGACATTATTAACTTTGAGCCTAGCTCAAAGGACTTGTACATGCTCTGCCTAGATGCTTTTATTTATTGCTGAATGGACTTCCAGAGACGTATGATGAAAACTGGCCCCTCGGAAAAGTCTTGTGAAGGCTAGAATCCCAGACAAGCAGCCATCTTGGCAGACCTACAGTTAGTGCCCAGCTCTGTCCCTGGTAGGCATCTGAACAGTGTCCCCAGGTGTGGTCTGTGGCTTTGGGTGCATGAAGCTTCCTAGGAAGCCTTCATTTACTTGCAGTTTGAAGTCAGTCCTTTCTCCTATGGGCAACACAGCTGAGCATGTCTCTTCTCTTTATGACCCGAGCCCCAGGGAAAAGCTGCCCTCCTTCCTGTCTGCTTTTAAAATAACATTTTTTTCCTATAGATACAAATCTTTCTTCTTTTAAGTCCTCTCCCAAAAAGTCCTTTTTACCATCAAATCATTGCTTTAGTCAAAAGCCAGTTCTTTTTGTGGAGGGCAAAGGCAGCTTAAGCTTCACCTGCTTCAAGAGCTGTTTGGAAAGGGGAGGAAAGGGGGGCTCATTGCTATATGAAAGCAGCTTATTAACAGCCTAAAAACGTAGCAAAAATTTATTTTCTGTGTGTTTTCTCCTAGAGGTTAGGCTTATGGAAGACCCAAACAAATGCACTACTTTTGTTAAAAACAAAAGCAGAAATTATGAAAAACATAATTAACTTGGCTCTGTTCAGCAAAGGCGTGGGCTGCAGCCTCAGCTCTTCCCTTTTGCGGCTCCCACAAAGCCCTGGGATGGCTTCCTTACTTTGGGGGATTTGGGTCTCTTTTTGACTCAGCCCTGTTGTTTTTCGACAACAATATGTTAAAATGCCAATTTGGGATCAGTAAGCCTTAGTAGTATACTCAGTTCATTCACTGAAGAATATAAAGATTTTCCAAGAAGGATCAAATCTTATATAGATGAAAAGATGAACTATGAGCACTTGATAGAAGAGACCCCAGTCTGGCATCCTCCTTGTTTTAATACAGATTTAAAAAACAACACTTGTTTTGTTTTTTAGAAGTCACCATGTGATTTTGCTAGTTAAACAGTGTGGACTCCAGTGTGCTCTGCTTGCAGCTGTCACGCTTCCTTCGGAGGTCAATCCACACATTCTGTCTTTGGCAGACACCAAGAAAGAATGAAAGAATATATTTTGTGGTCACTATGTCAAGAATTCTCATCAAAAGCCTTCTCACATTGTTGAAAATAGGAGAAATAACGCTTTTTTTTCAAAGACAGAGAATCACGCTTTCTTCCTGAAAGCTCATACGGTTTCAGTTTGATGTTTTCTTTCCTCTACTTTTCCATCTCTCACAATGTTAGCTACATTTATGTTGCTGTGATAAAAATATGACAACCAAAAGCAACTTACTCAAGAAAGTACTTATTTGAGGCTGATGGTTCCAGAAGGATAAGAGTCCATTGCAGCAAGTCACAGGTGTGGTGGCAGGAACAGAAAGCTGAAAAATCACATCTTAGCTACAAACATGAAGCAGAGAGTGAACTGGAAATGGTATAAGGCTATGAACTTTCTTTCTTTCTTTCTGTTTGTTTGTTTATTTAATTGATTGATTTTGTTTTTCACGACAGGGTTTCTCTTTGTTACAGTTCTGGATGCCCTGGAACTAGCTCTTGTAGACAAGGCTGGCCTCAAAGTCACAGAGATCTGCCTGCCTCTGCCTCCCAACCAAGTACTGGGATTAGAAGCATGCACAACCACCGCTGGCTATGAACTTTCTAACCATGCTCCCAGTGACATATTTCCTCCAGCAAAGATGAACCTCATCCTCACGACCAACTGGGGACCAAGTGTTAAAATGTCTGTGCCTATGAGGGACATTTTTTCAAATATCTACCACACTAACTGAAATGCTTCTCCCAGACGGGTCCACATTTACTTCACATATCTTATCTTATCAGTCAGGATATCCTTGACTATTCCCAGGGCTAAATCAGGAAGTAATTTAGGAAGCTTTTGAACTGGAACAAGGTGGTGAGAGCAGAATAGAAAAGGGTAAGAATTAAGGTGAAGAGGGCACATAAGTGCACAAATAGATTACAGGTTCTATTTGTTGAACATTTGCTATGTGTTAGACTGTAGTATATACATATCACTTCACTTGCTCTTAAACTCACTTAAGACAGAGTTTGATATCTCTGTGGTCTAAATGAGATGAGAGAGAGTTGCATAGAGATCTCAAAATTCCCATAAATCATACTCTATCATTTGTTCATGGACTTGACATCTGGGCAAGGCCAGAACTAAAAAAGGGAGAGTACAAAAGATATACCTATATGCTTACATTTATGGACAAATATCTCTATATCTGTGATGCATAATTTTATGATCACCTTAGTGGTTGTTTGGGTGAGTTTAGCGCCTGAATTGGTAAACTTTTGGGGAGAGCAGATTGCCTTGCTTAACAGTCATCCAGTCAACTGAAAACCTTAAGCAGATCAAAAAGATCAGCTTCTCAGAACAAGAGAGAGTTCTCCAAAGCGATGCAAGAATTCACCTGCAACATCCGTTCTTGAATCTCCAGCATATGCACATGCGTGCCATTGGTTCTGTGTCTCTGGAAAACCCTAATACATTATGAAGCAAAGCCTAGAAATACATAGAGCTGCAAATAAAGATGGTTATGAGACTTAGAGATTACAAGTCATTAGCCATGGCTATAAGTACTATAATGAAATATGGAAAAAATAGCCAATTAAAACTATTAAGCATTAGTTTGAATGTTCTTTCCTCAACATAGGTGATGCCAATGCTGAGTACAGTTCTCTATATGATAAACTAGGTGCCTTATATGTGTATTTTTGGACAGTGCATGCACACACACACACACACACGCACACACACACACACACTTCTGACCAAGAATCACTATATGAGTCTATGGAGTAGACATGGGGACAATGCTGCCTTCTAGTCATCTAAAGTGATATGAGATGAGCTTGGCAGCTCAATTGAGGGCCTTAAATAGTAAGCATCCTCCTGCTGCAGACCCCATGATTGAGATAACATTTCCTTCATTTACAGAAAACGTCATTTCTCTTGTAGAGGCACGGGCAGCAAAAGGCCTTCCTCTAAGAGCCTGGGGTTTATATTGAAGGCCCAGTCTGCTAGGCACCAGACAGCATGAGGATCAGGAAAAACACACTCCAGTTCTCCCAGCTCGGGGGGACCCAGCTCTCGGATGGTACCGCAGGGACTTAATAAAACGATATTAAAAGACTGAAAATGTCATGGTGACATTATCTTTTGGAAATACCAGACCATCAGTTAAAGTGTGGTTTCCCAGCGGTACCGTTCTCAGGATTTGTAGCAGGAATTTGTGGGTTGTCGATGGCAGTTCTCAGAAGACCCTTGACTGAGAGTTGTGTGGTTGAAGCTCTTCCTCCCACCCGACTCAGCAGGAATCATATCAAATTGTGTAGTCTATGCGCATCCGGGCGCAGTTTTTACTGTTGATAAGTGGCCATAAATCAGGGCCAGGCGACAACTAATTGCATTTAGTTACAGAAAGAAGCCCGAGAGTGAAAACACATGTGCCTGCGGCGCCATGTTTCCTGTGACGAGTGTCACTGATTTTTATAGGACTACAGAGCACACTTGAAGCAGCCAGGATTTTTATTTCTTTTGTGGAGGTTTATAAGAACTCCATCAATAGTGTAGATTCCCTGGTCACATTAAGAATGAGGAGACATGGGGATATTTTTGCTAAATGGTGTAAATACCCTCCAGCAAATGCAGTTCTTAAAGCTCATCCTATTTCTCTCTGATGTCCTTGAAAAGTTGGGAAAGATTTCCCAAATGGATAAAGCCTTCTGAGAATCTAAGCTAAAAAGTTCAATTGAAACAATGGATAGATAGTCCAATAGTATGATGGAATTTGGGATATATTAAATATTTTATTGGTGGGTTATTAATCCACATTCAGACACAAGTTCTTTCTCCACTTTAAAAACTTTCTAACTCATTATTATTTCTTGCACTTTTACTTCTATTTGTTGTGTGTTGCACATGCTAAGGCATACATGTACAGATCAGAAGACAATTTGTTGGAGTTTGTGCTCTCCTACTATGTGAATTACAAGAATCAAATTCAGGTCTTCAATCTTGGAAGAATGCACTTTTACAGACTAAGCCATCTTGTCAAAAACCTCTTCCATGTTTTTAATGTATATATTACAAACCATAGACATTTCCCCAAATTATTTCCATTATTGTTATTATTTTCATGTCATTTTGATTTGGTTATTCATATACAAATGTGGGCTAGATACTTCTAGACAGTGAAAGAATATAGATAAATAGACAACACCTTCCCCTTTATGAGCATTTAGTCTGTAACAATAATATTTAACTCCCAACTAATATTAAAATCTGTATATCACTTCTTAGATTACTTAACATATTTATTTGATTTATTCCTTTGAGGCTGTCTATAGCCACTTTTATAGAGAGTAGGTTAAACAAATATTTTCATGTGCATGTGTGTGGTGAATGTTTTTATCTATGTTTGAGTGCACATATGTGTACATGTGCCTGGAGGCCCAAGGCTGATGTTAAGATTCTTCCTTGGTTGCTCGTCCACCTTTTTCTTTGAGGAGGAGTCTCTCAATCAAAACAAGAAGCTGCCTATGCAGCTAGTCTCACTAGGTATCTTGCTTCGGAATGCCTCATCTCCACATTCTAAAAGTGGAAGAACAGGAGGGCTACCATGTCCACCCAGTATTATGTAAATAATTCTGGAGATCAGAACTATGGTCTTTTGCTTGATCAGCAAGTGCTTTAACGAAAGAGTCCAGATTTGACCTCCAGCCCCAGGTTAAATCACCATTATGTTTCCAAACATAGAGATTTAGTTGCATTGCCCTTGCCTTTGCCTGTCCTAGATGAAGCATGTGCTCTTTTCACTATGCTGTGTAATATTGAACACAGGTTCCTCTTGAAAAAGCAAGACTGTATTTCTCTTTTGGCCTCATCGACATCTAATGGGGCAGCTACGTATGCATGCCTCATGTAGTGAAGAAGTGCTGCTATACTTAAAATATGGAGGTCACATCTATTAGCTGATTGCTTGTGGAGAAAATATTCTTAGTTACCCAGTGTTCTCCTCTATATCATTACAACCCACAACTTATATACAAGGAGTCATAGGGGACTTTGCTGTGAAATGCCACAGCAAAACTATGTAGGTAGTCAGCCTCTGAATGGTGCCAACATGTAGCAGGGCACATTGAATAAGTTGCAAAAATTAGACCCAGAATCTGGAATTCACTGCCCAGCTGAATATTTTTTGTTTTAATGTCAATAAATCTCCCTAATCTTCTAAAACTCCATTACTAGGTTTTCTTAACTGCAAGTAACAGTAAAGCCTGAAACAGCTCATTTGGAGTATGTGCAGTTAGAATTGAAGAATGTCAGACATGAATATCTTCGGTATATGCTTCTATATATTTTACTCAGGAAAATAAGATAAAAATCTTTCTGTACATTCATTTTAAAGAACAAATAAAAGGTGATGTAAGATTCCCCTCTGTATGAAGTGAATACCATTGGTTAATAGAGAAACCGGCTTGGCCTGATAGGTTGGAGTAGAGCTAGGCAGGGAAAACTAAACTGAATGCTGTGAGAAAGGAAGCAGAGTCAAGGAGAAGCCATGGAGCTACCACCAGAGACAGATGTGCTGAAACTTTGTTGGTAAGCCACAACCTTGTGGGGATGCACAGATTAAAGGAAATAAGTTAAATTAAGATGTAAGAGTTAGCCAATAAGAAACTTGAGCTAATGGGCCAAGCAGTGATTTGATTAATACAGTTTCTATGTGACTACTTCAGGAGTCTGGGCAGCCAGAAACAAATAAGCAGCCTCCCTACTACAAATTGGCATTCTAATGTGTGCCAGCTAAATCCACATAAAATCTGAGGGGACTTGGAAAAGAAATCTAGAGACTAAAAATCAAAGTTTAGCTGCATTTTTCCCCCAGATGGGCTCTGCTTACTGGAGTCATGCTGCAGCTCCTTTAAGAGAGGTCTTACTGATTCAGTGGTAACAGAAAAAAAAAGCCACATGGTTTTAAAAGTGGTGGCTTCCTGGTTCGCCAGCACAAACAACTCTGACTCTTTCAGGGGGGGGTCCAGCAATGGAGCATTTAAATGGGTTCTGTGAGCAGAGTGCTACAACTTGCTTAATAGCAGCTTAGACCCACTGTGTGCTTAAAAAATGGAGCAATATAATGGCTCTCAGAGGCAATGAACATGACTCCACCATGTCAGACTGAGGAGAGCAAACAGGCAGGCAGTTTTCGCCATAGCGATGCCACCTCCTAGGTTTTTCTTTTTTCTTTTTTTTTGAGACAGGGTTTCTCTGTGGCTTTGGAGCCTGCGCTGGAACTAGCTCTTGTAGACCAGGCTGGTCTCGAACTAACAAAGATCCACCTGCTTCTGCCTCCCAAGTGCCGGGATTAAAGGCATGCGCCACCACTGCCCGGCTCACCTCCTAGGTTTTTAAGAAGTGCTTAGCATTTTAAGAAGCTGTCCTAATCAGAAAAGGATTACAGAGACACAATTGAGACAAATTCAAATGGAAAAGACATCTAAATGGGTCACAGTGTTAGATAAATGTACACAGGCTTGGGAGAGAGAAGAAAAAGAATATAGACAATTATAAAAAAGAAGTAATTTTTTTAAAAAAAAAAGGTAAAGTCTTTAAAGAGACAAAGTACAGTCATTGATTAAAAGGAATAAAAAAAAAGTAAGCCACATAAAGATGGGAAAATCACAGAGCATCTGGGTTATGTATATTATTGTGTTTTCTTTAATTTCTTTGAGCTACACAATGAGAGATATTTCATTGTATGGACTGTTATGATAAACCAACATAAAGATATCTTGTCTTCAAAATTTGGGTTTAAGGATATCTTGCTTTGGAAAAGAGGTTCTTCTTTTGTTTCCACAGAAGATGAGAACCTATGGATTTCTTCCAGACTAATGTTTCATGAACTAAGACCCCCTGAAAGGTCTCCGTGAACACCCCAAAAATTACTTTGTTCAATAAACAGCAAGAAGTAGTTTGGAGAGAACTATGCCCAAATTCTCAAATATTGTTTATAAATGTTTCTTTACAATTAAAAGGGGATATTCTATAGAAATTTGCATTGGTATGGATCTTGTTTTATTGATAGAAATTTAAGGTCAATTTTCTTATACTGTGTATATATATTTCTGCTCTTGATTACTGTACTATGTTTGTGCATCTCATTTAAAATGTAATGCATAATTAAAAAGTATAGGCTAATAGAGAGTCATCTATGATAGTTAAGCATGTAGTCATGTTAGTTAGGTTGTCTAGACATATAGAGATATATTTCAGTTAGATAGGTATTCTTCAAATCTTTTAGAGGCCTTCAGAATATAGCATTTAAAATGTTTAAGAACTTAGGGCTTTTCATGACAGTGAGACACATTTGCTCCTGGCAGTGCCGATTACTTCTAGAGGAAGATGGGCATCGAAGAGGCACCTTATGGAGTTTGTCAGCCATTTGGGCAAGAAACAGCTCTCTCCTGGACTTCTTGATGCTATGTTTGCCTAAAGGCAAGAAGATCCTCCGGGGTTCTTGTTTCATGAAAGAGTCTGCCAGGCATTCTGCAGGACAGAATGAAAGTGATTGACAAACTGCCAATATAGGCTGAACTATCTTTGAAATTTCCTGCTTCATGTAAAAGTCTAATGGATACTATGGACCTGTAGGCTGAAGATGGATGCCCCAACAGTACAAAAGAACTTTGGGTGACTGTCCAAGCAGTGATATGTCTCTGTCATTTCTAGAGTTTTGGAATTTGCTTACAATGCACTTCCTATTTACTTAGGTAATATTATATCCTTTTGTTTTTTTTTATATCCTTTTGTAGTCTTTGATGGAACTGAAGAATAGATAGGAAGTAGATATAAATATTGTAACTGTAATTCTTGCTTGAAAACTGTTTTGTTATATGTAATTTTTCTGTGTTAAAGTTTAAGACTTCCTTTTTATTTAAACAGAAAAGGGGAGGTGACATGGATTTCCCCTCTGCATGTGGTGAATAACATTGGCTAATAAATAAACTGGCTTGGCCTGATAGGGTAGCGTAGAGCAAGGTATGGAAAACTAAACTGCACGCTGGGAGAAAGGAGGCAGAATCAAGGAGAAACCAGGGAGTTGCAGCCAGAGACAGATGCTGAAATTTTGCTGGTAGGCCACGACCTTGTGGTGATGCACAGATTAGTGGAAATGGGTTAAATTAAGATGTAAGAGTTAGCCAGTAAGAAGCTAGAGCTAATGGGCCAAGCAGTGATTTAATTAATACAGTTTCTGTGTGGTTATTTCAGGAGTCTGGGAAGCCAGGAACAAGCAAGCACCCTCCTACAACAAAAAGGTACAGAAATAATATATAGAACTGCAAAAGTAAAAGATTCAAGAATATTTTAACAAATGTCACCTTCCTTAAAAACTGGAAAGAAAATTTGATCTATGATAACAAAGTTCTATTCAAGAGGAGGCTTTCGTGTTGGAAGTTAACATCAATCCTACAGAAAAAATGAATACCTTGGTCCATTTTAGCAACCTAATCATTGTACAAAGCAATATACTCACAAAGAAATTGCTTTTCTGCCACCTTTGGGACAATGTTTTCCACAAAGTAATAAACAAAAGTCCTTGCACACAATGTTTAGCTTCCTTATAAAGATGGTCACTCATTATGTGAAATAATAATTACTATTTTCCTAAAAACTATAGTTGAACAAGTAACTGTGAGCTAGAATACTGAGTTCTTTGGACATATGGAAAAGAGTGGTATAGCCTGATCATATGGTATGTTCATTTTTAGTTTTGTGAGGATTCTCCACTCTTAAAATCAGTGTGGAAAATCCTAAAATGCAATTAAATATTTTTTCTATTTTTTAGAAAGTTGGGATTTCTTTTTGGTGAAAATATATATGTCTTTTTCCATTTTTATTGTGTGCATGGGTGTTTATTTGGAGAAGTACATGCCGCTGTGCATGCATAGAGGTAGGAAGACAATGCATGGAAGTTGTTTCCTTCTACTGTGTGGATTCTGTGGATCCAACGCAGGTCATCATTCTTAGTGTCAACTGTTTTTACCTCTGAACCATCTTGCCAGTCCTGTTTGGTGAAATATTTGAAGACTATCATTATCTTATGGATTTCAGATTGACCTTGGATAAGTATTAAATACTTTGGGCCTGCTTTTTCATCTCTAAAAATGGTAGTTGATAAGATTACTTTCATCTAAAAATTGCAGTGTAACTCTAAAGGCATCGACAGTGAAGCACCAAATGGCAATTATTCTAGTAAGTCCAGTGGTATATGTATAAATACTGGTCTTCATTGTAATTATACCCATAGTCAGCAGCTGGGTGATCACTAAAGACTGTAATTAATAAGTCCCTCATGATCTTTCATAGTTTGAGTTTTGTTGGATTTGGCTCAGACAAGAGAGATGAAATGCACCAAAGAGCACCAGAATTTCTCTTTAGTGTTCTTGGAACAGAAAGGAGTGTTCAGGACAATTCAATTGGTAAACAAAGCAGACGGGCTACACTTGCAGTAGTTCATTCACCCTTGGCAATATTACTGTTCTCTGGTTGACAATGACAACTTTATTCAAGTGATGGGGTTATAGAAATCCCTCCAAAGGGAGAAACACAGAAACATGGGTTGGGTTAGAAGCCCTCTACTGATATCCTTGCTTCTTACCATCAAATGAAAAACACCTAGAGTCTTCTTTTTGAACTTGACTTTGAAGAAGAAACCAGATCAAAATCAACAACATGACTTCC
>JAQHUG010000042.1:7709551-7763185 GCA_028555095.1 Dicrostonyx torquatus | reverse complement strand
AGAGAGAGAGAGAGAGAGAGAGAGAGAGAGAGAGAGAGAGATTGCCTGCATGTTTATAAGTGTACCATGGTACGCATGCATGCAATGCCCTCAGAGGCCAGGAGAGGATGTCAGATTCCCTGGGACTGGGATAGCGGATGATTGTAAGCCACTATGTGGATGCTAGGGATCAATCTCAGGTCCTCTGGAAGAGCAGTCAGTACTCTTAACCACTGATGCATCATTCTACTCATCATGCAAGACCTTTTATATACTATGCAGACACCCTACCACAGAGCAACATCTAGCCATCAAAGTTTTTTGAGGCAATGTCTCACTATGAAGCTCAAGTTGGACTATAACTCACTAGCTCTGACTTGTCTCATACTTAATGATCCTCCTGCTTCTGCCTCCCAAGACCTGGGACTACAGAAGTGCACTGCCACACCCAGCTAAAACACTCATTTTAAATAGGTGTGTGTGATATTTTGGGGGCCACAGAATCATTACAGTTCCTGCTTTTAGTCTATGAAGCAAAGCAGTGTGCTTCTCATTTGCTCTTTAGAATTGCATGAATATCTACTGCATTTCACATCATTTTGTTTTAGGGTTGGCAGGGAGCAGAGTCTAATGAGAATAGGCTTCAAGCCCAATCAGCAAAGACACTCCCAGAGCAACCACAGCAGTGTCAAGGAAACCCCATCAGGCAAGGCACTGAAGGTGGAATGGCTCTATGGCCCCTTCCCTTTGTACCTGTCATGATGTACATGTCATGCAGATGCCATGAGCCTGGCAAATCATCCTTTGGGGGTATTGAAGAGAAGTCAGAGGAATTTATTAACATGTCTTGGTGACTTTTGAGATATGTACAGACCTATGAGAATGTTATAAACTTAAGAGGAATAACTTGCAGTGTCCAAATCCAGTGGACAACAAGACCAAGGGCCCAGCAGCAGTTACAGGGAAGTCAGGTGGAGAAGGGTACATCCCACTTTGATGGTACTGATGCAGAGACCAGCAATCTGTCTAATCCAGTAAAGTGTCCCCTTCTCTCCTCTCATTAGGCTCATCCATCTGTTGTTATCTCCTTAGCCAAAATCCTCATCTCTGCTTTTGACATGTGTTTAGCACGTCACTGAGTGATCCTGCGTGTGTTTCTAAGTATGAACATCTTTTGGAGTTGCCTTGCCAGAAACTAGAATTGTTTTAAAGGGAGGAAGAAGCAGCCAAATATAATTTATTCACGTTTTATTGAATTTTATTTTTTATTTGAAAAAGTTCTAACCTTCCTAATTCTGTGGCCAGAAAATAGCCTATACCATTTATTTATCTTGTTTGGACTGGGATGCATTCTTTGGTTTGTGTGCTTTGCCAGTTAGACTGCCCAACTCAGAATAACTTGAACATTACCACATGACCATGTTGCTGATAAACAGATATCTAACAGATTAAACTACCAAGAGATATTGTGATTCAAGTAATCCCACAGCTGCATGTAGGAAAATACACCCTCATTACTCTGGATAAATGAAAGTTCACTTTTAAAGTAGATTGAGTTTATTTGATGATAGATACTGGCTCTCTCCAGTATCTCTAACATACATTCTCTTCAGATACTCCATCCCCTGAGCCACCATCATCTTCAGTATCCCAGTGTGGCATCAATTCATTATCCTACTCCAACTACAGCCTTATTCTTCAAAAAAAAAAAATCTCACTCCATTGTTTCTGACTCACTTGAACTTCGCTTTGAACTTGCAAAAGTTCCCCCAAACTGTGGCCACATCTGCCTTTTCACAAGCCACCATCTACCCCTAGCACCCACTGCGGCCTTGGGTGTCTCCTTGGCCAAGTACTTTGTAACCAAGCTTAATTCTATTTCAAAATAAGCCCTATTAGAATTGAATTCTCAGCTCTGTTGATTGGAGTCTTCCCTATACTTATCATGTAAGCCTTGTGCGCTCCCATGATGACTTTTAAAGACTTAGGCAGAAACCCACATTGTACATTCACTGCCTCTGACTCCAGCTGAGGCCCCAAGGCACCGAGATACCATAGCAATTATCTTCCTTCAGTGGCTAAGCCTAACCTGAGTCACCACTTCCTTCTGTTTCACAGAGAGATTAGAAAGTCTTTGTCAGGAGATCTTTCTCACATTCCATTGCCTGTAGAGACTGTCTTATCTACAACTGGGCCGTCCCTCCAGCAGGAAGAAGCAGCTACTCAAGACTGGTTTCTCCTCTTCTGTCTCTGCTCTCTACTACTCAAGGCCCTCACCTTACCACAAAGATCTCTTCACTTTTCCTGCAACCTCTCAACTACAGTCTTCTGTTCCAAACAAATGCCTGAAAACTTCTTCCATTTTTAACGAAAACTTCGCTAGTCCTCTCTTTACACTTTTGCTTCTTGGTCAAAAATCCTGTAAAGCTGTATCTGGTTCCTGTCCTCATGCCCTCTTATTTATTCCTCAATATTTTGCCCTTTGCTTCAACTTCAATGCTACTACTGAAATGACTCAACTATGGTCACATAATGTCAGTGATCACAAGGTATATATGCATGAAGTCCAGTTTTGCAATCTCTTGTTTGATCTTCCTGAGATATCGGGTACTCTTAGTTACTCCTACCCCCTTCACATGCCTTATCCTGAATTCTAGAACAACATCCTACCTGTTTGTACTCGCACTTCTTCGGTCACTCTTTCAAGCTAACTGCTGGAGTCTTCTTCTCTGTACCAATAAAAAAAAAAAAAAGCTTTTAGAAAGTATAAGTGAGATGAACCTGGCACAGAAAGACTGACAGCACATGGTGTCATCATTCTTTTGTGGAAATCTAAAGAGGCTGATGGCATGAAAATCAAAAGTGGAATGGTGCTTATCAGAGGCTATGGAGGTAAAGGGGAGAGGGCTAGCCAGCAAGTACAGAGTCACAGATAGGAGAGAGAACAAACAGCTCCATTGTTCTGTTTTTCTTCTCATTATCTTTGCTTTTAGTTAACTTCATATAATTGTACACCTTGGGGGGTAAATTATCTAGTATATAACATATTTATCATTTCTTTGTGTCAAGAGTATTATCCAAAATCTCTTCCTGTTTTGTAATATCGATCTGATTGTGTTGATCATATCACCGATGAGAACATCCCTCCTAACTGTGACATTGTGACTGTTCCCTATCTACAGTGAACGTGGAGTCTAGATTAAATAGCATCTTCCCCACGACTTCCCAGCTCACAAGACAGTGACTTCACTGCACAACCATCTTTTCTCCAGTCTTCCAGGATTTCTCATCTGTTCTCTGTATTACACGCTCTTTGTTGAAGATATCTGAGAATCTTCTGTTTTGAAGACTGACACAAGAGCCGAAGGATGCAAAATTCTGTCATGAGTTCTTGGCAGCATCACTTGTGGCTATACTTCCTCAAGGAAGAAATTTTTGAATACTCTTTGAATAGGCATTAATTAAAGTGATAATCCTATACCATGCATATAACACATACATAATTCACGATATAAATCAAGTTTAAAGGCTGAAGACAGGAGCTGAAGACAGCTTGCACAGACTTGCGACATGGATTTGACACTTGTGTGTGAACCCAGTGACTCATCTCTGCCCGTCTACAGTACAGACAGAGCTTTCACACTTGGGTTTCTATTACTCTGATCAAGGAAGATGTCAGTATCCGGGAGGCTTAGGACAGAGCCTGGAATCACTCAGATAATGCCAGGTATGTAGTTATTCTTGGTTTTGTTAAGTTGCTGACTTCATTCCTAAAGTTAACAGAAGACAAAATCAAAGGACAATCTGAATTATGAATGAACCATCTTAAATCTGAGGTGAGGCAGTCTTAGTAAAAAGTTCAGTAGTTTTCTGGATTAGGCAAAGAAGAGACACTGGCAGCAGACTTAGGGAACAGTATGGACAAGACAGCTTGTACCTAAAAGAAGGATCTAATGCTATTTTATGTTATTGGTATTATCTATATTTACCATCAACACTGCATATGAAATTAAAATGGTTACTTTAAAGCTCAAACTTCTGTACCATGAAAGTTAAATTCTGCAATCAGAACTAAAATCAATTCTTTTGCAATATTTTCATTTATTTTTTTAATTGTATAAAATACCAGGCTTGTATGATGGCTGAGCAGGCAAAGGTGCTTGACACCAAGGTGATGACTGTGATCAATCCCTAAGGCACACATGGTAGAAATAAAGAACTGACTTCCGAAAGCTCTCTGTTCTATGACCTCCACATGTATGCCAAGTCACATGTGTGACCCCCCACATACCTATTAATAAATAAGGAAGCATAATAAAATATGTCAAACAGTTTTCTATAAAATGTGAAGTGTTACTTCTAATAGTTAAGTTTTTCTCAAAATTAGAGAACAAAATATTGCCACCATCTTGATAAACAGTTTTAAGAGGTGGCTGTTTTGTTGAAATTGAAACATAGAACTCTCAAATTTTAGGCCAGTAGAGAAGAAAAAAGACAAAAAATTTACACTAAAAGATATTCTAAGTAAAATCCTTTTTTGTAACTTTTTCAGGAGGAAAGTTTATTTTATATGTGTCAATATAAAATAAACATAAACATACTTTTGTGTTTTATGCTGAAGTTTAACACATCAAATTTTGGTGCTCATGTCAGAGACCCATTACAAATACAAAGAACCAACGTCTGCAGCGCAGACTACCACTGCATCCCATGTAATACCTCATGAGCCACAGTCAGGATGAAGCATAGCCATACAATGTCATAACTGCATGGGTGGGAAATCACTCCATCAAATTACCAAATATCTGCTGATATTCTATTATGAACTCATATTATTTTACTCTATATAACTGTCTGAGAAGAATTATCAACATGGTCTATATTGAAATAGCAAACAGCACTGAATATTTAATGACACTTTATTTGTGTCAACTCATTTTGTCTGAATAAAGCCAACTGTCATCCCATCTAATAGATGAGGAAACAGACACAGCGTGAGTAGCTCTCCCTGGGTGACACAGACATAAAAGAAAGAGGTGGACAGAGCAGGGACTAGAACCTAGTGTGGTCAGGTTCAAGGTCCTCTTCTAGGCTGCATGTTCTCTCACACACAGGCTCCTCGACATGATTTCCTGCAGACTGATTTGCTTAAACAGTTGTGTATGTGAGGGGGCACACATGTGCCATGCTGCATGTGGGGAGATCAGAGGACAACCTCAGGCATTGGTCTTCCACCTCGTTTGTGACAGGTTGTTCCTCTTTGTTGTTCACCATGGTTGACATCAGACTATCCGGTCCACAATTTCCAAGTATTCTCCTGTTTCTGTCTCTAACTCTACCAGAGTTCTGGGGATTTGAACTCAGGTTCTTAAGTTCATGTAGCAAGCACTTTACCACTGAACTATCTCTCCAGTCCATTTTCTTCCATTTTTAAAATCGAAACCCAAATGTTCAAAACTGTAATTTGTCTTTCTCATTCAAAGTGGTGATAGCTCTGGGTTGTTGGACATGGATACAAATGTCTTCTATTATTCCTTCTTTGGAAATGCATATCATGATAATATCTGCACATGCAGACAAATATGTATAAGGTATGCTAAATAAGAGGTAATAACATTTCCCCTGGTCTCTGTGGCATGTTAACAGTGTGGAGGATAATGCAGAGTTCAGAAAATGAGCTAGGCAAAGAACTATGGGAAGAAGCTTCTTGGTGTTAACACCACACTCTAAGGCAGGTCTTGACTGTCCCAGCATAGGCTGCTGTATAAGGGAAGCACTGTGATAGGCAGCTGCTATACCGTACATCTAGTCCATGTCACAGACGGATACAGGCAACTTTGTTGAATTGTTAGCGCTTTAATTAGCTTTACTTTATTTCTGGTGATAACTGTCCTTGGATATGACACACAGTGAGTCTGCCTTGTAATAAATTCCACAGTATAGAATAATTAGAGCACTTATTGCCTCGAGCAATGAGCTAAGTTGTTTACATATTAAATGTTATTAGAATAAATTATCAGTAAAACAAAAATGTCATGCATAAAGACATTAGAATCACATTAAGACAAGGGGTAAAAATCTAACTCCATGCTCTCGTCTTTTTAATGCCTTTATTTTCTAGTTTATGCACTTACAGATAATTTAATGAGACAATTTTAGTTTCGTTAGGTTCTATTTTCTTCAAAGGGAGAGCATAGTATCCTAAGTTTCCATTCCATGTTCAGAGTTTTCTTGATGAGAGATCCCTGGGATCTTAGGTAATAGTCACTGGGTTCTGTATTAATTTTTCAGTTGCTGTGATAAGACACCATGACCAATAGCAGCTTAAAGAAGAAATCGTTTATTTTGGGTTACGGCATGAGAAGGAAAGAGTCCATCATGGTAGGGAAGGTATGGCACGGCTGTAGGAGCAGGAAGCTGGATGCTCACATTTCCATCCATGTACAGGAAAGAAAGAGAGAACAGGAAGTGAGACGAGTCCATATACCCTCAAAGCCCACCCAAGTGGCATACTTCCTTCGGCAAGGCCCTGCTTCCCAAAGATTCCGTAGGATCCTCAAACATTTCCACCCTCAGGGGACTGTTCAAATACAGGAGACCATGGGGGACATTTTTCATTCTAACAAAGACTGTAGCCTTCACTTACCTTTGTTTCCATGTCATCAGACAGAGAGAAAGTGGGACAAGTGACAGGTGCTCAGAGTAAGGTTGTGAATGAAAAAACTGATGGAATTTTAGAAAGAGCAGGATGCTTCCTTTTGTCCCATTCAGAGACAACTGTGTGGGTCATCCCAAAGCCAACCTTCTGCCTGAGGCTTCCCTGGCAAGTACGGACAGGAAACAAAGAAATTACTATCTTGATCATCTTTTTGCTGCAAATGTCAGTTCTGGTATGTTAACTATGAAGCCAGAAATTTCACTATGGTGGGAGTTCAATAAGTAGTGAGAAAACAGGACCATAAAGAATTGCAATCATTACATTTACAAACGACCTCCAACATTCAGAACAGAAAACAGTTTTCAACCTTGAAATAAGTTTAGTTCTCATTGACTGAACAGGGAGAGAGATTTTCTTCGTCAGTTCTGAGCCTAGTTGATCTGGAGCACACTAAATAAAATGTACAGCACTTGATTCTTAAAAACTACATACCAATGTATATGTGCACTGTGTTCCCACATTCATTTTCAATGCCTATATGTGTGTATATGTGCACTTTATTCCCACATTCATTTGCAATGCCTATATGTGTGTATATGTGCACTGTATTCCCACATTCATTTGCAATGCCCATATGTGTGTATGCACATAGGTAAAGTTCCAAAATTCATTTGCAGATACTATAGTAGTTATACAGATACTTTTATATGCTTCTTGGAAAACAACAGTTAAAAATTACTTGAATTAATGATATGCTTGCAATGAAACAAGGTGGATCTTCTACTTCTCATTCCCTTTGTATTATTCCTACAAGATGTGCTGGTTGTAATTAGAATCTTTCAGTCTTACCAAGGTAAGAATATCTCTGCTCCTTTTCAGTCCTTGCATGTGGTCTTTCGTGTGATATTACATTAATCTTCCGAGGTAATTACAGACCTTTCAGGGATGATGGACATTAAGCTTATTTTTGATTGGCTCCTATTTGCTAGTGGTGTCCAGGGAAAAGCAGCATGCAGCTTTGAAGTTAGCAAATTGTTGGTTTCAAAATAAATGTTCCCCCTTAGACACTGTTTTTATTGAAAATCCATTTCTTCTCACCTATTGTGTAAGATTTTTAGGTTATTTGCATATATCTTACCTATGTGGTACAGAGAGAGAGAGAGAGACAACAAAAATAAAAGCAAAAGCAATGAAGACTCCATATGGATACCTGAAGTTTGCCATGATGGGACACTCACACCACAGAAATGTAAAATACTTAACATTACTTTGAACAATATTCTGTATGTCTGATTTCCAAATGAAAAAAGATATTTCCATACTCATATGGATAATTTTGAAAGTTCCTTTTAAGTTTAAAATTCTAATATTGCTGTAATTCCAGATTGAAATATTGTAAAATAAGAGCAATGGGTATCATCAGCACTGCGAACCATTAATACTTAGTACTGTGCTCGTTGTGTTGTAAGGACAGTGGGTCCTGATGAATAGGTTAGAAAGATAAATAGATATAAAATGCATTGTTACAAGCATGAAATAAGGATGTGTTCCAGGATGTGTTCCACTGAAGTGGCCCTAAAATACGGCTCAGTCTCACACTCTAATTGTAGTGTACAATTTACTACCCCTAGTTTTAGACCCGAGATGATAATGTGTGTGTTTCTATTCCTTGTATCTTCAGGTGAGCATTTATAAAGCAGCTGGTTGATGATGACATCAGCACACTTTAGAGCCACAGGCTGAAACTGAATTCCATGGGGCACAAATGTTGAGATGAAGTCAAAGTTTTTTTTCCCTCTTAGAAACATTTCTTTGGAAGGCTATGTGAGTCAGAAAGAGTGGGTCACATACCTCAGGGTTGCAAGAGAAGGAAATCCAGACTGTAACTCACACCTTAGTATTGGGGACACACGCATGTCTTTCGATTATTAGTTGGAGGATTTCTTTTTTCTTGGTGCTATTCAAAAAACTCTTTAAGTCCCATGAGCATCACATTTGAGCTATTGCTTACAATTGAACCTTTCTATACTGGGCAGTAACAAGATGAATCTCCTGAGATGATAATCTCTGTGTCTTGAAAAATAATATAATAGATAAATTACAATGTCTTGAAGACATAGTATAAATTAGACATTTAAATGTGTAACCTGGAGATGTAAAGAATAAAGAACAGTGTTCAGTAAAATTTTCTAGAAATGACTACTTCACCTGTTACACCATTTTTTCTCATTGTAGAAACTGCTCCCTCACAAATTACTTTATTACAAGGAAATTATACTAACTTGGCTATGTAATTTGAGAGGCAATTGTAAGAAAATCCTATTTTGTTGATAAATTTTACTCCTAAATTTTATACTTAGCTTTTAAATTATTCATCATTTTCTTTCCACATTTTTCTTGTGTTGGTACATAAGTTACTTTTAACACTGTAATTATGAGACTCAGTTTGGTCTCTTTTGCTTACTGATTATGAATAAATGGATGTAGTCCTAGCTATTATTCATATTTATGAAAAGTAGGAATAAAGAGGTCTAAGACGCAGTTGTAAACGTGTATCAAGTGAATTTCTCCACATGTTCCTGTAGAAAGGCTAAGGTGCATCTTTCCCACTATTAAGTGCAGTAAACAGCCAAACCAGAGTGGCTCAGAGCTGCACCATGACACCTGGAGGAAGTGCCAGGTAGATCTTTCCAACAAAGAACACAGAAAGAAATGAACGTTCACGGCACAAACAACTAAGCACACATGCATTATCTGTGTTAGATAGTGGAAAACAGATGGCCAAACTGTGAGAGACATTGACTGGGATTGAGAAAATGTAGGCAGAGCTCAGCTTTCACATGAACTGAAAACAATCTAGAGCAGTGGTTCTCAATCTATGGGTTGGGATCCCTTTGAGGTTGAATGACCCTTTCACAAGTCACTTAAAACCATTGGAAAACGCAGCTATCTATCTACGTTATGATTCATAACAGTAGCAAAATTACAGTTATGAAATAGCACAAAAATAATTTTTTGGTTGGGGGTCACCACCACAGGAGGAACTGTATTAAAGGGTCACAGGCATTAGGAAGATTGTGAACCACTGATCTAGGGAATGTATCCCTACCCCAATTATAGACTCTGAGACAAGGCTACTCACCCACAGAAAAAAGAGGCAGTCCATCTTCCATTTTCCACAACACATCTTTCTCCCTGCCACAGACACACACCCATAACTGTGGACCCCAGTGAGGAAAGGGTCTGAGATGCACACACTCCACCATATATTCTTGGGACAAACATTTTGAAGATCATTTTACAAATTCCTCCAGCCCCAGGTGTCCACAACAGACATCTGAAGTTCACAGACAATTCTGCTGATTTTCCTTTCCCCACCTCACTCTTCCACCCCAGGTTCTCTCATCTGTGTCTTTATCAGTCTTAGCTTCCAAGGAAACTCAAACTAAAAGCAGCCCCCACTCTCTTTTTAGACTGCGTTATACTTTTACTCTTACTTTGAAACTTAGTTCAAAGGCACCTCCTCAGGAGAGCCTGAGCTGAGGGGCATGCCTGATTTAGGTGCTGCTTTAATTAAGACACTGTAATTGAGCCTGCCTATCATCAACCTTTGAGTATATGTGATCACCCCATACCAGTAGAAGGTATGGCTTTGCTGGGGTGGGTGTGGCCTTGTTGGGGGAAGTGTGTCACTGTGGAGATGGACTTTGAGGTCTCATATATGCTCAAGCCATGTCTAGTGTCCTAGTTCACTTCCTGTTGCCTTTGGATCAAAATGAAGAACTCTCAGCTCCTTTCCCAACACCATGTCTACCTGTATGCTGCCATGTCCTACTATGATGATAGAAGACTAAACCTCTGAACTGTAAGCCAGTCTCAATTAAATGTTTTTCTTTATAAGAGTTGCCATGGTCATGGAGTCTCTTCACAGCAACAGAAACCCTAAGATAACCAATAACTCTTGTTAACATGAGTTAGAGGTTTTTGAGCATCCCAAATGAATCTCACCAATAACAACCTGGTGTAGGAGACTTGTCTGTTCAGTCAATCATGTTTTAAATAAATGCTGATTGGCCAGGTAGGAAGTATAGGCGGGTCAACCATACAGGAAGTAGAGGCAGGGCGAGGAGAAAGTCTGTGAAGCAGGAAGCTTCCCTGGCAATTCCTGCGCAGACCACCAAGGAGGCAACAATGTAAGCTGCCCAGCTGAGAAAAGGTACTGAGCCATGTGGCTAACATAGATGGGTTAATATAAGTTATCAGAGCTAGTAAGAAGCCTGAGATAATGGGCCAATCAGTGTATAACTTAATGTAGACTCTCTGTGTGATTTTTCTTTGGGGCTTGCTGGCTGTGGGGTACTGGGTAGGACAGTAACCCCAATGAGCCAGCACTCATGTTACACCAACCCTACTTCCTTCCCATTTTCTTAAATTGTATTCATTATCATTATTAGTGTGTGTGTGTGTGTGTGTGTGTGTGTGTGTTTGGGTGTAGATGTGCCACAGTACCCATGTGGATATCAGAGGTCCACTTTCAGAAGTCTATTTTTCACTATGGGTCTTGAACTCAGGCTGTAGCCAGCACTTTCATCTGCTGAGCCATCTCAAAGGCTTTTTTCTATGTTTGATTTACTTACTCATCCCACAAAAGCAGCCGTGGATTTAATTCCTATATAAAACCAAAAGAACTTGGTTAAATAAAAATAAATGAAATTGTTTTAGGAACAGCAGACAAATGAAACTCTCAACCAAATTACACACACACACACACACACACACACACACACACACACAAACATACATTACCCTTGATAGACAATCAACAATCTCAAGGAAAAAAGGAAGTCGCTTCTGTAAGTATGGCCCAGAAACAGCAAATATAAACAGTGTTGTTGTATGGTGTTGAGAAGGATCTGAGCCCTTCAGAAGGCAGAAGCAGGCAAGGGCTCAGTAACTCAAAATGATGCTTACCTGTCATGGCTAATATCTGATCGAATGGTAAGATGGGTGGACATAACTAGTTACATGGAGCTGCCAAAAACACTTTAAAATGGGCTACGGATGTAGTTCAGTGGTAGAGTCTAGTATACTCAAGGCTCATAGTTCAGTTCTAATTCCCTAGCACTTTAAAGAAACAACCTCCCAATCTCTTTACGTTAGGACAAGACAGACCTTGAGCAAATTTATTCTAGACTGGTCCAAAAGTTAACTGAAGTGTGCGAGCATGCCAGGTGAATTTTTGTCTCACTGATAAGAAAAAAATTAAATCAGGAAGAAAAAACATAGGTGGTAAAGTATAAATATTCTAAAATCAATATAAATATTTTATATACTGTAAGTTGTGACCAGTCAACGGGACCCAAAATCAATGCAAGGATCCTAAACCACTATTTTTAAAAGATAGAACCGAGGATTACATTAGAGAAAGAAAATTGTTAGAATGCCACATTTGAGGATCTGTGTATGTAATGATTTCTTTGCATTTGTTTGTAGTTTAAAATGCCTGAATGTGGGGCTAGAAATGTCTCAGTGACTGAGTATGAACTGCTCTTGGAAAGAAACAGAGTTTAGTTCCCAGCGACCAGTGGGTGGCTCACAATCACCTGTAACTCTCCAAGAGATCTGACACACTTTTCCAGCTCTGTAGTCATCTGCACTCCAGTGCTCATGTGCATATGTGTGTGTATATATATTGAAAATAAAGTTTGAAAGACCCTGTTCTGCATTCCTTTTCTCTAACAGTGCTCCTGATATCAAAAGTCACAGTTCAGGTAAGTGTAGCTTCCTGGGCCCTAACACCAGGAAATTTGAATAGTTATGAGAAGATACATCACCCATCCACACACAAATCAGCATTTTAGATAAATTACAAATGAGTCTAACTATTACTGAAGTTGTGAGATTGTTAACTTGATATGATATTATTTGGCCCTTAATTATAATAAAGTACCAGAGGCAATTAATAAAAGGCAAATGTTCATTTTTGTCTTCCAATATGAGAGATTTTAGTATGAGATCCAATGGTCCCACATCCTTTCCTAGTTTGACAAGGGCAGTACATCATAGCAGAAATTCAGCAGAGCAAACTGCTTGTCCTATGACCAGGAAGCCAAGAGAGAGGAATCTGGGGCCCAGTAATTCCCCTTCAAGAGCATTCGTTCAATGACCCATGGAACTCTCACCAGGGTCCCCCTCCCAAAGACTCTATTACCTCCCTCCAATGCCATCCTGGTGACAAGCATCAAAAACAAGGATCTCTGAGGCTGTAACAGATGTCAGCACTGCTAGCGTGGTGATGAGTAAGTGTAAAGGACAGCTTGGTGCTTCCCTTTCTAGCATGTCAGAGGCCTTCCTCATAACCAGCATTGCAGGGAAGACAGTGTGTGATGTGGGGAGGTCCTTCTGTATATGTGTTGCTTTTATTGGTTAATGAATAAAGAAGCTGCTTTTGGCCAATAGCTTAACAGAGTAAAGCCAGGCTGAAAGAGATATGCAGAACAGAGCTAGGGGGGCCAGGGGGTGGGGTGGGGGACTAAACTGAATGCTGGGAGAAAGAAGGCAGAACAAGGAGACTCCATGGAGTCACCAGATGGAACCTTGCTGTTAGGCCACAAGCCTCATGGTAAAATATAAAATAATGGAAATGGGCTAATTCTAGATGTAAGAGCTAGCTAGCAATATGCTTAAGTAATTGGCCAAGCAGTGATTTAAATAATATAGTTTCTGAGTGATTATTTCAAGTCTGGGTGGCTAGGAACTAACAAGCAGCCTCCGACAACAGTGTGTGTGTGTGTCTGTGTCTGTGTGTGTGTGTGTGTGTGTGTGTAGGTGAGTGTGCACATGTGTGCAGAGCTCAGAGTTCATCCTGTTCCTCAGTCATGCCCTATTATCTTATTTTCATTTGGAACAAGGCTCTCACTTGGCCTGAACTCATTATTAGTTGATTCTAGCCATTGATCCTCAGCCCATCTCCACCTCTCCTTCGTCAGAACTACAAGTGTGCACCGCCATGCCCTGTGCTTTGATGTGGATTCTTAGAGTCAGACTAGGGTCCCCATGCTTGGATAGCAACCTTACTAACGAAACCATCTCTCTAGTCTGAGACTGTCATTCTTGATAAGAAGCAGGATGACATAGTGGTTAAGAGGGTTTCTGTGACATGAAACAGACTCAAATTCTAATCTGTGTGCAACTTTCCAGGTATGAGAGCTCTAAGACCTATTTCATTTCTCTGTAATAAGGAGTTAAGAATTATCCCTACTGTATAAGTTTATAAGAATTAAGTGAGATACAGCAACTAGTGTAAAATAATCCAGAAATATTAGTCATCCCCCTTTTTGGAGCTCCATCTTGAGGAAAACACCATTCGATTTATTGTGATAGACATTAGGTGAGCATTGGAAAACCTACTTCGAGTGCTTCTGAAAACACAAGGATGAAAAGCAGTCCTTGCTTTCATGGGACCCTCAGTCTGATATGGTTACAAACTTGTGTAGCAGAAAATAAACTTAGAGGTTAATATATTGGTCTGTTCCTCACTTAACATGCGAGGGCAGTAAGATATGCACATCTAAGCAGGTTATCCAAAGATGTCTAAGTAGGAGAAGCATCAGAAACAGAACATGAGCCCTACATGTATGCCAATCCTTCCCCCTAGAGTGGATTTCACTTAGAGAGTGGGTCCTGACAGCTCTCTATATGGGTATTTGCTTAAATACTTTTTTGTGTATATGTTTATTCTCTACTGATATAAAGGATATATGGCACAGATTTTATAGGTGATAAAAAACATTCAAGATTGTTATTTTAGAATACAGATAGCCAAGTAATTCTCAGGGAAAACTTCCATTTATTTTTGCTCAACAAGTAAAGCCCTAGACAACACATGGTTGCAGTTAGGCTATAATGTGACAAATGAGATTTGGGTCTCAATCCACTGTTTCTGATTGTAAAATGCACACAACATAGCATGCAGCACCTTGTTAAATTCAAGCATCTAGTTTAGTTGGGTAAATGCATTCAACATTGCTGTGTAACCAATGCCCAGAAGTTTTTCATCTCATAAAATGAAAACTCTCTACCCATGAAGCAATAATAATTCTTTATTTCTTCTCCTTCTCAGTCCCTGGGAACCACTGTTCTGGTTCTATTTCTATGAGTTTGATCCCTCTAGATACCTTATCTGAGTGAAATCATAAGTATTTGTCTTTTGGTTGCCGTCTTATTTTACTTTGTACAGCATGCCTAAGACTCATTCCTTTCTAGCCCCTTCCTTTCTACTCTAGGTTTACCATTCTCTTCTTTTTCTTCACTAGTGTGTCTCCCTGGCTTGCCATAGTAAATGTTTACTGAATACAACATGCTGAGGCCCTTGGATCGAATTGAAGTATCAAGGTACACTGAAATGCGTGTGCCTCTTCTTCAAATTGAAGGCAACTGCAATTCTACGATCCTTGCATCCATATTTATCAGTCCATTATATTCCATCGTCCTTTTGCTGTTGTCAGGTTCTAACTCTGGCCCTACTGTGCATACTACCAAACAGCACAGTGAAACTCTTTGATCATTAAACATGAGGCATGAATAAAACAGGTCTTCTGTGTGGCAGATCACAGTCTGGGTATTCTGTAGAGGCTGCGTCATCTTACGCTTTAGTCTCATGAGCATGCCAGCTCTGCCAATGGGCCTATGAGAACCTGACCGACATCCCTGATGTGAAAACCCAAATTGAAATCTGCATGATCAACATAGGAAACCTAATTATTCATTTCAAACAGGCAGAAAAGTAAATATAGAAATCTGTACTGAGTAGAGAAATAGATCTTACATTATTAGTAGAATACCATGATTTTACTAGAAAGCCTTTACTGATGCAACGCTTCTTGAGAGTAGTTGCAAAGGGTTATCTAAGCCAAGGCTTTAGCTAACCTTTATATTTCTACTTATTAGACAGAGAAAAGCCTTGCTTTTATAGCTAAGCCTTTCACTAGTAATTGTCATTTGCTTTGCTGCGGTACCAAAAGTACGGACATGAAAGCACAAAGAATGGACCTCTGGGTTCCAGAGGTGCCTCACAACACGTCACAATCCATTCAGGACATCTTAGCAGGCCTATTTTGGTGCTGTTTTCCACACGCAGCAAGGCTGCAGAATCCCAGGAGTGCAAGGATTGATCTAAGAAGCAAGAACACATGCTCATTAAAGCAGGGAGACAAGTCCGCTGGCAGTTTGGTGTCTCTCCTGGTGGTGACCCCTTTGCTTGTTAGAGAGGGTGCTGATGTCCCCGTGTATCTAGGTTTAATGAGTTGTACTTCACTGGGGACCCAGAGAGGGCAAAGAAGTGCTTGGCTGGTGAAAGAGAATAGTACATTGTTTATTCCATGGCTAGAACACCATTTAAAATGTTAATACTTTTCCTTGCATGAGACTGTATGCCTTGGACATGTGAATAGACATTAATCAGTATAAACAATACAGGGCTCTGGCCAAACAAACTAAGTTGGGTGAATTAATGATGGGCTCATGAAAAAAAATTCCTGGACTCTTGAAAATGATTTGAAAAGAGCAGCAGGTATTTCTCTATCTGAAGCGAACACTGAATATAATTCTCATTCTGCAGTTGTCAGGTAGTTAATCAGGTAGAAAGATCTTCGACTGGACCAGCGAATTAGGTCATCATATTGATTTTCTTTTTTAATCTGGCAGATACAGATTAACACTGAGAACACTTTGTGGTGAAGCTGAACAACATATTTTGATGAAAACAAAAGTGAGCAATTGTATATGACAAAATCATAGCAGAAATACGAACAACGAAGTAAAAGTGCAATCCCAGCCAGTGAATAGCACTTCATACAATAAATAAAGGGATATGTATTCATGAGAAAATTTGTAGCTATGACTGCAGTGTCATGCAGAGCCCTCATGAAATGCCAAACACACACCTGAAACTAGGCATTAGATTGGAAGTGCGGGGGAAAGTATTTTATTTCTTCCCTTTGACATGATATTGTGAAAATGTTTTTATCACTTCAATTATTTTTCTGTCCAGAAATAAGACATGCAGTAAAGTGTGTTAGAAAGTGGAAGAAGGGTTTTCTTCTTTTTTTGAGGGACTTGTTTGTTTGCTTTTACCATTACTGGAAGAAACACCAACGGTGAAGGAAAGCTACACTTTACGGGTCAATGTTTTAATCGTCTTCTCAGAGAATCAGTTCTATCAGTTGGTTCATGATAATGACTTTTTTCTGCTAAAATGAAATTATCATGAGCCTTTGGAACTTCCGTCTCGTGCTGAAATTTCTCTCATGTGAAGAATGGTGTAACGCTCATCCAGTCCATTGTATTTCCTTCGGTTAGACTTCCAAGCAGAAAAGTGAAAATTCTGCTAGTTTGACCTCATCCTCAGACGCTGTGCAGTTGCCTTAAACTGTGGCTAAGTAAGCTCCTTAATCTCTGATGTGAAAGCCATTGCATGAAGCAAAGGTTTAGTTACTACAATGAAAAGTAGCATATTTTAAGAATAAATGAAAAATAAGTGTATAACCTAAATCGTGAGTAAGCTTACCAGAAGGACAGGGGAAGAATCAGATACAAGGGATGTATCTATTGGACATTTTCTACTTGCCAAGTACACTGCATGTGCTGCTGGATTGATATGCACTTCATAGTAAATACTGTGAAGTGCATATTATAAATGGGAAATTTGCAACTCCTAAAAGCTACGTATCTCTCCTAAATCCACGCACATGGGGGATGGGAGAGGCCAAGATATTTACTTAGCATAGTTGATTCCATAGACATACCAGCTCTGCAAGTCCCTTGCCAAACCCCAGCATCATTGTTCACAAAATCAAGAATTCGAAACACTACATAAAGTCCTTTGTCCTCAAAATACAAACGGGGTGGATGGTAGCTAAAATAAACACCTAAGTCTGATTTTTCTAAGCTCCTATTCCACTCATTTGTTCTTGCTGAGATGCATGCCCTTTCATCATCCAAATAAAAATAAATGTAGGGGAATCCTTTCACGTGAGCAAATAAGAAATAAGAAAACTATGTTTCCAGATGTTGGAACTGTGTGAGTCTGATAAGAAAATGCGTTTTCTATGGAGATGAGCAAGTGTTTCAAACAAATGTCCAAAATATGCTTATGCAAATATTTATATTTTTCAACTACAGATTTATATTAGACATATTCCTGTCTTCTGGGAGGAATATAATGACACAGAAAAATTACCAAGTCGATGCACAAATATTAGGAATGATCTATGTGGGGAAAGTAACACAGAGAAGCTGTTCACTGGTCTCCCGGCTACTTTTTATGACATTTTTGTAGATTTAAAGAATGATATGCATATGAATGTTTTGCCTGCACCATACACATGCCTATTGCTCTTGAAGGTCAGGAGAGGGTGTCTGTCAGGTCCTCTGGAACTAGAGTTAGGGGAACCAAGCACAGGACCTCTGCAAGAGCAGAATGTGCTCGTAATCACTGAGCCATTTCTCCAGCCCCAATATTTAATTTCTTAATTATAGACTGCATACTGTGGTCATTGAACATGTTTAGAAAAATCAGAATTTTAAAATTCTGTAACAATGTAAGTCACCATGATTTTCATCTATAAAATAAAACTATTTTCCAAAAATAAACAGTACAGTTTGCTCTTCCAAAATGTGCGTATTTCCTGAATGATGTACGTTGTAAGCGACGAATGTCTCAGTGGGGTCAACTCACTTCTGAAGCTGCTACTAGAGTACAAAGTGAAGCGACAGCAATTTAAACTTCAGGGTGGGCACCAAATTGATCAGAGGCATCCAGCTTCTATGGAAAAGTTTCTAAAAGATTTTTTAATTTAATGTAAATGAACTTTTACTAAAATGCACTCTTCGCTGTTGTGAGTGCCATGTCCCCAGGAGACACAATTTCCCCAGTAGCACGCAGAAACACTGAAATGCACAACTATTCTTTCAAATCCTTGAAACATTAAGAAAAGGGCTTTATACAAAGCTGTTTCTGTATAAACTAGGCTTCAGAAAGAACTATTTTCCAGTCTTCCTTTAATTCATTCCTCCTTAATTTTAAGTTGAAAGTCATGATACATCAAGGTTGCTGAGCAATTCAGATTAACCAAGTCTTCTTTGCCTTCTTTACATGAATGTTATCCCTTCACAAAAATGATATGCTGACAATCGCTCATGACATTTTCTAACAAAAAACACCCTTTAAATGATGCAAAAAAATTTAATAATCTAATTTCTCTTATTCCTTGTTACTCTTTTCTGTAATTGATAACCAGAAAAAGAAAAAAAATCAGTTTAAGTGATCCTATTAATGTTAAATGTATCCTTTATCTACCAGTTCTTTCTAAGTAACACCTAAAAGACTTGACCAAGATCGAGAGAGATGCTGCTGACAGTCTGGTGGATCAGAGGTGGGGTGTGGTGGGGGGAGCCCAAATTTCTCACCATTTCAGGGTTGCTTGCAGCTCAGGAAGAGGAGAGTTAGAGGAGAACACAGAGCCAAGCGTGCATAAACATAGGCACATACCCATGTCACTTACATATGTGTGTGTGCCCTCCCATACACACACATCCATGTGCAAGGATGCACTTTCACACACGGACACACATGCACAGAACTCATGATGAAGTAGAAGTTCCAGGTGTTCTTTGCAACAACAGTTTTTATTGCTGTACAGACCCCAAGTGCAGGTTTGAAGTCAGCTGCAGCCTGTGGTATGATCCATGACTGGCAACACTGAGGCTCTGTTGCCTATGTCCACCACCTTGGAAAATGAGGAGTTCTGCGTGTGTGTGTGTGTGTGTGTGTGTGTGTGTGTGTGTGTGTGTGTGTGTGTGTTGCATGCACGAGTGTGCATGTTGAGGAAGCTGGAGGAGGCTATCAGGTGTTTGTCTCTGCTGCTCTCTCCCTTCCTCATTTAAGACAGGGTCTCTCTCTCACTGAACCAGAAACACTGCTTCTGCCAGGCTGGCTGAGCAAGCTTCCAGAATATCTTCTCACTCCCAGTGCAGGGTTCAGGTACATGCAGCCACGTGAGCTTTTTACAGACGTGCTGGGTATTGAACTCAGGTCCCCAAGCTTTCGCAGCCAGGGCTCTTACCCACTGAGCCATCTTCCCAGTTGCTAATTATGTTTCAAGTTCTGCACTTTTATCTGGAGGCAATTTCATAAACAGTTTACAACAAGTGAGAAATGTTCCTGCAGCGGTTACCTCTTTCGCTTGGCTAGCTGCACGGGCGTCACCCGGTACTTGGCATGGGTCCACTGGCCCTGGGCACTCTGAGGATATTTATTATGAAGCAGAGTGAGGACAAACATCTAAGATGAAGATGACTGAAGTCCTCGGGTGGAGGAGCATCCCTTCAGACCCAGGATGTGAAGTCAGTAAAAGCTTCTTTAAGGCTTCCTATGGCATAAAACCACAGCACAGGGATGGGAGAGGGAAAGGGATGTCTGCTAACCACAGGATGGAAGGAAAGATCCAGGAAAGGCCTGACTAGTAGCAGAAGGGAGAGATGAAAGAGGGATGCTGGACTAAAGGCTGAGTACTCAGTCACCCCTGCTTTGTTACTGTAGAATACACAGGCAACTGTGAGTCTGATTGATACCTGAAACGTAGTCTCTATGTATGAAAACTGTAACACATTGTGTGAGTGTACATCATTCTGATCTCAAAGATTGTGTTTTAATTGCTTTCGCTTTATAGTTAGGGATTTCTTTTTCCTAACATGGAAACTGAGGATCCGAGTTAAAAAAAATAAATAAATAAATCGTTTTAGGTCGGTAGTTGAGTGGTAAGGACTTGGCATCCTTGTAGGTTACAATAAAGGAATCTTTTCCAGTTAAAACGTTATAACCTCACTCCTGGTCTTTGAAGAATTTAGACAAAGGAAAGTTGGCAGAGTCACCTGAAGTGGGTGCTTTACCAATATCCTCAGTATGGAAAGAAGGAAGAGTTCTCAAGAAGACCATTTGAACCTGGCTCTTTCCCCTGGAACCACCTGTTGGAGTGGGCTCTCCCTGATACCTTGAGGCCTATGGGAAGCATCCTGTGGGACAAGGATGGCAGGAGCAGGGAGAACAGCTTGGTGCGTGAGGGGGTTGTGTTGGCACTGTGGAGTGAGACCTGTGTGGCCAGGCCTGCATGCATGCCTGCAGACGGGTCAGGCATCTAGCTGGAGCCACACAACGGGCAGCAGAGTCTGCTGTTAGCTGTTAAAATGCACTGTTTGTAACCACTGAGATAAATATTTACCTCCCTTGACCTTTCCTTGTGGTAGATAATTTTATTCAAGAGGGGCAAAAAAAATTCCACTTTGCAGAACTATCATGAAGTTTTCTGTTACAGGCCCAGGGTTCAACACTTTGCAAAGAAAAGACAACAAGAAAACAGCAGCAACAACAAGCCCTCACCCTTCCATTCATGTGCTCTGAGCATAGAGTCCCTCCCCTTAATCTCCCCTGCTCTTACCTCAAGGCTTCAGTGAAAGGCAGCAATCAGGGGGCCTGGAAGCTGCACAGTGATCTATAGCCCAAGTCCTGCATTTGACAGGAGTTCCTGAGAAACCCTGAAGCAGTATTAATTACTTGTTAAGAGCAATTAACGAAAATGACTACATTAAATACCTTCAAAGACCTGGAAACGATCCACTCAAGTTCCCTTCCAAACACAGATGGGAGCTTGTGTTTTCCACTTGATGTCTGAAGACTCCAGTTTGAACTTGTGTCAGAAAAGACAGGGCTAGCTAAGGAATTATATACACAAATGAAAAGTACTTTGGAAAATGTGAGTTAATGCTTCATAGATTTCGGCAGAAGCTAACTGCCCAGTCAAGTATTTCCCCATTAATTTACGTACAATTTAAATTGATATATCCGACATCTGCAAGAGAAGTTTTTAAAAAACATCAGTGTGTATAGGTGGGTGGGTGGGTGTGAGAGCACACTCATGTGCAGGTACACACACATGCATGTGTGTGTTCACCTGTATGTGGATGCCAAAAGTGGATACTGGGTGTCCTCCTTCTTCACGCTTCCCCCTTATCTCCTGAAGCAGGGTCTCTCACCAAACCGCAAGCTTTATCCACTTAAGCAGGGTCTCTCACTGAACCTCAAGACTTGCTGACTCCTAGCTAGCCAGCTGGCTCAGGGGTCTATGGTCTCTGTCTCTCCAGCACTTGGATTGCAGGCAGGCCACATCCATCTTGGTTTTTTGTATGAGTTCTGGGATCTGAATTGCAGTCCTCACATTCACTTGGCAAGTGCTGTACCTTCCTGCTTGCTAGGCGACAGCAATTCTTTCATTTATTTATTATTTTCTTTCTTCTTCCTCTAAAATTGTGCCACTGAAAGCACAGTCCCTCCGTGGGCCAAGGCTTTTGGCACCAACTTTATTAGAAACCTGCAGAGTCTCAGGATCTAGCCCAGACCTTCTCAACGAAAAACACCATTTTAACAAGGACTCTGGGGACTTCCTGGGCGAACTACCCCTTTGGGAACACCACTCTAAAACATGACTATGCATACTGCTTATAAAGGACAGACAATTATTAAAAATAAGCCAAAAATTTTTTTAATTCTAAAACTTGCAGCTGGAAAGACATCTTGGGTTGACAAGTGCTTGTCGTGCTCAAGCATGGGGACCTAGATTCAAGCCCAAGAGTACACACACACACACACACACACACACACACACACACACACAGCCAGGCACCAATGGAGGTCTGAACCTGTAATAACCTCCTCTGAGGAGGGAGAGATAGGACGATCCCTGGCGCTTACTGGCCATTCAGTCTAGCAGATCAGTGAGCTCCAAAAGCAGGGAGAGACTCTGTCTCAAAAAATAAAGTGGAGAACTGGAGCGATACCAGAATTCTAGTGTTGAGAACCCAGGGAATCTAAGTTGTAAAAGTTACAGAAGCCAGGCACGCATGGCAGCCATCTGTAATCTCTGCACTAGGGGAGACAGAGAAGGTGATCAGCAGGGGAAACTAATTAGGTAGACTCAGTGGACTCAGCAAGCTCCAGGTTCAGCAACAAAAGTGGACAGTTATGGAGGCAGACATCCAGCATCAACTTTGGGCCTCCACACGCATGCACACACGCATGAACATTTATATGCACAGTCACAGGATATGTCTAAGATCATTTCATGGTTCAATCAATATATGAAGTGGAACAGATTTTCAGCATGACCCAAATTCAATATTTTCTAGAAATCCCAACACACAGCTGGAAGTCCACAATAAAAGCTTCCACTAAAGAGTAACAGAGAAATCATGAGTTGTAAGCAAAAGAGTTCTTGATGATAAATAGAAGAGCAGCCCTTGGTCTTGCCAATATGATATTTTTAAATGGATAAGGGAAATTGCTGCATCCTTGTTCCTTAAAATGTTAGTAAGTCAAGTGCAGTCTTTTCTAGAATTTTTCATAACAAGATTATGCTGTGAGTCCTCAGAAAAATGATCTTGACATGCTATGTTCAGAACAAGAGTAAACTCTGCTGGATTGTGGCTATTTTCTGAAAATCCAAAGCCCATGTTCCCTTTATTGTTACCGAGGAATGGCACCCAAGACACACCAGACACCTTTGCCTTCATCATGGGAAAGAAAGTAGAGCATCGATGGAGTCACATGTCTGAACCCTGTAGTTCATACGGCCCAAGCGGTGAGTAGATCTGCGATGCGATAACATGACTTCCTCCAACATGCTGGAAGCTGAACTCCGTGTGATAATAACATTTTCTATTTTTTTTTAATAGTATTCTTTTTTTTAAATTTATTTATTTATTATGTATACAATATTTTGTCTGTATGTCTGTATTTTGTCAGGCCAGAAGAGGGCACCAGACCCCATTACAGATGGTTGTGAGCCACCATGTGGTTGCTGGGAATTGAACTCAGGACCTCTGGAAGAGCAGGCAGTGCTCTTAACCTCTGAGCCATGATGCATCATTGCCAATTCTTTAATGCTAATTAGTTTCACGGGGGACAAACAACAACTTAAGGACAATAGTGGCCTGAGAGTAAGGGAACTTAGTTGATTTAGTTATTGTTCTCAAGCTGTTGAATTTCTCAAATGTTTCACAATGAATAATTTATTGCATTGTAGTAAAAATTTTTTTAAGAACAAAATAATTTTATCACTGTTGGTCAAAATATAAAACAACTCCATATTAAACCAGAAGGAGCTCTGATGTCTTTTGTTTTTGTTTTTTGTTTTTTTGCCTGCATACTGCCATACAATCAAATCATTTGATTCTAGAGATGCTCAGTGTAGGGGTTAATCAGAGGAAAACCACCTCAAGCAATCAAAATCATTCTGCAGCTACCTAATGCTTAACCAGTGGTGGTATAAAACTGAAAATATTCCATCCCTCTTTATGACTGCCAATTACATGCTCTTGTTGACTGAGTGGAGGAAATTCAAAGGAGATAAGCATATCCAAGAACAGAAAAGTAGGGTAAGATGCTCTTCTAAAAGGGACACTTGCTTTTCTTGCAGAGGACTGGGGTCCAGTTTCCAGCAGCCACATTGGTTGGCTCACAACTGCCTGTAACTCTAGTTTCAAGAGACCTGATGCTCTCTTCTGGAATCAGAGGGCAACTGTGCATGTGCATACACGCGCGTGCACACGCTCATGCACACACACACCCACACACACACATGGAAAAGAAAAAGAAAATTGGCTCAGTGGTAGAAAATTTGCTCAGCATAAGAAAGACCCTAAATTCATGCTTCGCACATAAGAAAGACCCTCAGCATGCTTCGCACTGCCTCACTGAGAAGTTGGATAGGAAAGGTGGGCATGTTTGAGGAAGGCTCCTGATATAGGAGGACCCAGCCCATTGTGGAAGGCATCAATCCCTAGGCAGGGGTTCCTGAACAGTATAAGATAAAAGAAAGTACCAAGTGATGAGTTAACGACATATATTCTCTATTTGTTCTTGCTGTGGATGTCATTTGACCAGCTGCCTTGACTTGAGTTTCTGCCTTGACTTCCCTGAAATAATAGTCTTTAACTTGGAATTAGAACCTTTCTTTCCTATGCTCCTTTTTGCCAGAATATTTATCACTGCAATATAAATTAAACTAGGGTGGCAATAAGTTGGGAAGCTGATAGTCTTCAATTACAGCATGCTTTCAAACAATATTTATTTCATTACTTAACGAGAAATTCTGGGATAGATGGAACTATATGCTTTCATCACTCTGGTTTACTGTCTTGATAACGTAGGCCATTGTTTTCAGGTTTGGTTCTTTATAGTCATAAAACAAATGCCACTGCACTGACATCACATCCTGACAGACCTACACCCAAAAGGACAGGGTCTCCAGTGTCTCTCACATGCCTTTCTATAGGAGAAAGAAATCTTTCCCAGCATGCCATTGGTAGATCCCTGCTACTTTAACTACCAGTTGGAAGGAACGGCCCACATCCATCTCTAGTTTCAGAGAAGACATAAAATATAAGCATTCAGCATTTTTGGCCTTTAAGATAGATAACTATCTTTTGTATTAGCCAGAAGGAGGCTTGGGATAGGGTGGTGTGACTGTTCCAAAGGCAACCAGCAGTGGCTTTTAGTACTTTAGTCTTTTGATGCTCAAATCTAATGACTGAATCCACATCTTCTCAAACTCACCTAGGTAAAGCAACCTCTCCTTTGGGTTTATGCAGTGCCCGGTGCCTTTTCTATCCCTGCTATAGCTCCCACTTCTTACTATCGGTTCATGTTTACCTAATTTCCTCTGTGGAAATAAAACCCTTTCTCTCTCCATCTTTTACTCTTCCTGTGCCCCAACTTGCTCACTGGCCCTTGGAAAGTCTTGGATAAATGTTTCCTGAACATTTATAATAGTTAGATGGTTCTATGTGGAAGAAAATGTTCTTCTATTTTTTCTATGTGGAAGAGAATGATGCCTTGCTCCAAAGTAAATTTAAGTCTTGTACACACTGGCTATTTAGTACACACTGCACAGGTTCTTGGGAGGTTGAGGCAAAAGGATCACCAGGAATTCAACAAGTACAGTTTGGATTTACCTCATCAAAAAAAAAAATCTGCTCTTTAATAGGAAAAGTACACTGATAAGAAAAGCAGACAGAATGAAAAAACACAAACATGCTGAGTTCCATCCCCTACACACACACACACACACACACACACACGAGTAGCCAGGCAAGACTCATACTGAAGGCAGAAGCAGGTTTTCCATGGGCTCCTTCTAGAGTGATTCCAGACTCAAGCCAGTCTAGGTCAAAAGCATCTAGCTTCCAACAAGACTCAGACCCTCAGTCAGCTGGAAACAGCGTCCGTTCCCGGGAAGTTGGTGCTGCAAAGTTGCTGTCCTGTCTTCCAACTTCAAATCTTCCTTCTTTACAAGAAGTTAATGAATTTCCTGCCACTCTCTGAACTAGTCAATAAAAACATCCTGCTCCATAAGCTTCTGGTGCTACCAGGGTCTCACCAAACCACAGCTACTAATAACCATCTTGAGTCAACCAAGCCATAGTTTGAAACTCAACCCCACTCCAAAGACTTGCCAAATGATCTATATGGTGAAGTCCCAGCTCTGTGGGCTCTACGGGCAACATGCTAGCTGCATATTGAGTTTCTCCAGTGAAACAAAGAACTTGTCAAACCTCCTAAACACCATCCTTGCAGACTGTGTTTAGTTAAATGCTATTTTTTTCCTACCACAGAGTCATAGAATTGAGTCAGTTTTCCCCAAAGCCTAAGCAACTTGCTTACCTCCAACCAGGAGACAGCTGACTCAATCGTTGTTCATTCTATTTGTACTGCTACATTTTTACCGCAGGTCCTCGGTCTGACACTATGGCAACCCACGCAAACAAAGCAATCCAGAACATAAGCCAACTGGATCAAAATGCATTTTGTGTTTTATTCTAAAGGTTAGGTTAATGAAAAACACCTTTTTCTTTGGCTGGAGCAGGTAGGTATCTGCTGTTAGGGTTGATGATCTCAGTTGAAGTAGTAAAGAAGCCCTTCGTACTTGGAGGTGCAGGTTATTTGAACGCTATTCTGATTTTATTCCACACTGGGGAAAGTTTGCATAAATCCTGGGATTTTGATGAAGATGGCAGACATGGCAGAGGGACAGGTAGCATGCTCCCATCTCACTCACAGGTATCTGCCCAGTGAAAGATGCTAAAGACATGATAAAGCTTACTAACTTGGAAGGCCTGCAACCCCCTGCCTCCCATGGTAGATGTGACTCACGGCTGGTCATGAAGGCCAAGCACCCAGGAGAAACCCCAGAATATCTCCTGCAATTACCTACATCGCTCTTACATCAACCATCTTCCAAAGGATGCAGCTCATTGCCTCAAGCAAAAACTAATCATTCTAGTTCACAAAGGAAATCTTCTGCACCGTTCCAGATCCCTGCGGTCACACAGCGCTGCCACCCTTTCACAGGAAGGGCTTCTTAGCCATCACAGAGATTTTTATTTTCGCTTTAGATTTCTAAATGGCATTGTGTGTTGTATGAAGCTGTTCATCCATCTGCATATATGTGCATGTATATGTATGTCTGCCTAATCCCACGTCCCCAGTGCTATCATTACAGACACAAGCCACCATGCTCCGCTTCTTATGTAAGTGCTGGAATTTGGCCTCAGATCTTTATGCTTGCACAGCAAGGATTTTACAAATTGAGCCATCTCTCCACTCCTTAAATGGTAGGCTTTGGTCCTCTTTTCAACATGCAATTTATTCATGTCCATATAATATGGCCATTGTTCCTCTGTATTAAACAAACAAGCAAACAAACAAAAAACCAAGGCTGAAGAGACGGCTCAGGGGTTAAGAGGTCTTGTTGCTTTTCCAGTGGATCTGAGTTCAATTCTCAGTACTCACAACAGTCAACTCGCAATCGCCTGAAACCCCAGCTCCAGGGACACAACACCTTCTAGCCTCTGAGTGCACCTACGCACATACACACACACACCAAAGTAAATATTTCAAAAACATTAAATATAGTGATTTCTGTGTTTATGATTTAACATTTAAAAAAAAAAGGAGCCAGCGAGATGGGTACCGGTGCTTGCCATCAAGCCTGGTGAGCCAACTTGAAAGCCTGGCATGTGCATGGCAGAAGGAGAGAACGGAATCCTGCATGTGGTCCCCTGACCTCCACATGTGTACCATGGCACGTGTGCACACACATACATGCACAAATAAATAAATATAAATTTTAAAAACAAAGACTCAAAATTGCGACGAAATGACCAGTTACGTGGTTCTCAGAATCCCTTAGGCTGCGGTTGCTGGGCAGCAATCTATGGTTTCCTTTTTCCCAGCTTACACAGCACTGCAGTTGTTACAGTGGTACAGGCCAGAATGACGATACAGCACAGTGGCTAAGAACACCCTACTGCAACAGAGGTTTAATTTCAGTTTGAAGTTGTAGCTGTACCATTGACCTAGCTCTGTGAGTCTGGGCAGGCTATTTACCTTCCAGGGTGCCCCAGTTTTCCCACCCATGAAATGCTCTCTCTTTTCCCATTAAGAAGACAAAATTACTTAGTCAATTATGTGAATAATATAAAGTTATGTGTGCAACACAAAGCCATATGCATCCATATCCAGTGTGTAGTGCAGAGCCAATTTAAAGCGAAAACCTCTGTGGCATCTCCATGGCTCAAGCCCTCTCCGCCAGATTAGTCTTCCTACAACAATGGGTATTAGAATCTGACCCCATGGGTTTTTTTGTTTCTTGTTTTTATGTCTACCCTCAGATGCTTTTAAGTCTCCCCTCTCTACTTCTTGCTCCTCCAGGATCTGGAAAAACCAATACAAATTAGCTGACTAGTGCTCTCTTGGGTATGGCAAGGCCTTTGGGGAGAATTCAAGCCATACAGACCTGGGAACTGTCATCTGGTCAAAACACATAAGCACAATCAAAACCAGATCCACTCTCCTCCCTTGCTCAAGCCAGTCTAGACCACTGTGAATAATGCTTACCCTGCTCATTTCGTGTGTGTGTGTGTGTGTGTGTGTGTGTGTGTGTGTCTGTGTCTGTGTCTGTGTGTCTGTGTATGGTCAATTTTAAAACCAAACCACTTTTAAGTGGGAAAATCGACACTCAAACAATGGAGGGGGAAAAGGTGGTAGTCAAACACTGTCCCCTACTTGATGACTGCTGGTCCACTGGAGTCTCTTTTCTCTTCCTCTTGGCCCCTCACTGGCCTTGCTTATCATTAGTATGCCACACCTTAATACCAGAATTATGGCCTTCACTAAATTTTCGGTGATGATAGTGCCTTATTGACATCAAATATCACATAATAGGCAAGGATGGCCCAGCAGTTCATCAGCTGAAGTGGCACTTAAAATTAGCAGGAAAAAAAAATGAGACCACATGGATCTTTCTCCACAGGTAAAATGGCACATTTCAGTATAAAGACAAGAAGACAAGAGCTGCAAGAATTCAAAGCTATCATTTAAACTACAGAAGCAATAATTTCTACTATTTCACCTTTAATTGCCCAATTTGGTTAATGGTGAGACTTGAAGAAATGAATATCATCTAATAGAGAACCCTCAGTGAAGACTCTCAGATCCAGTGATTATTTAAATATTACACTGATGATAATTTCAAAGACACAGAGGTTCATAGAGAGCAGTGGGGTATCACACATGTGCACATGCATGTGCATGTGCACACACACACACACACACACACACAGCACCAGGCCCTACTACCTCAATTAAATCTCTAGTCATCATGTTGCAGCTAACCGCTGCACACTTCCCTTATGCTACTACAAAACAATGATTTACCTCACAACACCCAGGATGTCAAAACAAGTCCAACATCTTTTAGTTCAGAGGGTCACATAATATTAACTTGTTTTCCTTGTGCTCATTTATTTTACCCATGACTCAGGACCAGTGGTATTCACAGAATTCAGAGGGGAAATCCCACATCAACTCATTATCTCTTCCAAGCGCATAGCCTTTCAGACAGTGGTCAAGATCTACATTTCTCTCAACATGCACACCATGGTTCCTACAGATGGCAGTCAATGGTACTTTACCACTGGCCTGGTACTTCAGACTTCATCAATTGCAATGTGGCTTATTTAAGCAAGTTACACATGGCTGAATGAAACATAGTGTGCTTCGGCCATCCATCATTATCAGTGGTAAATCCTAACAGTTCACATTCATTTGTGCCGCCCATGCAGTGACATTTTGTGAGCCTCAACCGTCCTCTTCCACAGGATGAAGCTAGTGTCAAGGTTTCAAAACATCAATGCTCCTTCTCCTATTGCTGTTCCCTGTGCTGAGTCTTTCTCCCACCCATCATCTGAGGTTCCTCTTCTTCAAAATAACCCTAAAGATAACTTGCCCACAATCCTTTCCAAGTTCTCCCAGCCAGACAAAGTTTCTCCCTATTTGAAACTCATACCACACTGTGAGTCTTGGCTCTATCTTTCACCCTATAGCAAAATTGTTTATATTGTGCTATTCCAAAAGCTCAGATTTTGAGCATGTGTCCTAGACACAACCCCCAGCCTCGCCCCCGCCCCCAAACCCTGCAGTTTAAATCCATTTGTCTTTTACTAACCTAGATGTAAGGCAGTAAATCACCATCCTCTCTCAACCCCAGCCTGCTCTTCCGGGGCTTTGCTCAAAGTCTGCCTTATAGGAAAACACTCAGTAAGAGTAACTTATTATCATCACTGTGCCTCACTAGTAGGTGTGAAACAACTGTATGTAAGAAACTCATTTTTAAAACTCTATCCCAACAACAGTACCTGATACGCAGGAAGCATTCAATAAATATTTATTGACTCACCTGGATAAATGATTCATGGAGCCTCGTTGAGATTTTAAGGCAAATAAATGAGAAGATCAATACACAGTTCACAGCTTGCACGGAATTTAAATGATCGGATGACACACGTAACATCTGAAATAAAAGCAGACTGCAGGCAAGGACACAGCTTGCCTGGAAAACCACTTCCTATCGTGGAAAAGGTCAATTAACTTTGCACACGTTCCATCACACCTGCCTCCTTCCTGCCTTCCTTCCACTTCTCTGTCTTATTCTAAGCCAACTAAACTTCTAAGTGTATTGCTTTCGTGAAGAAAACCGGCACTCACAGGTTTAAAACTGCAACTAGCTGGTTCTCTTCTATTGGTAATCCTGTTCACAAATATTTTATTGCTCTGTAAAATTTGATATAAAAATTCTAGGACAAAAAAGGGAACTCTGTAATTTTAAACAGGCTTCAACAATACTTTCAGAGTTTAGGTAAAGATAGTCATTCTCCTTCAAGCGTCTGCACTAAGGGAGAACGTGGCAAAAGAAAAATCATAAGCAGGCACAGTGCTTACTACCGGATTACCTAAGCCGCACGGCATGCCTCTGTATGAAATACAGTATTTTAAACCAGCTACCAAAGCAATTTTAGGGATAGTGGCAACGACTGCAAGTAAATCATATGTAAATTACATATACAAGATACGATACAAGTGACAGGAAGAGAAAGCAGTTTATCTCAATATTAAGACTCCCCCTCCCCTTGATGAGGGTATCAAACACTGTGTATCCTTGACCCCTGGAGTTTACATACTTATAAATTATATTTATATTTTTAAAAGTATAAATTAGCTTAAATATGTATTTTAATATGTATAGCCACATTTGGGGATCTATATGAATGATTGTGTCTGATTGGTTGAAGCTCACTGCCATCACATTCTACCACTGGAGACTGTCCATGAAGGACGTGGTTGTAACTGACCTACCTAAGGTCACAGCTAGTCTACTTCCCCTGTGTACAAATAGTGGCCTTGAAATATCATATATCACAGCTGTCTTTGGAGTACTATGTGGGAAAAGCTACAAGTTCTTAATAAAAATTATATCTTGATTATATCCTTAAATTAAAACATATTATTAAATAGGTACTTTCCACTAAAAAGTCTTATTGTTGGTTGTATTTTAAGTTTTTGCTTCCTTGATAACAAGTGTTTTCTGACATTAATCAAACTAAACTGAATTATAAATTGGCCTTATTATCATAAAATGTTGGCTAAACAGAGAGAGCTTATTTAATAAAAATTTACATGTAAGTTTGTAATGTAGCAGTCATAACTTAAGGCACATTTTTATTTGGGATAATTAAGCAAACCTAGTTTCCTACATGATGCATTCAAAGGTACCCATCTAAGTCTGCTCACAATCAACATATATGTCAAACCATTTGCGGTCGGTGGCATGTGTACCGCAATGGGAGACGGCTGGGTTCTTGTCTGTGGGGCTGAATGCACAGACAGCAGCCCCGTGCAGCAGCAGAACTGGCCACAGTCTGTCAAAAAACAGACTTTACTAAAGTGAGAGTGCTCCGTGTTGCTGGAGCTGCCCTGTTTGGGTCCAGACCCCGGAAGGATGGCGACACACACCTGGCACAGGCACAGCCAGCAGAGCAGACCATACCATGCAAAACTGACCCTTTCGCCTGGCCACCAACTTCATGGCCATGAGCTCGGCCTAATTTGTTTCATTTCTCACCAGCTAAACAAATTCCTCTTCAAAACAGAATTATACACATTACTCAGCATTCCAGAATTTCTGTCCCTTCAATCCAAGTATCACCATGAAGTTTCCAAAATATTTCTTATCATGGGGGTGAGTAGGATATGAAAATACTGTGATAAAATCTATTCTTCTGTGCAATTTATAAATAATATAATTATAAAACTATTTTCTATTATGCTAGAGATACAGAGATGTTTTACATTAGCATATGTCCAGGGACCTGAGGCATGGTAACCTGTTATTAATTTTGAAGGAAAATCTGAAGATTAAAATGCTCACTCAAAACACAGTACAAGTGCACCAAGAAAGTTGTTTTTAAAAGTTAGACTCAGGAATTTCCAAGGGTAGGCAATTAGTAACACTGCCACCTCTCAATCAGAGTGGAAGATGGGTAGCTTAGGATCCTGGCACCTGGAGTGGCTGGCATTATGCTATAGGTAAGTCGCTGTCATCGTTTTTCATTTGTAGAATGGAACACTTGCCTGGCATGTCTAAGAGCCCTTCCAAGCATGAAACACTAAGAATTCATGCATCTGTAAATATATAAACCTATGTTAAACAATTTTAAGTCTAGGGTTTTTGTTTTTTTTAACTCATGGCAATACCTGGGCTGCTAAAGTGTTCTCAGATAAAACCCACAATTTGAAAAGTCTGCCTTTTTTGAATCCAGTCTCCAAGGAGAAGAATGGAAAGGTAATTGTATGAAACTTTCAAGGAGCTGTTGTCCCCATCTGGAAGGAGACAGTAGCACAGGACAGCACAGGGCTTCTTAAGCTCCCCATTTCTACCACACCTCTGCCGTGATGCTGAAACCTTTTAAGAAGAAACTATGAATGAGTTTTTGTATGTTACCCACAAATAGAATTTCCTTTCTTTCTCCCCTACCTGATCTAACGAAAGTATGTCATCCTGATGCAGCTCCAAAGGCTGGACAGTGAGGGGATAGAAGGAAAAAACCTGCCTCGCTCTTAGCCTTGCAGATCCTCATGGTCTCCGTTATCAAAGTCTCGAAGTCTTTGGAGAAAAATCAGTATGAAAAGTGGGAATAATATAAAGAATGAACTCCAGCAAACTCGAGTAGAAACGCGTCTAATATCTTCAACAAAGCAAGGTTCGCATTAGTGGAGCCCCAGGCCAAAGAATGAGACTATAACTGAGGGAAAAAGTCATCGACTGGTTGCCTTATACTACAGCCACTTCTAAAAGATGTTACAGTAGGGTGTCATTGATTTTTAATTAAATACTGCAATGAGCATTAATTTTCATTCATTGTCAGCCATGATGTTTCATGAGAACTTACTAATTGGGTCACTCATGTGTTGCAACTCAGCCTTCCTGTTCATCTTTTGGTGAGGAACTTTTCTTAAAACAAAGAAACAAAATCAATCCATCAAATGTGTTTCAAAGCCTCCCTGTTTTGTAAGAGAAACCTTATAGATCTCCAATGACTTGCACTCAGGGCAGCTGACTGACAAGAATTAAGGCGGAAGAGTGAAAACCACCAGAGAGCACTTCTGTGGGGTCAAACAGCTGCAATGTCCTAACATCTTTGCTTCACTAATTAGGCATGCATTAGATATCTGAATAGCTTTTCAAATTAGGAGATTAAAAAATATATTTTTCTAATTTTCTTCAAATGCAATTTGCTAAGGATAAAGGATGCCTGCTGAATACTTACCTTCTGAAATAAAGTATAATAACAAAACGAAATTTTTGTAGGTTTCTAAGAGCAATGTATAACGGCAAAGAGCAGGGTTGATACAAGTGTAATTATTTTAAATAAAGTCACACCTTGCATCTTTCACATTTCCTATCACTCCCATACGCCTGTTGTGTTTATATTGCACTTGTCTTCCAAGGAACTTAGAATGCTGGTTCGCTTCTGGACCTCATGTATTATAACCATACAAAATAGGGCTCTAGGTACATCAGCAAGTTCATGCAGGAGAGGACGGTGGGGGTGGAAGGAAGGATGACAGCCTCAAAACAGCCACCTCCGAACAGGCAAATCATCTTTATTTGGTGGATTCATCGCTGCTTTGGGAGTTAATAGAAAAACCGTACAAAAATAAAAACCAATGAAGCTGCAGCGTTCCTGAATCTTCAATCATGCACAATTTTTAACTGTTCAATTATCAGATGGTAAAGAAATAATCCCTGTAATGCATGTTCCATCAATACCACATAATATCTACACATCCACCAACCTGTCATCAAAGCTCACTTCTATTATTTGCTGGGTATATTTACTGGTTTTGGCAGACTAACATCTTCATCATTCTTTGAAAGTCATGGCAGTCAGCCAGTTTGTGAACACCACATACAGACTTAACATGTTCAATGAAGCACTAAGTAGCCTTTACTCAGGTAATTATAGGATCAGAAATATTACCCATATTTGATGTTGATGTAAATACTATTTCACAAAATAAGTCATATAGAACTGAAGATCTTAAATCCCCATATTCTGACTAGACCATATAACCAGTTCTAAACATCGAATAGACTCACATAGTTTTGAAAACTGAACCCAACTGCAAGAAGTTATCTGCAAAAGAGCTTTATAATTTAAGGTATAATCTATTTATTTACAAAAATAGCAAAGTATAACTTTTATTCAAATGTAAGATACTATAGACATGAATCACTTAAAAGGAAGGCAGGTTCTGAAGTTTGTTGATGCAAGTATCCTCCTATTTTAAGTTAGGGGATAATGGCTAGATTTAAGTTCCTTTATATAATGACTTGGAGACAGAGAAATGAAATTTACTGTTCACTGTAATGGCCAATGATGACAGGGGGCGGGGATTAGAGATGAGCCTGAAGAGTACAGGATGACAAGAGTATTGATGAAGAATTGCTTTTATTCCTAAATATAATTTATTCCTTACTGAGGTAAATACTTACATAGCACTCAGAGCTTAGCCATTTAAAAAAAAAACTCAAATTCCTAAATACTGGACATAAAACCCAATAATTACTTATGACACTTATTCCTAAATACAAATATTTATCCTGGGTGTTTCTTTAAGTTTAAATGCAATCCTGGTAATTAAAAAATACATTCTTTGATCCATTTTGAACATTTAGAAAATATTTGCAAGACTTGAATTCTAATTTATGAACTCTGAAAATGCTGTGTTTTAAAAATATTTTATTCCAGAATATTTTAGGATACTTTATTTTCACACATTTATTACCACCACATCCTTGGCTCTAAAATTCCATGGAGCAACTTCATTCAGTTTTGCTAATATTTCTGTCTTAACAACTTTATTAGTCTAGACAAAGCAGCAGCTGTGAGATGTTTCTCCCGAAGAGCTCTTCACTGTTACCAACTTCACAATGCTGAACACCATTAACTTGGGGATCTCTCATAGTCTGGCCCTATAAATATTTTAATTCTATTTAAGCCCTAAAAGAATCTGGCATTTCAGAACTATCTTGTCTGTTTATATAAGACACGACTCTAGCTTGATCTCCGCTAACTAACAACTCATCATTTGGCCCACAATGACTCAATATCATTGCCTTTAATCCTCATTTCAAAATACCAAACTTGAACACACCATGTTTCTTTTAAGACTTTTTATTGATGTTTTGTTTTGTTTTTTAAACAATCCAGTCTGTTGGATCTCAATGCAGTTTATAAAAAAGAAAAGAAAAAACTTAGGACAGTTTCCTATAAACTGCAATCCAAAAGTAATTTAGTTTGTCAAAGAGGTTATCTGAAGTTGCAGGTTTCTTTAATATGCAGAATAGTAAAATGCAAGCATGCTCTTGGATGCAGGTGCTCCTGTGCACTATGTTCTATAAAAGAGCTTGCTAAAGTCTGCAGGCAGTTTGGGGATGCAATTATTTTCTCCATAATTTATGTAGGTGAGGATGAAACTCATATTTATGAATAAGGTATTTTTCTCAAAAAAAAAAAAATCTGAGGCAGCTTCCGTTGGATGCTATCTGTGCTACACCTTGAACTGAATTAAGTAAGAGTCCATGTCCATGCTGGAACTTTTAGAAAAGGAAAAAAAAAAATCCCTCCGCAGGCATCGAGGATTACCGAAAGGAAAAGGGTAAATAAACATTGTATGCACAACTGTTTATGTTCTTACATTAACAGAACACACCAATATTTTACATAACAAGGAAGCAAAATCCCTTCAACTGCTTTCAGTCCAAGTCACTGGTGTGGATGATGGAGGGAGGAGGTGGAGCAAGCCTAGTAAAGGGAAAAACAAGAAACAAAACAAACAAAAACACAACTGAAGTCTACAGCTCATGCAGAGTTGTCCTGTTTCTGAAGTCTACACCTCATGCAGACCAGTCCTGTTTCTCAGACATCTGAGTTGGAACTGAGGTTTGTCAACCTGGGGTCCGCATTGATTTCGTATCTGTAATGATACCCTTCCATGTGATCCCTGCAGGCGTCTCTGATGTTATGCATCCACTTTTTTATGCCTTTACGGTTCAAATACAAAACGAGGAGGAAAATAGCGCCTATCAGAGCTAAAACAATACCTAGGAAGACATAGGAAGTCTGCAGGGAAGGGGGTAGGAGAGCGTCACAGTCCAGATCAGAGCTGTTGAGCTCCAAGAGGCCACGGTTCCTCATTTTTTCTGGGAATGCACAGGTGAGCTTGGCTTTATCGGGCACCACCTCTGTCTCTTTAAGCCAGGTCACCATGTCAGCAATGTAGCAGTCGCAAACCCAGGGATTGTTGTCCAGGTACACCTTGACACGAGACAGGCCTTGCCACTCAGCCAAAGTGGAGTTGTGAAGGACCTTGAGGGCATTGTCCTCCAAGTGGAGGCTTTCGAGGTGTGTCAGGTTGCGGAAGGATGCATATGTCAGGCTCACCAGAGAGTTGTTCCGAAGGTCCAGGTGGCTGAGACTCGGCAGTTGGGCCAGTAAATCCCGAGGCAGGTAAAGGAAGTGATTACTGGCCAACTCAAGGCGCTGCAGCCCTTGGAGGCCTGCGCGGAGGGCAGCTGCCACCATGCCCTCAAAGGCCACCATGCCCTCGAAGCTTCCATTCTGCCGCTGATCCTCAGGGGGCACAATGTGGTTCAGGAACAGCTCCTCCAGGGAGCTAGGGGTCGAGACGCTGGCGTTGCTGCCCGCGAAGGCGAAGGCGCTAAGGTTGGTGAGAGGGTTGTGGCTGAGGTCGAGGTGGCGCAGGCCTGGCAGATGCTCGAAGGCACCCGCACACACCTCCTTCAGGTGGTTGCCGCTGAGGTTGAGCGTCGCCAGATCGGCGAGCGGTGGCCGCCGGGCGAAAGCGCCAGCCGGGAGCACGGTCATCTGGTTGCCGGTGATGAAGAGGTTGCGAACGTAGGGAGGCAGGTCCGCGGGCACCTCCATCAGGTTGCGGTTAACGCACTTGACCGTGCGAGCCGCCTCGGAGCACTCGCACGCCGCTGGGCATCGCTCGGCTGGCGGAGGCTGCACAGACCCCGAGGCCAGGAAGGCCGCCGGGGAGGTGGAAGACGAGGGTACCGAAGAGCTGGGCGCCGACGCGGAGACCCAACCCAGCAGCACCAGTGCCAGTCGTGCCAGTCGCAGCCGCCCGTCTCCGGCGGTGGGGCCCCGGGAGCCCGCCCCAGGCATCGCGGCACGCAGCTCCCTGGAGCTGGGACGGCGCCCGCTCCGAAGGCTCGACCGGCTGGGCCCGGCGGGCGCGAGCCGGCCGCAAGCGCCGGCTGCAAACTTTCCACGAGTGGGAGTCAATGGGGGGGGCACCAAAGCCGGAACTTGGCTTACCCCGCGCCACAAGGCGTCCCCCTCCCGGAGCGGTTCCCCGCCCTTCCCTCCAGCGAGTACGCACGATCGGTAGCGACACGGGCCTCCTCAGCGCTCCTCCTCCCGCCGCCGCTGGGGTGGCACCTCCTCGACTCTTTTGTTGGCGCCTTTCGCAGGGCAGGATCCGATGAGCGATCTGGGACAAGCGGGAGAGAAGTGTGAGGAGCGGCGATAGTCGCCGCGCCCCGAGTACGAGCCAAGTTCTCCCTACCCTCCCTACTCAGCCCTAGCCTCCGCGTGCGTCCTTCCCCACAGAGGGACGCGGTCCCCACTCCCGAGCGCTAAGCCTGCCTCTTCCGGGCCCACATCTGTATCAGAGCCACCTCCCGCCTGGCTCCTGAGTGGGGATCACACTCTTCTCTCACCTAGAACTTCTCGCAGAGCCTGCTGCGTCCTGCAAGCAAACTTCTCCCTTCCACGGCTCTCTGCTCCCACCGCCCCCGCGGACCACCTGCTTTCCGGGGTCCCCGCCCCCGCCGCGCCTCCCCGCCCAGGTTGGGATGAGAGCGAAGTTTCAGGTTACGCGACTCTTTCCATCTTTTTGTGCCTTCTTGAATTAGTGGGGAAAAGGGTGCGGAGCCATACAGCTGTCGCCCACTCCCGACTCCCAGTTCGTGCCCCCCCCCCCAGATCCCGAAGCGGTTCAGGCGTCTGCAGAAAGGGGAAGGGAATCTCCAACAAAGCGGCTGTGGGACCACGGACAGGTTAGCAGCTAGACCCCCGCTCCCTTCACGCCCCAGTGTGGAAAGGAACCCCGATCCCGCCTCCAGGTCCTGTCCTGGCCGCTGGGTCCCCGCCGCTCACCTCCGCGCCTGTCGCCTCTAAAGCCAACTCCGAGTCCCCCGCGCCTTCCCGGCTCCCGCTGCGGGCGCCGACTCTCCTCGCACCCCAGCCCCTAGCCCAACCTCCACGGCTGGGAAAAACCAAGCCGGGGGGCGGGGGAGGGCCGGGGCTGCGGGACAGATTGCAGCCGCGCAGCCCACCTCGGCCGCCAGTGGGGGACTTTAAGAAGGGGGACGAGGGAGACCCGGGCTGCGCGCCTTCTGCTGGCAGAGATAAACAAACCACGCGCCCAGTAAAGGTGAGGGGTTCCCCTTCTGTTCCCCCTCCCTGGCATCCTTTGGTGGTTCCGTATTTTGCATAGCGTATTTACCTCGGATAGAAACAAAACCGCTGGTGGATCTCTTGGAATTCACGCTGCTTCGGGCATCGCCGGCAGTGCTGAGATGGATTTAAGCGTGACCCACATCAACGCAAAGCAGCAGTTGAAAGGAACAAGCTGCACACGTTACATCCGCCACAGCAAACGCCCGGGTTGTGAGGGAGATTCAGAAAGTCTCCTCTCGCGTGGCTCGGTTAGGCTGGCAACTTCAGATTCAGGGGTAGTTAGTTAATGCCTTCCTACCTGTGCCACCCCCGCACGCCTTGGGTAGTTATGAAACTTGGGAAGAGAGTCAACTTTAAAGTGGGGGAGGGTTAGTGGAAAGGACACTCATTCTTGATTCATTATGAGGTCCTTTTTTTTTTTTCCTTTCCTCTCAAAATTAAAACCAGAGGGAAGAAAACGGCAGCTAAAACACCCCAGAAACAAAGGCAAATAGCAAAGACGTGAGTCACCCGGAAAGCTCCCTCCACCAGATTCGGTGTGTTGTGTCAGCACAAGTCACTTACGCAGGGAGCGCTCGCGGCGGGAGGTGGGCGGGCTGACCTAGGAAAGAAGTTTGTCCCAAAGTGTGTCTCCCAGGAGGCCCAGGCAGGCGCCGGATGATGGATTAGGGAAAGGACTGGAATGCTTTAAGGACCAATGTCATTAAATCGGGGAGATTTGGAGTTTCGAAAGCCCTGCCTGCCATTGCTCTCTTAAAAACTCTTTATCTCCTTTTCCCCAGGCCAATAATTTTCCCCGATGTAAAAAGTGTGGGTCACTGTAGTCATGTTCATTTTAGAGAGAAAAGGACAGGCGAGACATGGCTGAGGATAATGAAGACCAGTAAAATAAAAGAGATCAAATTAACGATGCAAGGGATTGTTCCCACAACATGCAGCATTGCTCTGGTGGTCCAATTCTGAATCTATGCCTGATCCCTTCTGTTGATTTATAGAAACACCAGCCAAAATGGCCCAGGAGAGAAAAAAAACTGCAGAGCCTGGAGACTGCAGAGATTTGTGCAAAAAGACAGTTTCATTAATTTGCATCTTCAGCACATTTATCTAAATCTCTTTCTCTTATTTTTAAAAGTGTTTTTGCAATATAAATGTGAAAAGCTTTGGGGGAAAAACCGACTCAGAAGCTGAAGTCCTGTTGTATATGGCAATGATGGAGAGAGATGGTTATATAAATCCATACATATGCTAAAACTCAGAAGACTGTACACCGAAAAAGACAATTTTACTGCCTAGTTTTTGTAGTAAAGTAAATGGCATGGGTAGAATTTTTCTGGTCCTCTGGCACAGTCTTAAATCTTAAGTCTTAAGTCTGTCAAAAGAGCAAGCGCTCTGGTGCTCTGGCTCTTGAGAATTTAGGAAAATTCTAAATACTCTCATCTGATCCTCAACACCTCTGTGGCAGAATACAGTAGCATTAGAACTCTTGTCCTGCCCTGTGCACTCTCTGTCAGTTTTCCAAATTTAAAAACAAACAAAAACGACGACTTTGAGCTGATACGGCCCAGCCCTGAGTGTCCTCTGCTTGCCTAGTCATGCCACTTGGTAACAACTGTCCCCGTTACCCAGCACATCACTCCCAAGATAAATCTTCTCACTCCAGTTTTACGGATGAGAAAGTTGGCATGAGAGTAAAGTATAGGACGCTGTCAAACGGAAGATGGAGTCAGGTTCAAATCTGCCTGATTCTCCTGTCTTCACATTCCACCTCTAGGCCAGATTAAGAGATTTATGCCAAGTCCCCAGTCTTTTAGGATATAGTCAGCCTGCTATAAATGCATCCTACACACACACACACACACACACACACACACACACACACATACAATTTTACAAACTTACTCAAAACAGAGTTTTGTTTTGTAACCTAATTACACGGTTCTCCCATGTGAACTTCATAGACGACAGGCCAGGCATGCCTGAAGGTAGCCAGGTAAACAGTACACTTGAGTGTTTTTCAATTGTTTCCCCAGCTGTTAGCAATGAGCTAGGACCAGAAACGAAGTCTTTTATAGCTCCTACTCTGATAGACTGTATGATCTCTTTATATTGCTGCTACTTAAATATGTAAAATGGAACCCTGAGCAAAATTCAAAGGCTTCCCCTAAGAATTGCAATACACATAGCAAAATCAGCTATTCTTATTATTCTCTCGTAAATCATTATCCTCCCAGTTACCTATTATGATTTTCTATAACTATGTTAGGGATAGTAACACAGAGTGAGAAAAGGCTTCCGTAATGTAGAGTTGCCACATTTACCTAATGAAAGTACAAAACACAGAGTTAACTTTGATTTTGGTTAAACAATGAATCCTGTGATGTTGCCCACAGTTCAGTTGGGTCTTTCCAGTTTAGTTGACTGAATCTAGATAACCCCTCACAGGCTGTACAAAGTTGTCTCCTTGGTGATTCTATGGTCTGTCGTCTCTATCCTTTATCAACTTGACTCCCAAGCACATTGCTTTTAAGACAGAACCTTCTTCAGCACAACTACACAGACTCATGGAACTCACAAGTTCTTAGGACACCTGCAGAATTTCAGCAGATTCTTTGGCAGAATGTAGCAAGAACTGGCCTCTAGCCCAGTGCTTGATAGCCCCTGTTCTCTTCTGAAGCCGTGCAAACTGGGCCTCTACTGTCTGTTTTCTCTAAGCATGCTTGTCTTCAAAGTTCCTACCAGATAGCACCACTGAGCTATGTTTTAGTATTTGAGGGTTTGTCTAGTCCAAAGTTCAAACTCTAGCACATTCTTCTTGCACACTACTTCCAAAGACCTAAGGACTCTGGGAGCTAGTTTATCACAGCAGTGACCTCACACCCAGCTCCAGTTTCCCATTTCAGTTACTTTCCCTGTTGCTGGGATAAACATTCTAACAGACACGGTTTAAAGGAGAGAGTGTTTATTTTAGCGAACTGTGCAAGGGTACAGTCACATATGTTGAGTGAGTCTTGGCAGCGGGAGCTTAGGTCCGATGATCAAATTGTGCTCACAATCAGGAAGCAGAGAGTCACAAGTGCTCTACCCAGTTCACTTTTCCTTTAATCCTCCAGGGCCCCAGCACATGGAATTCCGCTATCCACAGGTAAGGTGGGTTTGCCCACTCCTCTTAACCAAATCTAGATAAAGCTTCATAGATGTGCTCAAAGGCTTGCTTCCTATGTGATTCTAGATCCTGTTAAGTTAGCAATAGTTGATAGCTACATCAAACACTGCGAGTACTTTGCTGAGCTCTCTCTCCAGCCCCTACTTGCATGTATTTTTATTCTATTTCTCCTGTGAATAGGCTCACGTGTGTATATCTTATATACAATCTTTCTTCATTTAAAGATGTGTTTATGTCCATATATATTGTACAATATATATATATATATATATATATATATCAGGCTTTTTTTTTGTGTGTGTGTATGTAGACAGACACATGAGTATGAGTGTACATGTGGAGGCTAGAGGACACCCTTGAGTGTCATTCATCACAAAGTCTCTCCCTGGCATGGAGGTGACCAAGTCGTCTGGTCTGGCAGGTCAATAAACTCTAGCAAATGACTGCTCTGGGCCTCTGGTGCTGGGATTACAAGCCCTCCATTATCACATGCAGATTTATATGTGCTGCTTAAAAGGTAACCACTTTACCAGCTGGGCCATCTGTCCATCTTGCTTTCTTCCTTAAGACTGGAAAATATTGCATATTTTTGACTACTATACTATAACTTTTGTTTTGACCTTTAGAGACAAATTCTTACTGTGAAACACTGGCTGCCAGAAACCCTGTAAACCAAACTGGCCTTATCCTCCTGCCTCTGCCTCCCAAGGTCTTGATTTGCAAATGTATGTTACCATGACTGGCTTACACTGCGGATTTTCAACAGCATTATTGCAACATGGATAACTACTTTTAAAGAAGTTTCCTGCAAGTGAGAACAACTTACCAGGATCAGTTCTATTTTGATTGTCTTAGGCATTTAATTATACTAAATTATCATACTTACTTTACTCTTGACAGCTTGAAAATTTTTTGTGCATAATGCTATTTACATGCTCTGAAGCAGGACAGAGGGTTTCAGAGCATATCTTCCAAAGGGGAACAAAGGAAAGATCTGAATGCCCCTACAAAGTCAATGTAATATATTTCCGAAGGTCATTTTGTAGCCTCCAGGAAAATAGCCCTACACTAGCATTTATATAGAAGATTATTTTTCTACAGAAATCATTTTTCTTCTAATGACCCAAAAGAAAGTCACTAAAAGAGATATTACTCAATTATTGCTGCTAAATCTTGGGACTGCAGGGCATTTATAAGAGAGGGAGAAGGAGAGGGAGGAGAAGAGAAGAAGAGGAAGAAGAGAAATAGGAAGAGGAAGAAGAAGAAGAAGAAGAAGAGGAAGAAAGAAGAAGAAGAAGAAGAAGAAGAAGAAGAAGAAGAAGAAGAAGAAGAAGAAGAAATGATACTGACAATTAGAGAGAAGTCAGGAGGTCCAACATAGACAATCACCAAGATTCTTTAAAGCTAGTAAATTATGGTCTTTGCCTAAAATTAGCAAAGGAATTGATGAAGAGAACACTCTCAAGCCTGGAAAATATCTAATAAGATCAAGTGTTGAATACCAAGCAAATCTGTTACAGAACCATCAACTAACAGTTAAAACAGTAGCAACCACATGCATACAAGAAGTAAAGAGAGAAAAGCAAGAAAGACAGGGTGGAAGAATTATTAATTTTTTTTCATGTATGATGGAGAGGTATCTTAGTGATTAAGGCCACTGACTGCTCTTCCAAAGGACTCAGGTTGTATCCTCAGAACCCACATAGCAGCTCAGTCACAACAGATTGTAATTCTAGTCCCAGGGGATCAAACACCCTCTTCTGGCCTCCAAAGACACTGCTGGCATGTAGTGGACAGACATACATGCAGGCAAAACATACTTAAATGAATCTTCAATTTAAGAAAATTAGAAATTATTCACAATTAAAAATATTCTTGTGATCTGATATTTGAATTGTTTTAGGGAGAGTGAAATATGGCCTCCATTTTTTGTAAACAACCCAATTTAACTAAAATATAAGTGTATGTATTTATCTCACTAGTAATTTAAAAGTAGCATTAGACTATTAAAAATATAATAAAGATGTTTCTGACTTCACTGAAAATCGAACACATATTAAAGAACAGGTTAAAAGGCTGTGTCAGAATGAAGTGAAAGAATACCTTGATAATTGGTATTTCTTCATGGATGAGAAATTAGTGGAAAGCAAATGAAAACAATTATGTCATATGCACAGATACCTCTTCAAAATGTGGACATAATCACTAAACACTAATTCAACAGATTTGTTGGAGAAGGGCCACTTGTTCATTCCGGCCACCCAGAACTGAAATAATCACACAGAAACTGTATTATTTAAATCACTGCTTGGCCCATTAGCTTCTTATTGGCTAACTCTTACATATTAATTTAACCCATTTTTATCAATCTGTGTTTCACCATGTGGCGGTGACTTACCAGGTAATGTTCCCAGCATCTGTCTCAGGCGGAGGATCTATGGCTTCTCCCTGACTGCACCCTTCTTTCTCCCAGCATTCAGTCCAGTCCTCTTCACCTAACTCTGCCCCACCCAACCCTGCTCTGCTATAGGCTCAAAGTAGTTCTTTATTTATTAACGGTAATCACAGCATACTGAGGGAAATCCCACATCACAAATTTGTTAAGACCTCACCTTTTGCCTGCGACTCATGTGAACCTTAGGGTAAAAATCCCTACCCTTAGTTAACTCAGTCTTGGGGGGGGCGGGGCGGGGAAGCAGACTTACAGAACAAACTGGTGCAAAGCTCGGGGCAGAGTGGGTTTGATGGTAGGTTTCATGAGGTCAGAATGCCTGCATTGCACTTTGAAGTATTGGTAAGACCTTGTTCAGAAGAGTTGGAACATTCAGTTTTGGATGCTATGTGGGAAAGGGGACAACAAACATAGAAGGGAAATGTGCGGACCCAATTTGAAACAAGGTGAATAAAGTCAGATGTGGGGACATGCCTGCTTTTCCCAACAATTCCAACTGTTGGGAAGTAGAAGTGATAATATCTGTTTCAAGGTCATCCTGAACTACAAAGCTAGTCTGAGCCTACTCTAAGCTACAATCAGACTCTGCTTCAAACCCTGCTCCTCTCTAGCAAGAAATTAAATATATCTGACCTCCAAACAGTTGGTTGACTTACCCTACCATGCTAGGGAGCCACAGAAGATCAGTAGGGAATGACAAGGTCACAAAAACAATGAGTTTTTGACAGAGAAGATTGAGAGTAGAGAAAGAAATATGGAGACACAAGTGAGATAGAATTTAAAAAATAAAAATAAAAATAAAGCTGAGGTGAAAGACTGGAATAGGGCGGGGTGGGAGGAAAAGATGACACAGGCACTTGGCTTTTAACAGAATGGCTCTGCCCCCACTGGGTATTTCTGATATTTCTGGAGCATTTTCTGGCTGTCAGCAGTAATTGAGAGCTTCTGGAATTTAATGGTCAGAGGCCAAGGATATTAGAATCACAGTAACTAGATAGAAGCTCCCCTACAATGGAGCATTGTTCTGTCTTGAATGAGTTTCAAATGTGCATTCTTGTAGACTAACCTCTGAAGTCTTAGCCTAGAATCAGATCCACTTCACTCTCAGACAACAAACAGCATCGTTTTATTGAATACCAAATTTTCAAGAAATGGCATGGGAAGTCCTTCAGTATATGTGTTGCTTTTGTTAGTTAATGAATAAAGAGGCTGTTTTGGCCTGTGATAGGGTAAAGCAAAGCTAGGCAGGGAAGACTGAGCTGAATGATGGGAGGAAGAAGGCTGAGTTAAGGACAAGCCATGTAGCCTCTGCCAGGGACAGGCACGCTGGAATCTTGCTGGTAAGTCACAGCCACATAGCGATACACAGATGGATAGAAATGGATGAAATTAAGATGTAAGAGCTAGCTAATAAGAAGCTAGAGCTAACAGACCAAGTAGTGATTTCATTAATACAGTTCCTGTGTGATTATTTTATGGTCTGGGCATCTGGGAACAAACAAACAGCCTCCTGCTAAAAAGGGATAAAGCTTTGTTGCTCGCCAAGAGAAGAAGAGATGCTATTTTATCAGGAACTTTACCGAAACTACCTCTGACAGCTGTGCCACTCGCTCAGTTTGTGGTGCCAGCAAAAATCACCTGTGACCATCTGCATCTGGAGTTACTGTGAGCAGCCAAGTCAGTAGTAAGTAGGGGTCCTTGGTGTGAAGTGTGGGCTGTGTTAAGAAGCTGGTTTCTACATTAACCCTTGTAGCAGGTCAATGTCCCTTAAATCGTAGCTTATTTGTAGGCAAATGGAGGTTTATTACTCTTTTCTTAAGGCTTCTGATAAGCTTATGCCCAAACATTTCTATGTTGTACTACATTTCCTTTAAAACTTACTCTCCCATTATCTATTCTTTAGTATCTGATTGAAAATTAGAGGGGCTGGAGAGATGGCTTCATGGTTAAGAACACGACTGCTCTTCCAGAGGACCTGGCTTCAATTCCTAGCACCCACAAAGCAGCTCACAACTGTCTGTAACTCCTGCTCCAGGGAATCTGACACCCTCACACAGATATACATGCAAAACACCAATGTATATGAAATACAAATAAATTATTTTAAAAAAGAAAATTGTGTATACAGAGATATACACACACACTCACACATACACACATGTGAACAAGTACATTTTTATATATTACATGTGGCCTTATCAGATCTTTGCAGTAAAAAGTAAACACTGGTTTCAAAGAAGTTTTAAAGCAATGTTTACAGATGTCTAAGACTTAGACCTCCACTCTTGGTAGTTTATTCACTGTGGTTGTGAGAATGCAGACAATTTTAGCTTTAAAATAGGAGATGTCTATATTTTAAATGGTACAAAGTATGAAGTCTAACAGTTTGAGACTGGAGAGCCAGGTGTGATGGCCACTGCTTTGTTTCTGGGGAGGGGGCTTTCCTTAAAAAGAAAATATTGGAAGAAAATGGCAACAGATGAACACATGGGTTCAAAAAGAAAATATGAATGGCCTTTCCACATATTAAAAGATTGACAGTCTTGCTTATAGCAAGAATTGTAGAAATCAGAGTCATGCAAAGATAATATATTCACAGGGAAAGTAGCAAAAACTTTTTTAAAATGATGAGTTCCAACATTGGTAGCAGGGACATAAATTGTCACAATCAATCATCTCTGTGCAGTGTTTTGGCAGTCACTATCAAAATTAGAAAAGCTCAGATCATATCCTTTAATCAAGAGCTTCGCTTCTGAGGATTTATACTATGGGTATGTGACATGCGTGGGAGATGACATATGTACTCAGTCACTGTTGCAACACTTGTGATAGTAGAAGGCTGAATATATCCTGAGAGTGGGGGCCTTCAGTAAAGCATGGGGCATCTGTCTGTGGTGGATGGCATTGGTAGCCCCACTCCTTCAGGCTTCCCTTAGCAGCAGCCCTTTCCCACGTCAACTGGCAGTGCCCTCCACCTGTACCAGAGTGCAGTGCCTTGGATCAGTGTGTGACCTGCTTTGATGTATAGTGTGTGGCTAGATGTGATTCAGACAGCTTCTCTGGAGGACTTACTTGGATTAGGCTGGCTCACTCTTGCAGTTATCTGTTCCCAGCAGAATAACATTCAGCTATTCCACTGGTCTTGGGAGGAAGCAAAAACATCTGTCTTTAAGTAAGTTGGTCCAGTGCAACTCAGTCTAAAGTAGAGCCCAGCAGTCTTTGCCAAAGTACGAGCATGTCCCAGTTAACTGTTTGCTGGTCAAGCTCGACTCACATTATCCAGTCCTCAGCCAAACCACACATACAAACTTTGCTGTTAAATAGCTGTTGTGTCTGCCACTGAGTTCTGAGGTTGACTGATGCACAGCAGAGATTGTTAACGCACTGTCCAGTAGATCCACCTACCCCAAAGGGCTATTGGACTAATAACAAATAATCTCTGAGAAGTATTGTTAATATAAACATGTGCAATGTTCAGTTATTAGTGTAAAGCAGTCTTACACGTGTACAAAAGACATACACACACACACACACGCACACACTCATACACACACACCTAATACAAATTGGTTGCCTAAAGTTGAGAGAAAGGAGTGGAAAGAGGCTATTTAATTATGCCCTTCTATTACTTTTATTACTGTCTTTCTTTAAAAAAAAATAGCTATGTTACCCAAATTAGTCTCAAACACCTTGACCCAAAAGATACATCTGTCTCAGCCTTCTGAATAACTCAGACTACACCACCATCTCTTATGTCACGAGATTTTTAGCTGTTTATATGTAACAGATAACTTTTAAAAAGTTAATTACTAGGCCGGGCGGTGGTGGCAAAAGCCTTTAATCCCAGCACTCGGGAGGCAGAGGCAGGTGGATCTCTGTGAGTTCGAGGCCAGCCTGGTCTACAAGAGCTAGTTCCAGGACAGGCACCAATAACTACAGAGAAACCCTGTCTCAAAAAATCAAAAAAAAAAGTTAATTACTTTTCAAAATGCAGGCTATGGATAGTGTTCTGTGGAGAACAGATGGTCACCTGGATATTTCTTCGATAGTGAGAACTATCCAGTGCTCCAGAAGGTCCAGGAGAGTTCTTCACTTTTGTCTAAAGTTAAGAGTCTTCAGACTTTGTCTAGATAAAGAAGCCTTAATTTATTTCTATCCTGGGAGCTAGAAACATGTATGCAAATAACTCTTAAAACTAATCATAACAACCCTAGCCTCCCAGTTTAAATGACGGGCAAGTAAATGGAGCCATTTCCAGAAAGAGGCGTGACAAACAAGCATATTAGAAGCCATTCAGCATCACAGGTCCACAAGAAGCCAGAACTGTCACACAGTTTGGAACGTTCAGAGGCCATCTTTCTCGGCACACCTCTGCATCCTCTGGCTCTTACCTTCTTTCTGCTTTCTCTTCTGCAGCACTCCCTACGCCTCAGGGGCCGAGGTGGGTGTTGATAAAAGTGTCCCATTTACAGCCGAGTACTCACAGTCACTTACTCTAAACACTTTGAAGAATTAGGTCTCTTTGCCTCCTTCCTGTTGCAATAAGTACCTCCTCTGACAATAGTTGGGAGCAACACAACTCTACAAAAATAGACATAAATATTTAGAAAGCAGTTTCACAACATGACCTTTTAGGAAAGTAACATCAATATGATGGTGACTTCCCTAGCCATGTTTCTTTGACCATGTTCCCCTTGTGGAACGGGTCTCACTTTCAATCAAGAGAGCAGTTGGTTATTTCCATAAACAGTCTTGCCACCATTGCAATAGTGGGTCCATCTTCCCCAGTGGTTGGTATTGTAGCATACAGGGTCCTGTGCTGAATAAGACCACTGATTCCTTTTCTTCCAAAGTAGCCTACATAAGTCCCATTAAATGTAGCCAACAGGAAAAACTCACTTCTAGCTTTCTAGCAAGTGCAATTTGTACTTCAGAGAGCTGTTGTGCTGCTCACCCTAGCAAGGTGAGCAGTTTTGGGGGTCCTCACCCTAGCAAGTTTTAATAAGGGGCATATCTTGTGGCATAAAATGTGGGAGAATGAGAAATCAGAAAGTATACATTCGACTTTTCTTGCTAAATTCCTTCCAATTGTCCTTCTTCATACTTGTACCACTTTTCCCCCCTTCTTTTCCTTTTGTAGACAAAATCCAGGATCTTGCATGTGCTAGCCAAGAGTTACCCTCTAAGCTACCCACCAGCACCCACCCACACCCACACACCTTTTAAAGAAAGGTCTTACTATGTAGCTCAGGATGGCCTTGAACTCTCTATGTACTTCAGGCCAACCTTAAACTCACAATCGCCTTGCATGCACCTCTGAAGAATTCCCGAATACTTTTTACAACACTCTACTAGCAACATTTGACAATGTTGGTACCCAATGATACCTAATTAACACTGAAAATTTTAGATGGAAAAATGCTACTGATTGAAATTCAGTTTGTGGTTAGCGAGAAACCTGGCTCTAGAAAAATTCCCAGGAATCCACAAGGATAACCCCAGCTAAGACCTTAATCAATAGAGGAGAGGGTGCCTGAACTGGCCTCGACTTGTAGTCAGACTGATGATTATCTTAAGTATCACCATAGAACCTTCATCCAACAACAGATGGAAACAGAGGCAAAGACCCACATCGGAGCCCTGGACTGAGCTCCCAAGATCTAGTCGAAGAGTGGAAGGAGTGAGAATATGAGCAAGGACTATAAGGGGTTCACCAACTGAGACAATGGGCCTGAGTTAATGGGAGCTTACCAAGTCCAGCTGGACTGGGAAAGAACGATCATGGGATCAAACCTAGTCCCTCTGAATGTGGTTGACAGTTGGGGCAGACTGTGTGGCCAATGACAACGGCTCTGGGATTTGTCTCTACTGCATGTACTGGCTTTTTGGGATCTTATTGTCTTTGGATGTATACTTTGCTCAAGCTAAATGTAGTATGGAGGGCCGTGGACTTGACACAGGGCAGGGTGTCTTGTCCTCTCTTAAGATTGGAGAGGGTGGGGGAGGGGAGAATATGTGGAGGGAGTGGGAGGGGATGGGAGAGGGGAAGAAGTGGGAATTTGGATTGGTATTTTTTTAAAGTAATAAAGAAAAGAAATTCAGTATCATAAAAAGAAAGGCTATACCATGAACAAATGGCATAATGTTTTGTAAATTCAGATATGAATCAACTTCTTGGAAAATATGAAGATAAGCTCTTGACCCAAACTGATCTCAGCATTGTGGATGCTTCCCCACTCCCAAACTTTGGCAGACACTCCCAGTGGTTACATCATTGGCCACCATATAGATAAAGTTGTGGAGGTTTTAGAAGGTAGGAGAACCTACTCTAAGACGGGAGTCTATTGAAGTGAAAGCAGTTCTGGTGAACACTGGACAGTTATTAGACACAAGTTCAGTACCAGTATTTGTCATAGGAAAGGGAAGAATCCACAGATTGAACCTAACCCCAGCCCCATGCATGTAATTGGGAGTTTCTAACTTTTGAGCATCCATTAAGTGCTCTAATGTCTCATCTTTGTTTTTATTTTACTTTTGGTCATGTGCTTTCAATTTTACTTTTCACTAGACTTACAGTACCGTTTCTATTTATCATATTTTAAAAGTATGCTTAATGTTTTTATTCCCCTTTATACACTTATCTTTGTTTCTTTTCTCTTTGCCCCACTCCTTTGTTTTTTACTGTGTTTTTGATAGTATGTTGACTTCACAGGTTTTTGTTTTTGGGTTTTTTTCCTTTTTGGTTTTGGTTTTTATGAGACATCATTTCTCTGAGTAGCCCTGATTATCCTAGAATGCACTCTATAGACCAGTTTGGCTTCTGCCTCCCAAGTATTCTTCTACCTTTAAAAAAAAGCAAAAAAACTTTTATTTTTGTGTTTTTGTTTGGAAACATTTTTTGTTACTGAGGAATTTTCTTTCTTTTTCTTTCTTGTTTTAAGTTATATACTCTTGTTCATTTTTCTTCCTCTATATTCCAAACTTCTGCATTCCTTTTCTCTACCCTCTCTTTAGTGTTGCAGAATATTTGTAAAAGATGTGTCTTTGCTAAGCTGCCTTCTGATTGGTTCAATAAAGAGCTGAAAGGCCAATAGCTAGGAAGAGAGGACTCTGGGAAGAAGAAAGGAGAAGTTGTTTGCCAGGTGAGGAGGAAACAGAATAAGCAGTATGGAGATGAAGTAAAGAGCCTTGTGGAAGAACATAGATTAAAAATGTGGGTTGATTTAAGTTATAAAAACTAGTTAGGAATAAGCCTAAGCTCAGGCCCAACTTTCACAATTAATAATATGTTTCCGTGTTATCTGTGTTGGCAGTCCCAATGAGAAAGGACTGCTACACTTTAGCTTTTGTCTACTCTGTTTTGCCCCCTTGACTGACTCCTCCCATTATGTAGCTTATTTCCTACTTCCACGTTTACCCTGAGGAATTTTTCACATCATAGCATACTCTACCTTAGTTTTGCCATTGGTGATGTCTGTGAAGACCTTAGCTGATTTAAAATGTATTTCTATGTTGTTGGATGGCTTGTTGCTATTACCAAAGTTTCTTTTCTCTGCATGGTAGTGGGCACTGAGCTCTCGAGAGTAGGCTGTTCAGTTAAAAAAAAAATGTTTTAAACTGATAAAACCATTATAGACAAGCCAAATTATCAAGACATAGAAAGGAAACTACAGTATTTTTGGTTTTATGTTTTCTTTCTTTCTTTCTTTTGCCAGAATATAACACAAATGGCTTCCAATCCCATTGTCAATGTCATTCTTATTCCCCTCAGAAACTTCATAGGCAGTTTCTTTTTGTCCTCATTCCTGTCAAAATTCTGGTTTTCAGAGCTCCCACCAGAATGATCCATTAGGGCTTCAGCAGTTTGCTGTTCCAAACTCTTGTATATTCTTCCTCTGAACAAGTCCCAGAGACCCACAGAGCACATGGTCAGATTAATCCTAGCAACACCCCTGTTACTCTGTATCAGTTTTCTGCATCAGTTGCTTTTCTTCTTGAAAAAATATCCAACACAAGGAACCTAAAATGAAAGGTTTGATTTGGTTCATGATTTGGGATAGATTTTTCTCTTTAGAAGTGTATTTTCCTCAGTTAAACCTCTCTTAGAACGCCTTTATAGGCAGGGCCATAACTGCATTTCCTAGATGTTTGTAGATTCCACGGCAATTAAGACTTGCCATTACAGAAGGGTGTGTGTGTGTGTGTGTGTGTGTGTGTGTGTGTGTGTGTGTGTGTACACGTGCACGCGCACGACACGTGCGCGCATGTGTTTAGGTAATGAGTGTTGAAAGGGAGCCATGGTCAGAAAAGAAACAATCTTAAGAAATGGTAGAAGAGGGGACAGAGAGATTAATAACATATGTATACACATAAGAGATGAAAGGAATAGGATGTTCTTTTTAAAGGGAGGGAAGACGCCAGCAAGAGGGTAAAGAGGTAAACAATAGCAGAGCATAGATGAAGCAGGGTTCCTTTGGGGCTAGCAATGAGCGCCCAAATCATGGCACAGACGCTTATTATTAGTCACGAATGCTTAGCCTTAGCCTTATCTTACATTTGTCCCACTAGCTCTTATAACTTAATTCAACCTGTATCTCTTTATCTACATTTTGCCTCAGGGTTTTTTTACCTTTCTTTCATTCTGTATGTCCTACTCCATGTCTGGCTGACTGATGGCCGCGTGGCTGGCTGACCCTGAGCATCTCTTTCTCTCTTTCTCCCTCATTCTTTCTTCTTTTTTTCCACCTCCAGCCTAGATTCCTCCTCCTACCTCTCCTCTCTGCCTGCCTGCCCTGCTTATCCCTCTACTACCTAGTTTTTTATTAGACCAATCAGGTGCCTTGGGCAGGCAAAGCAACATATCTTTACATTGTTAAA
>JAQHUG010000042.1:7679578-7704411 GCA_028555095.1 Dicrostonyx torquatus | reverse complement strand
AAAAAAGCGTTGTAGAAAATATTTTTCTAATCATGAGGAATAGAAATTAATAACGAGAATGGAATATTTATAAATGAGCGAAAATTAAACAATAGATCATAATCAGTGAGTCAGTGAATAAATGAAAAGCACAAAGTACTTTAGGACAAATGAAAAATGAAGGCCTTCTATATCACAATGCATTATTTTATCCAAATAAGACAGTGGTTGGAGGGGAATTTATACCCAGAGATGTTTATTTTTTATGTTTATATTTTTTAAAAAACAAAAGGCTTCAAAAATGATTTAGAATTACCTTTAAGACATCATAAAAGAAGAACAAACTAAAATAAAAGCAAACATGAAGAGAAAATAAATATTTTGGCAGAGAACATTGAAATTAGAAAGAAAAATGATGTTGTCAGGGTGGCTCAGCAGTCTAGACTCCATGTTGGGAATGAAAAATTAACAGCAAAAAAAAACCTTAAAAGTTGGCTATTCAAAAAGATCAAAAATCACCAAAATAAACTTAAGAAGCACAAATTACTAATATAAAGCATTAAAAAAGGCATCTCTACCAGCCATAAAGATGCAGAAGGGGTTAATAATGAATGCTATGGATTGCAGTGTTCCAACAAACCACAGTAGTTGGATGAGAACTCAAATTTCTGAGGACACAAGCTGCTGCAGCTGAATCTGAAATAGAAAATCTGATGATTTTAAGTGGAGATTGAACTGTTAATATTTAAGATACCTCCTAAGGAAGAAAAGCCAACTGCCGGATGACTTCACCAGAGAATTTCTCACTTACAGAATGATTAGTTCCAGACCTCAAACTTTTTCAAAAACCAGGAGAGGAAGAGAACGCATTGTGACTCATTCACTGATGTAAGTATTTCTTCAATAAGAAAGCCTGACGAAGACATCACAAGAAAAGGAAACCACAGAGCAGGATCACCTGAATATAGATGCAAAATCCTTCTTCTAAAATAAACCTAATCAAACCCTGATACAAATATGAGTGACTGTAATCCATGACTATGCAGGATTCGCAACCAGGAATTCAAAGATGTTTTAAAAAGAAAGAAAGAAAAAATGTCAGTGGAAAGCAAACAACAAAACCAAAACCAAATTTGTCCATGCCCTCTGATATGGCAAAATTCACCCTCCACTCTGAAAAGGAAAACACTCTACCTACTTTATATGAAAGAAGAACATCTCCATCCTGATGAAGAGCACCGAAAACAAAGCCAAAAAATTAATATCACAAATGCTACACTTGGAATAACATTTAAAGCCAAAAGATATTATTTCATTTTAAGACATTGCATGAATGATGCATAGAAAAAAATTATGCTGTAGCCTTAAACACTCTAATAAAATTAAAAGTTACATTTTGAATTTCTTCATCACAGAATAGAGTTAGTTCTGTCTCTTCCTTTCCAGTCTGAGTGCCCCATTTTCTTGCCTAATTGCTTGACAGGGCACACCTGATACAATGTTGAAAAAAAGCTGGGTGAAAGCAAACATCCTTGTCTTAGTCTTTACTATATTGTGAAGCCATTTGTTCTTTAAGTATTAAATGTCAGGTCATCTCTGGAGTCTTACGTCTGGTTATTTTTGTTTTTGTATCAATCAGTTTAATAGGATTTCATTAACACCCCCTTCACTTTATAACCAATTGGTTATTGATAGTTTGTTGAGGTCATTCAGCAGAAAAAGAATTGTGCTTTCACCACATGGGCTGTGATGAGTAAGAACATCATGACAGAAGGACAGAAGGAAGCAATGAGAGATGGAAGGGAAGAAAAGGGAAGAAAAGTAGACACCCTTATTACATACATCCAAAAATACCAATAACTCCAATAGCTCCTAGACCTAAATATGAGTTACTAGTCTTGGGGAAAACAGAACTAAATCTTCATGATCCTGGGTTATGATAAACCTTTGTGGACACGACACTGAAAATATAAGCAACAATAAAATATATTCATTGTGTTTTATCAAAATTAAAATTTTTATGCTTCACAGATTGCTATAGATGTTATTAAAAACACACAGCATGGAACAAACATGTTGAAATGATTTGTCTGCAGAATATTCAAGCATGACTCATGACTCGACAATGAGACGATAATCTTAATAGGCAAAGGGAAAAACTTATCATGTCTGCAGAGAGGATGGTTTATAAACCAAAGGTAAAATGGTAAATGTCATTAGCCAGTAGACAGAAAGCATAGGAGGTAAGACTTTACCCATCTGAGTGGGTTGTGATGAAAATATCAGATAACAAGTACTGGCGAGGAAATAGTATGGAGCCTGACTTAATCCATCACTGGTGGGAGCATTAAATGATGCTGCTACCTGGGGAAACATATTACTAGTCTCTCAAAATGTTAAACATAAATTTCAATATAGATATAAATATAGAGCAATTGCATTATCAGATAAGATAAATTTAAAAAAAGACATTGATACAAAATGTATAAATCAATGTTAATAGTAGCATTACTAATAATAATCAAAGTGTAGAAACAACCCAAGTGTCCATCAAATCCAGACTAGATGAACAAATTCAGTTTATGTGTAATAGTACTGCGTCAATAAGCTCTCTGTGATAAGCTCTTTGTGACAAGTGATATGCGAGGTATAAAGGGAAAAGGTCTACTTTGTCTCACAGTCAAAGGTTTCAGTCCTTGCCCATTGGCCTCACTGGTTCTAACCTGTGTAGAGACAGCATGTCATGGTGCGGAGCATGTAGCAAGGCAAAGCTGTTCACCTCATGGTGGTCAGGAAGTACACAGAGAGGATGAACAAGGGTCTTTCTCCCTTGTAGAACATCCAGCACATCTATCTCCTGACATTTATACTGTTCCCAATAGTTCCATGCAGGACACTAAACCTTTAATACACAGGTCTTTGAGTAGCATTCCAAGTCCAAGCTATCACATATCTATTACTTGACAAAACAAAAGAAAGTGGGAAAGTACTAATAGATGCTATAACCTCAATGAATCTTGGAAACATCACATTCCATGAAATATGGCAATCAGAATGACAAGTATTTCAGGATTATGCATGTGAGAATTCTCATGAAGAGGCAGTTCTAGGACTGGAGTGGCAAGCTCCACAGTAGAGTGCTTGCTTGGCATGCAGAAACCCCAGATTTTATTCCCAGCAAGATTGGTGGTTCCCAGAATATAACTAGCATAAGGGAACTGAAGTGTGTCTACAAAGAGTACATATTTCTTTGGGGAGTGATTAAATTTTTGAAATTGACCGACTCTGGGTATTCCAAAAAGCTACTGAACTTGCATTTGAAATGAGTGAATGATATGGCATGAGACTACCTATGTAAAATTGTCAAAATAATAACAAAATACAAGAAATTCATTGGACGATGAGAGAAAGAATCTTTGCCAAAACAAACATATCTACTGTCTCAGAGATCAGGCCATTGAGTCACTGCTCAAGAGAGCTGAACATAAGTGAGAGGGAGGTAAAGCCATCCAAGAGACATGCCATATGGCATTCAGAATGGAAAGAAAATTATTGGAGTTCTCATTTATATATTTCTCTGAAAATATGAAGGAAATAATAATTTATTACTGTTGAATACATAAATTTCCAAAACATGATACTCAATATGTCCTAGGGAAGGTAGAAGAAGCGAATGCTGGTGCATGTCTCCTTTGGTTTCAACCAATCAGAGCTCCTAATCCTGATCCTAATCTTAACTGTACCCCTCACCAAAGCAGCCCTTCCCATTTCTTCTGAGTCCACGTAGTGTCACCTTATGTGATAAACAGTGTATGGCTCCCTGCCTCTAACAATCGCACCCTTTTGCTTCCTGACTTTACATGACCAAGAAAGTTTTCTCCAAGGTAACAAGTGCCACCCTTGCCAACAAGTGAAGCAGAGTTAATGGCAGCAGAGATGACCAGCAAGCACTGGTAAATGAAACATGGTGGAGCACAGCCTTGGCCACCTCATTTTCTAGGACTGGAGGACTAGAGGCACCACATAGCTTTTCAGGTGGTCCCTGTGCGGACTGAACCTGCAGCAGCGGCGACCTCATCAATGTACCACTTACCTCCCATAACCTACTTCTTCCCCATGCTTGCTTGCTTCCAAGCAACCAATTCCAGTCTGCTATTAGGAAAACCCAAAACGTTAGAGTAAGTATATCCACATTCTGGGCTATGTCACTAGTCATACCAATGCCTAAGATGACATATACATGTTTAAGAAAGACTTAAAGATAGAGAAACTATATGATGAAGACGTATCCATGAGTAAGACTGAGCAAACGTGAAAACAACACTGATGAAACTCCTCTGAACTCAAGTAAATTGCAGTATCAAAATAATGACAATCTAATCATATTTGATAAGAAATGAACAAAAAAATTAAAGCTAACAAAGACTATTGAAACTGGGCATTTATGTCTGTTCTAATGATCAATCTCATTCTATGTGAATGTTGAGCCTTTAAGAATAAATTAAGGATATCTTGATGCTATCGTGATTGACAAGACAGTTAAATATTTTCATGGTGCTTTACTAACATATTTAATAAGTCTGTATAGAGGTTGAGATTAATACATGCGCTTGTGAATGATTTATGAATCTGTCATGCAGCTCTTTACTAAGTGGTAGTATCTAAAAGGGTTTTCCTTCCTAGTGAGACTGATTTAAACTCTTAGTGACAGGCTAGGAGGAAATGCAATGAGTAAAGTACTCACTGCAAAAACATAAGGACCTGAGTTTGCTCCCCAGAATCCATGATAGAGCTATGTGTGGCGGTACCCATTCGAAACCCTGGTGCTGGGTGGGTGATGTGGAGACAGGCATATCTCAGGGGCTTGTTGGCCAGCCAGTCTAACCAAAATGATGAGCTCCAGGTTCAGTCAGAGACCCTATCTCAGAAAATGAGGTGGGGAAGTGCTCTAAAAAAGAAAACCCAGCTTCAACCTCTGATTTTTGCATGTACCTGCATGGGCAAGCATGCCTGAACACACATGTGCATACACATGCATATAATGTGTACCTATATGTACACATACACACACCTTTAAGATACTGTGTAGAGACAGTAGACTTTGTAACTAAATGATGATGTAGTTTGAAATCTCTAATTTTATACATGAGAAAAATGAACTCCAGAAAGCTTTAATTGCTTTTCCCGGGACCACACTTCTGACTGATATCAGAACCAATTTATAACACAGGGATTTTTTTTTTTGACACTCAATTCAAAAACCTCTCCACTCTACCATGGAGTGGAAGACATTTGATTGACTTTACAGTGGCTTGAAACAGTCTGTCTCTGCCACGCTTTCTCTGATTCTGTCCGCTCTGCTGACACACATCGACAGTCTCCCTCTTTACATTGTAAAATCTCTTTATATGTTCCAACTTCAGGGCAGACCCATCCTTTGTCATACACCCATTCATTGGTCCAGACCGTACTATGTTTGCTCTAGGTTGTATCTAGTTTTGCCTTTCAGCCTTTTATCCTCCATTCAAACGCTACTTATGACCCCAGTGACAGGGCTGACACTAACCAGGGCTGCAGACCCTGATCTGAGGTCTGATTTAGCTTTGAGCTACCAGAGCCTGCTGTTATTAATATCATCTTATTGTGTACTGGACCTCACTTTCACCTGCACTCTCCCCTCAGATTCTTCCCTAGTTTTGGTTCTCAAACTTTGTAAATTTAGACGAGAGGTTGGATAAAGCTGAGAATGTATGTTTAGTCTTAGATGTACATCTCTAACTTCATGAATTTAGTTACTATTAAGTCAGTGCTATAATGGACAAAGTAAGTAGGCTGAGTATGATTCAGAAAGGCAGAGAAAACAATAGCAACGTTGGAAAGAAGAACAGCGTTCAGAGTGTGGATTTAAAGGAAAGAGTCTGAAATGCCATCCTTGGTCTACCATTTATTACCTGCATAAACTCAGAAAAGCCGGTCTGCTTCTCCATGTCAGTTTCTCCAACTGTCCAATGTGAAAATAGCTATAGCTGCGTCAAAAAAAAAAAAAAAAGATTGTGAGGAGTAACTATGGTCTGATGGCTAATCCATTGAGGATAACGTCTGGTGAACAACAAGCACTATGGAAACCATAGAAAACAAGTAGTTCTTATGGAACTGACTAGTGAATGGTTATGCATCTGCTCATTTAACAAATGTCTAATGGTCTATTGGATTTTATATCTTTATTTTTAATTGATTTTTTAATCAACTATGCATGCTAATTGATTCAGTGTGAGAGTTCAAGAAATATAGTGAGCACTAATAAAATCTAACCTCTCTTTGTACACAGTTCTTTTCACCCTTCCCAACCTTTGGCCATCACTTGTTGACACTTAGCCCAACTGTTTCTAGCTTTCTTTTTTATTATTATTAAAAGCTTTATTTATTTATTTATTATGTAAACAGTGTTCTGTCTTCATGTATGCCTGCAGGCCAGAACAGGGCGCCAGACCTCATTACAGATGGTTGTGAGCTACCATGTGGCTGCTGGGAATTGAACTCAGGACCTCTGGAAGAGCAGTCAGTGCTTTTAACCTCTGAGACATCTCTTCAGCCCCACTCCCTCGTTTCTAGCTTTCAAAAAGGAAAGATAATATGTTACTACTTTAGCTATCTTTTCTGATCCTTCTGTTAATATAAAATGTATTTTAAAATGAGGAAGTAAATAAAGATTTGAAAATGTCTAGTTCATGGTGTCTGCATCTGGAGAAGAACCTGGGACTCAAGAGAAAGGGACACTGCAGTTATAGAGTTGAATTGACTGTAGAGGACCTGGGAGTCACTGAAGCCATACAGAGAAAGCATTTAGAAGAAAAGAAATCCCAAATTACACCAACACTTTTGACGTAATATAAAAAGATGAATCAGGAAAGCCCGAGAGAATGTTTAAAAATGTGGAAACACCAGTAGAGTATTAATGCCATGAACCTGAAGACTGGGAAAGGTATCACTTGCTGCAAAATGGCAAGCTATGTTGCTCATATGCTTTGGCTCAGTAACCATTGGTTATGGTGAGTTGAGAGAGCACACAGCATGGGTGATAGCAATGCCTTGGATGCCATCTAAAGTCTAAAAGTGGAGCCTTTTTTGACTTTCCATCCACTCCTCTGCCTAACTACTGGGCAACATACTGACACTCTCTACATCTCAGTGTTTAGTGCCAACTTTATATATGGCTACTAATTCAACTCATTAGATTTATTAGACTTCTGAAATATTTATAAGAAATACAGAACTGGTAATCTTTTGTAGCCAGACAAGGCTTACAGAGGTGGGACTGGGTTGCATTTGATTGAGTTGTTGGCTGAGGGGACCCCATGAAGGTACCTAAACAACCTAGACTGATGCTAGGACAGAGGGTCACTCTCTGAAAACTGACAGTGGGGCCCCATTGTGGAGGACAATATCCCCACAGCTTATTGAACATAGAGAGGTCCAACTGGAATCTTCATGGAGAACTTCACCCCTATATTCTAGTCTCTTTGGCACTGGAAGGTACTCTGCAGACTACAGAAAGAGAAATATGGACACCAATCCAGCCACAAAACCCTTGACCCACAATCTTTCCTGCCTGCAAAGTGTGCTAGGGCAATGGTGGTACAGAACATGTAGAGGTGGCCGATCGATGAATGTTTCAACTTGAGGCCTCTGTCATGAGTGGGAGCCCATGTTCTACACAGACTGGATGACCAGGAACTGGTGACTAGATAGCCCAGAGACATAGGGTAGAACCAAACACAACTGGTAATAAAAACAAAACAATACAAGCAAACGAACAGAAGCCAACAAAATAATTCCTAGTCATATTCTGCTCTACTCATAGATCAGACCTGGACCAGTAGTCATCAGAGAGGCTTCCTTCTTCTGACAGCTAATTTGAGCAAATGCAGAGACATATAACTAGACGTTCTGTAGAAAGACAGCCTAGATTGGAGGTCTCCATTGGGTTTCTACCCTAAAAGATGGGGAACAGTATGGGAAAGAGGTAAGAAAGATTGTAGGAGTCAGAGGGGATGGAGAACACCAGGAGTGCCCCACTGAATGACACCATTCATGGCCCACTGAATCAACTAAGCAGGGCTCACATTGGCTCACAGAGACTGAAGCAGCAATCCCAGGACCTGCATGGGTCTGAATCAGGTTCTCTGTATATATATTGTGGCTGTTAGCTTGGTGTTTTTGTGGGACAAAAACAGTAGAAACAGGTATATCTCTGACTCTTTTTCCTGCTCTTGAGACTCTTTTCCTGTCCAGCCTCAGTATGAGGACATTTGCCTTGTCTTATTGTATCTTATTTTGTCATGTTTGATTGCTATCTCTTGGAGGCCTGCTCTTTTCTGAAGAAAAACAGAGCAGGAGTGAATCTGGGAGAGAGAGGAAGTTGAGGGGAACAGGGAGGAGTGGAAGGAGGGGAAACTGGCTGGAATGTATTATATGAAAGAAGAATCTATTTTCAATTTTTTAAAAAAAAGAAGTAATGCATGGAAGATGCGGTGTGCCCTGAACAAATTCACTCAACAAATACGTTGCTATGGAAAAGGAAATTGTTACAGGAAGTTGAGGATAAAATGGTAAGTTAGGACAGATAAGCTTCTCGAGTAGAGAGGCTGAGATGAGTCAGGCAGTAAATGTGAGTGTCTGAACTCATTCCACATAAACATTAACATCTACATAAAAGTCAGGTGTGGTGGCACATGCCTACAATCTGAATGCTGGGAGAATCTCAGGGTCTAGCCTAGCTTAATCCATAAGACCCATGTACCAGGGAGAGATCATGTCTCAAAAAGCAAGGTGAATGCACCCAGTGTGGTTCCACATGCCTTTTGTATCAGCACACATAAGGCAGAGGCAGATAAACCTCTGTAAGTTTCAGACCAGTCTGGTTACTTCATAGTGATATCCTAACTAAAAGGAAAAACAATAAACAGACTACACACACACACACACACACACACACACACACACACACAATCTTTAAGGAAGGAAAGATGTAAAGTATTTACTTTGTAGGAAACAGCATCCAAAAAGAAATTTTTCCTTTCCCCCCACCCCAGGATAAAGACTTCCATAGTTTTTCGGCAGTAGCAAAGGGCCCAGTAATTGAATCAAAATAATACTATTATAAAAAGTGGAAACTTCTTTATTCAGAGAAGATTTTTCTCATAAAGGATAAATTTCACAGAGAGATAATGTGACAAGTTCAATAAATCAATAACAGAAAGTAATATGTGGATTGAAACATCTCTGGATGAATCTAATTTATGAATCCACCTACAATTTGTTGGAAAGTGAATGCTTCCTCCATGAGGTGCTTTCTTTGTTCCTAAAATGAATGAGAATTCTTCAAGGAAGTGAGCCAGAGCCTAGGCAGGTTTGCCTAGATTGGATGTTGCCTCTCTCCAACAGTTTTCCTGATTCTATGAAATTATAAAGGAAGAGACAGATAGACAGAAAGAGACAGATACACAGACAGACAGAGACACAAGTCGGATAGCTCTATTTCTAGCAGCTCAGCAAATCTCTGGAAAAGCCAGATTACCTTGTGACCATTAAAAAAAAAAAAGCGTCTTCTGAAACGGGTAGAGCTAAGAAGCCGCACAAGGGTCACAGAAATGGAAAGCGAGAGTGAAGGATCTCTTCACCTTCACAGCCTGGCTCAAAGCCCAGCCAGGCCCAGTCCTAAAGCAGTGATTTAAAGGTTGTGTTGATAGATTCTGATACCAGATATGAGCTTTGCCAGTTGTCCTTCTACTTGGTAAACTGGAAGCTTAGAAAAATTTAAAAGCCTTCTTGTGAGTTTGTTTCTTCTGCAGGCAGGTGAAGAGGGCCAGTTAGCTGGTTCCCTGGTCTCTCCTGGGTTACAGCTGGGTTTCTCAGTTTAGCTCTGGACCTCAGGTCCTGGAAAGGAAGAAGAAGCTGAAGGAAATGTGTGGCCTAGGTGGAGGCAGAGAGCAGCATAACCCAAGTCTCTCTGGTTAATTCTCACTTTCTTAGTCAATTATTGTCACCAGGAAGAAATCAGATAGGCCAATGTCCCACTGGTTGGCCAATGACTGATGAGGGCTTATTATGCTATCCCTTCACGCTATTTCCATTTGAGGCAGAGAATTCACTAAAGCATTGACTCTGGTACGTTGGGATGTCCTAGGAAAGATGTGCAAAGACTCAGAACTCCTAGTGCTTCACCAGTTATACCACTGACACAGCATCCTACACTTAGCTTCAGCAATCCTTAGCAGGCTCCAAAGCTAAGGATACTAAGAATAGTGATCATGTAAGCAAAGCCCTTAATCTGAAACTCTGCCTTGTATGGAAGTCTTCATGAACCAGGGAAACCAGATGATGCTTCCTTCCTTTGGGTGGCCCCTGCCATGGACTGTCTTTGACAGCTAAATGTGTCATGTGCTGAGCTCTTTTGACACCCGTTAGCTAAAGTATATCTCCCCAACAAATTTTTTTTATATGAGAAAGAAAGATGAAGAGGTGGGGTAGAATTTGTAGAGGAAAGGTAAATCCTCAGGTTACTTTCAGGAAATAAAGGAATTCCATTGTTGAGAAATTTAACCTACAAGAGCATTAAACAAATATGGGTTCACTGAGTGGTATCATTTCTAGAAAATGCGATGCTCACTATTGTGTGGTAATACCAAAGAGGAAATATTAGCAATTACCAAGGAAAGCACAGGCACGAGAGAAGCACACATGTGATTCAGCACCATTGTGTGTGTCAGGAGTGTGGACTGAGGCCCTGACAGTCACATCTTGATGTAAAGCAAAGGCAATACCAAGCTCTTGCCCTTGTCTTTGAGTAGCACAACTGCCTGCAAGAACAAGGCAAGGGTTTTGGTTTTGATTTTGATTTGCTTCTTGCAATCACTTTATGGCATTAAGAATTTCAGTGTAGGGACTGGAGAGATGGCTGGGGATGGAGAGATGACTCAGTGGTTAAGAATCCTGGCTGCTTTTCTGGAGGACCAGGGTTCAATTCCCAACACCCACATGGCAGCTCACAAATGTCTGTAGTTCCAGTTCTAGGGGATGTGACACCCTGACACAGACATGAAGGCAGGCCATACTCCAACACATATAAAATAAAAATAAATAAATCATTTAAAAATTAAAAGAGAAAACTATTTAAAAATAAAAATTTCAGGGTATCGGAAGTTCAGAGAAAAGAGAGTCAAAGGTTGTGTAGCAGATGGACACTTAGGATGAGGGAAGGGGAAAAGCCAGGACAAAGCATCCCAGTTGGCAGTGTAATTGGCCTGACCACAATTCCATGACACCCTCTGTTTGTGGACACTCAGGTAACTTAGAGTAATTTCTTACTTTCTTCATGGGAAAAACATCTTTAGTTGAAGTGCTCACCACTCCCAATTATCTCACACATGTGAAAATTACATGTGAGTGTTATTAATTCTACATTGTTCTTAATGACAAAGATTGAACATAATGGCCTGAGTAAATTGTGTCCCTGCTATACAAGAGAATACTGTGCAGTGGGTAGATGATACTACTGTATGCCGATGAGGAAAGATCTATTGCTGAAACAAAGAATCACAACCCGTGTGCCTTAAAATAACACGGATTCACTATCAGTTTTAAAGGCTAGCAGCCAAAAATCAAGATGTTGGCAGGGCCATACTCCTGCTGAAACCTGGAGCAGAGAGTCCTTTCTTGTCTCTCCCTTGCTTCTGGCACTTTGTCAGCAAGCCTCACAGTCTGTTTGCCTCTGTCATGTCACCTGTCCCCATGTGTCATTCTCCCTATATGTCTCTGTACCCACTGCTTACAAGGATGCCAGCAACATTGGACAGAGAATCCACTGTTGCAACATAGATTCATGTGAACTAATTATATTTACAGCCAACAGCTTTCCACATGATGTCGCTTTCTGAAGTACTGGGGGTTAGGACTGCAATGTACCTTTCAGGAGGTACAGATCAGCCTGTAACGACCACTGAGCTAAAGTAGATGAAGATAGGCACCTGCAGGGTACAAAACAGAATACCTTTTACCTTTGGGCAAAAAAGGAGAAAAAGTACACACAGGAAAGCCGCGTACTTGTGGAAGGCCATTGAAATTTATCTACTGAAAGATTATTGACATCTAGCGACTTCCAAGCAAGGCAGCTGCACAGCTGCCAGAGACGGCACAGTAGAACCATGGCTTTTGTCAGTCACTGCTTTTCTGTGCTGCTTGAATTCTGTGTCAATTTTTTTTCAAAATGTTCTCTATACAGCTAGCTATTGTTCAGCTAAATCTATTTAACAGGCAGTTGTATCAAATATTGGGGAGAAGGTTTTCAGACATTTTTTTTTTCCTTCTTCTGAGCCGTTTTGGCAAAATGAACCAGGGAATTCATTTTGATGCTATTCCAAAAGGCTGAGTGCAGAAAGAAACCAGAAGGAGCATGAGGCTGGACTCGGGTATTTCACAGTCAGCATCTGAAGCTAAGCAAAGACAGGAGACAATAGAGAGCTAGGGATTTCCTACAGATCAGACACGAGCCAAGAGGTGGGCAACAAGCTGCAGCTGTGGCTCATCCACAACATTTCCTGAACCTGCCAGTCTGAGAATCAATCATCTTTTCAGCAACAAATGCCTGGACCCTGCGGATTGGGGTTCAGCTCTTGGGCAAGGGCTGCTTGTACAGAAAGACATTTTGGCAAACACTGAAGATTAGAAAACAGAACTCCAGTAGAGGTGAGGACACTTAATGATTGCCTTTGGTATTGCTACTTTCTCTACAGCAATCTGCCTTAAAACTAACCCTGATCCTAAGGTGTGGGCACGTCCTAATGCTGGGATGGCCCAATGCCAAGCTGTCCTATGGCTATTGTGTCCACGTTCCTGCTTCCTACCAGTACCTCCGATACAAGATCAAGTTGGAAGATGGTCAATTTGATATTCTGAGGGGTTTAAGAAAATAATCCTCAATTTCTAGGTCTAGAGTATAATTTACAAAAGAAAAAAAAACTCGGTTTTTCAAAGATACAGAATTAGGAAGCAGGCTGCTGATAAGGAAAAACAATTTCAAGTTGTATTTTAATATAATTTTCTTGGTAATAACCCAATATGTTTTCAAAATAGAAGTGGTAATGAAAATAAATTTATAAACTACTAATAGTTATTTTCTTCTTAAGTATTACAAGTTTGGTACAGCTAAAACTTTAAGACCTCTTGATATAAAGAAATTTACTTACTACACTGATCCCATAGTTCATTAAGTGAACTATGTTCTTTCTTATGTTTTAGTTATTGAAGTATTCCTATATAGCTATGATTCCAAGGAACTTTATTGTATCTTCCTCATTAGATACGACTATTTCTGGATTCATTTGCTTATTTAAAAAGCATTTATTGAGCACTCAGTGGAAGAAAACATTAGACAAAATTTTCCATAAAATGTAACCTTAAGGAAATTCATTTAATCATAAAGATTTCATAAAAATGATCAAAAGTTAAAATAATAGATTATTAAATTATTAAAGAAATAGTACAGGCAGGTTTTATCAGCAATGAAAAATAAGTTTCTAAATTGAAATAAATGACTACTATAACAAATAATTAGTAACATGTAATAATATTATTACATGAAATAATGATAATTATTAGTATATTTATAGTCATATTAGCTCATATTAACTGAGTAGCTCATATTACCTGCAGGTTTGCTTTGTGTCAGGCACTGGCTGCCACCCCTGATGACCTACCTGAGTTTGGTCCCTAGTATCCACATGGTTGAAGAGAGCTGACTCCCACTAATTTTCCTCTGACTTCCATATATGTGCCATAACACCTAAGTATCCATACACTTACATACACACATATAAAATAATGTAATAAAATATTCATTAGTTGATGTGGTCACATCACATCCATGCCTGTAAAGGCTCAATAAGTATTTGTTAGGTAGAATTGAGTATTCACAGTTATACATGTGTAGAGTAATTTATACTTATTTTCAAGAGGATAGTTTCCCAGAATAAGTCATAAAATTCAGTCAATTGTTCTCAACTATGGCAACACGTTAGAAATATGGGGAAATTTTAAAAATTCTGATGTCAGATAAAATAAAGATTTCAGTAGTGGGGGGCTGGAGAGATGGCTCAGAGGTTAAGAGCATTGCCTGCTCTTCCAAAGGTCCTGAGTTCAATTCCCAGCAACCACATGGTGGCTCACAACTATCTGTAATGGGGTCTGGTGCCCTCTTCTGGCCTGTAGGCATACACCCAGACAGAATATTGTATACATAATAAATAAAATAAATATTTTTTTAAAAAAAGATTTCAGTAGTGCAGCCTGAATTTTTTTTTAAAAAAAAAAAAACTTTCTTGAGGGCTGGAGAGATAGCTCAGTGGTTAAGAGCACTGACTGCTCTTCCCGAGGTCCTGAGTTCAATTCCCAGAAACCACATGGTGGCTCATAACCATCTGTAATGAGATCTGGCGCTCTTCTGGTGTGTGGGCATACATGGAGGCAGAATGTTGTATACATAATAAATAAATAAATCTTTAAAAAATTGAGAAACTTTTTAAAAAATCTTTTTTGATTCCAATGTGTACAAAAGAATGAAAATTATTACTCTAGATCACCTATGGCTTTAGTTTCTAAACTTCCTTGGAGATCAGAAGCAACTTGGAAGCTCCCTAAAACTGTATCCCTTTCAGACCCACACTCAGTGAATGATGCTCACACTACTGCGGCTGTTTTTCTCAGATGATGGATTAGACTTAAGCTACAGTAATTTCTAGCTTATTGTGGGTGATCCTGCTAGAGGTAACCTTTTGTTTAAGTGGGACTGATGAGTCACCCTTCAACTCTGGTCATTTTCTTTTCTCTGCAACATCTCTTTTATCTCTTTCCTCCTCCAACGAGCCATAATTTCTTCCTGATATAGAGATTTGGCAGTTTTAACAAGACAGTATCTATGACCTGAGAGCTGGGATTTTTAACTGAGTAGCCCTGCTGAAATGCCCAAGGGCATGGTATAGTTGCAAACGACTGTGTTGCTCTTTCACCAGAAACAGTTAATACTAAAAGGTAGTTTGACCAAGTACTTTAAATACTGTTTTCACCACAAATAAGCATATATCAGTTGCTAAATATAATTATAAGCTTAAAGAAACTTTGCTGACAGTGTCAGATTTGGGGTATAATTCCGACTTTACACAGAAGCAAGTAGAAGTTAAAGCTTGTTCAGAGGGATCAGCGGGAGGCCCCATAACCTGGTTTCTACACCTGTGCTTTTTCAATGCGAAAATGCTCAATTCTTTTTTTTTTTCCTTTTTTTAATTGTTTTTATTGAGCTATACATTTTTCTCTGCTACCCTCCCTATCTCTTCTCTCCCCTTCTATTCTCTCCCATGGTCCCCATGCTCCCAATTTACTCAGGAGATCTTGTCTTTTTCTACTTCCCATGTACATTGTACATTAGATCCACGTATGTCTCTCTTAGGTCTCTTAGGGTCCTCTTTGTTGCCTAGGTTCTCTGGGATTGTGAATTGTACACGTTTTTTTTTTTGTTTTTTTGGATTTTTTGGTTTTGTTTTGGTTTTGTTTTTTTTTCTTTATATCTAAAAGCCACTTATGAGTGAGTACATATGATATTTGTCTTTCTGGGTCTGGGTTACCTCTTTCAATACGATGTTTTCTAGATTCATCCATTTGCCTGCAAATTTCAAGATATCATTATTTTTTTCTGCTGTGCAGTACTCCATTGTGTAAATGTACCACATTTTCCTTATCCATCCTTCATGCAAGGGGCATTTAGGTTGTTTTCACTTTCCGACAATGACAAACAAAGCTGCTATGAACATAGTTGAGCACTTTTGGTACACCCAAAAGTGATATTGCTGGGTGTTGAGGTAGGTTGCTTCCTAATTTAAGAAATCACTATACTGATCTCCAAAGGGGCTGTACCAGTTTGTACTCCCACCAGCAATGGAAGAGTGTTCCCTTTATCCCACATCCTCTTCAGCATAAGTTGTCATCAGTGTTTTTTATCTTGGCCATTCTTAAAGGTATAAGATGGAACCTCAGAGTTATTTTGGTTTGCATTTCTCTGATGGCTAAGGATGTTGTATGCTCAAATCTTTATGGAAACTTCTTTCTTTTTTCACATAAATAAAATAAAATCTTTATCTAAAAGTCACATTTAGATATAATTACTCTAATAAATTTTAGCATTTACAGAACTTTTGGCAATTGAAATTTGGACCTATGGAGGAAGTTGACATCTGTGTCTGTAGGATTTTATGTCATGACTTCTTCTAAGTGAAGCAGTGAGAAAAATAAGTAAATAAATGAATGCCTATGTCTCTTATTCGAATGGCTTGTTTCTTTTTCTTTTTTGAAAAAGATGCCAGACTTCACATTCTAAGTGTGCAATTTATTTTCCAGTGAATATTTCTTTTGCAGAGAAGAACATCTGGGGTGGCGGTTATTCTAAGAAATCAGGCCAGCATAATTTGTATAATAATTCTATGTATTTCTCTTGTTTGTAATTTTTCCACTTGGAAATAAATGGCCATGTTTTAAAAGAAAGTCTATAAATTTCTCACAAAACTACCAGCAGTTCAACTTTGAAATAGATATTTTCTATCTTATAAAAATGCAGGAGAGCTGGGCAATGGTGGTGCACGCCTTTAATCCCAGCACTCCGGAGACAAAGGCAGACGGATCTCTGTGAGTTCGAGGCCAGCCTGGTCTACAAGAGCTAGTTCCAGGACAGGTTTCAAAGGTACAGAGAAATCCTGTCTCAAAAAACAAAAAAACAAAACAAGACGAAAAAAGTTGCAGGAGCATTGGGCAGAAACAAAGGAAGCAGTCAGAAGTCATGCTTCTGCTGTAGATTTTTAACATGTACGTCTAGAACCAATAAATGAGTGTTGGCATTCGTGGTATACTTGCCTTGCTCATCATGATACCATAGTACGACCCAATAGAATCTTGCTGGGCAGAAAGCAAAGGCTTTATGCAGAATATCTGAAAGGCCAGAATAATTCTAAGGTGTGATTGCCGGTAACTAAATGCATAAAAACTTTACTGTTTAGACTAGTAGTTCTCAACCTGTGGGTCACAATCCATGTAATGGATGAAGGGCCCTTTCACAGGGTTCACATACCGGATATCCTGCATATCACATATTTGCATTACTATTCACAAGAGTAACAAAATGACAGTTAGGAAATAGCAATGATAATAATTTTATGGTTGGAGGGTCACCACAGCATGAGGAGCCCTATCAAAGGGTCTCAGTGTTAGGAAGGTTGAAAATCACTTTAGGTTTAGATTCACCTTTCTCCAGCTGTGTGTACCACATTCTCTTCTGCTCTTGTGACTACAAATCCCTTCGCTGTGTTTAAATAGATGGGAGCTACGTTTGTAGAAACGATTAGAAACTCCAGAGTCCTACAAAAAGTAAAAACCACATAAGGACTTGTCCAATCAAGCCTTAAGGCATTATTTCTAGCCCTTTCTCCACCACAAACGTCACATAGCCTTGGGCACTACTCAGGGCCTCTAGTTCCTCATCTATGAAATGAAGGCATTAGGCTAGAATGTTCTTCTTCCTCAGTCGGAACTCTCCCCAACACTAGACTTCTAAACTTCTCAAATTTAGTATTCATTCAACATGGAATATACTAGAAATCTAAATTTTTATGTAGATTTTCAGAGAAATTATTTTGTAGCCAGTAACAGAGAATTCTTTTTCATTTTGCAATCCTCAAAAATCTTCATATTTAAAAGGCAGAAAGTAGGACCCGGATCATCGATAGAAATAAGCATTCCAGAATATGTGCAGCCAAAGACAGTTCTATTAAAAGTGAAAAAATGTGGTCAAAGGATACCTGGAAGAATGCTCAGTCTCTCTAGGCTTGAGAGAAATGGACATTACATTAAGACTGCAATGAGGTACAGCCTCATGCTTATTAGACCAGCTATTATCAAAGAGAAGAGGGGACTGGAGAGATGATTGGGGTTAAAAACACTTGCTGTGCAAGTCTGAGGATCTGAGTTCAAGTTCCCAGAGCCGATGTAAAAAGCCATGGTTGCATGTGTGTTTGCCACTTCTGCCCCATGAAAGCACAGACAGAAGTACTGTTGAAGCCTGCTGCCTGATGGGTGAGCTCCAAGCTCAGTGAGAGACCCTCTGAAGAGAATTAAACAGAAAGCAATAGAGCTGGATACCTGACACCTTCCTCTGGTCTCCATACACACATGAATATGTGCATTCACACTCACAAATAACATACACACACACATGCACACACACACACATGCAAAGATAAGAAAACTTAAGTGCTGGCAAGAAGTGGGAGACAGGAAAGTCTTATACACTGCTGTTGGCATTGGAAACTAAATCAGTCGTTTTTCAAAACACTATTGAGGTTCTCCCCACACAAAAAATAATATATTAAACTAGAACTACCATGTCTCCCAGAAATTCTACTTTTGGGTGTGTATTAAAAGGATCTGAAATAAGCATATCAAAGGAAAGATATCTTTTTTTAAAATATTTATTTATTTATTATGTATACAATATTCTGTCTGTGTGTATACGCCTGCAGGCCAGAAGAGGGCACCAGACCTCATTACAGATGGCTGTGAGCCACCATGTGATTGCTGGGAATTGAACTCAGGACCTCTGGAAGAGCAGGCAGTCCTCTTAACCACTGAGCCATCTTTCCAGCCCCAAAGGAAAGATATGTTGCAGCCCTATTCATGTAGCCGGAATAAGGAGCCCTCCTGTGTGCGCATCAACAAATGTGTTGACTTTTTAAGATGAGGGATGCACTGTGGATTATATTCACACTTTAAAAGACAGGGAATTCTGACAACATGGATTAATTTAGAGAACATTACGTTAACAGGAATAAGTCAGGTGTGGAGAAACAAATACTGCAAGAACTCACCTATAGATGGAATAAAATCAAAAGCTCTTTAGCAGAGTCTGGAAGGGGAGAGGGCAGACGGAGAAAGGGGAGATGTCCGTCTAAGCACACAATGTTTCAGTGAGAATGGAGGAATGAGGGAACGGTGTGCTGTTTACACAGCAGTGTGGCTGCAGTTACAGCAGCTAAACAATAGATTCTAATTCAACTCATAAAGACATGACAGCTATATGAGGCATGGCTGTGTACATTGACTTGGTTTGATTGTTCCGGAATGCACATACACAGCAAAATATCACAACATACCCCATAAGTACAACACAACATTATTATTTTTCAATTTAAAAAAAATGTGTGTGTGTGTGTGTGTGTGTGTGTGTGTGTGTGTGTAATAAATTCCTTAGGGATACCTGTTTCCTCTGAGGTCTGGGAACAACTGAGAATCTGAAAATAGGTCTTTGAAGAGGGAAGGAGATGAAGACAGCGGAATGGTAGAATAAATCTAGTTTCTTCTCTGTTGCTGTGTTAAAAATCCTCTGACCAAAAGCCACTAAGGGGGAAAGAACTTATTTCAGCTTGCTGGTAACAATCCACCATTGGGGGAAGGCAGGACAGGAACTCACAAAGGGACTAGCAGGCCGATCCACACGTTACCTCTGACTGAGGAACTCACAGCCAAGAAAATACACCAGCAACCATTGAGAAACACTCACAGTCCCACGCTTAGCTAGCTTTCTTGTACAAACCTACCTGGAAATGGTGCTGCCCACAGCAGGCTGGGCCCTCCTCCCTCCATCAACAATCGAGATATTCCCTTACAGATATGCCCATGAGCCAGTCAGTTAAGTCTCCCTTCTCAGGTACTCTGAGCTGTGTCAGGTAAAGCCAATTAGAACCCCAGCTCCTCATATTAAATGAGAAAGAAGCAAGTGGCCGGAAACCAAGGTCACATAGAGAGAGGCCCGGGGAGAATGCTTCTCCCCATCAGCATCTCCTACCTGGGCTGCACTGTTTACAGACTCCACTCTCTAGTGACAGCAGGGATTGCTTATGCAAACAGCCCTTGCAGTCACTGGCACACCTCACTGGATATGCTGGCTTTGGTTTTCTGTGACGTCTGGTACCACAAAAGAAGTTGAGGTTATGTCTCATGAATAAGAAAATAGCATTCCTAGAGAGGCAGAGAGAAAACTGAAGGACATGGGGTAAATTTAGGATTTCTGAAGATTTTGGAAGCATGGAAATAAAAAAACACACCCATTGGTGAATTCAAATATGTTTGTGCTGTGGTTGGTGTTTTTCTCAAATTTGCTTTATTTTGCTTTGCTTATGTCTATAGTTTTGGAATGTTTAGGCTAGGTCACTAGTGAGACTCCGTGAAAAAGCACATTCTTTGTCACCATGGTTGTATGGCAATTTTATGTGTTTATAATGGTGATCTTGGAAACTTATGTGTCATCATTATTCTTACACAAACATGCATACAAAATAAAAAAGGGAAAAAATCCTCATCATTTGGTATCTTAACTTGTGAACAACCACCAGGTCTGCATTTTTTTTTCAGAGAAATTTTGAAAGCAACAAGTGTGGGCATTTATAAAATCAACTTAGTAATTTTGTATACATTTTTTAGAATGGTTAGGCATAAAATAATTATGTACAGATAGTGTTTTACTTCCCAAACAGAAACAGCCATTAATAACTCACTTCTTGGAGTGGGGAGATGCTCAGTGAGTACAATCCTTTTTGTGCAAGCATGGAGATCTGAGTTCAGATTCTCATTATCTGTATACAAAGTCAGACATAGTGGCCCAGCTTAGGGAAGGCAGAGCCAGGTGGATCCCAGGGGCTTGCAGGGCCCAGCCTATCCAAACTGGTGAGCTCTAGGTTCAGTGAGAGCTTCACTCACCAATAATAGAGAATGGTGGAGGATATTGGGTGTTGAGTCTGTGCCCCTCCTACATGCACACGGTGAGTGAACTCTCACAAATGCAACTGCATGTATACAACATGTATACATGCACACACTGCACACACATACACAAATACCTCATATACATATTCATGCTCACACTACCAACTTAATAGATAAAAATATGCACTTTTGGTAGGATGGATGGATAGATTGATCTTTCTGGAATGTTTGAGGTGGTGTTGGTGGTAGGTCATGGTAAAGCTTAAGTCAAGGTTTTAGTATAACCGTAGTGTCAGGGACCATTCCCCCTAATAATTACAGATATGTCAGGGACCATTCGCCCTAATATTTACAGAAGGTCATATAAGGCCTTTTAACTTAGAATGCTTAACAGAGCCAGCTAGGAATTTTGACTCTAGGAAATTTACAAAGATAAGGAAGCCACTGCCTCCAGGAAATTTACAGAGATTCCCCTCTTTAGCATTCCACAAAGGAAAGTTTGCATAGGTATGCTGGGTATCCTGCTCTCTGCCCCAAGGTGTTTATTACTCTCAATTCCCGACCCCCACCTCAAGAACCAGCCCCACAGCTTCTGGGGCTATATATATTTGGCTTTGTTCCCTAATAAAGTGAGACCTTGACAAGAGAGATTTTGCTTGGTCTCGTTCTTTTCTCTCGCCCATGATTTTCAGATAGGAGCCTCTTCGGACCCTGAATAACTGGATCCGCGGGTCACCGTAGTTTTTATTTTTAAAGCGTACTTTTGTGTTGCGGTGCAGTTTGCATATTGAATAACACTATAATAGAAAGATTTGACATATTTTTTTTGCTTTTAGGGTTTTTTGGGGAGGGTTGAGAAGAAAAAAGAGGAATTCTCAGGTGGGATAAAACTCTGACAGGAAGAACAGGAAGAATCAGTTTTCTCTAGGGACAAGTCCCTGATAGATTAGCCAATCCCAAGCATTCAGCCTCAAACACATGCACACACAAGCAACACCAAAACAAATTGTCTCACCTCCCCTAGTCCTGTGGTCTTCATAACTAAATTTAAGTTATTGTGAACTCCTTTTATCTCATCCACTATCCTACCAATCTGATTTAGGATAAGATAATTAGCATAAAATGAAGTATTTTTTGCCCTATAAGATAGCTCAAGGAGTAAAGGCTCTTGCTACCTGCTGACAAGCTTGATGACCTGAGTTCAGTCCTCATGGTAGGAGAGGATTGACTCTTGAAAGTTGTCTGCTGTTCTCCCCACATGTACCATGACATGTGTCCACTTCCCTCAGAATAAATAATAAATCAGTGTAATAAAGTATATGTATTAAAGAACATCCCTGAATATACCTGCTTTTCAAGTCTTGACTTTCACATTCTTGGTGTCCAGGAATGCCTGGGGAAGAAATGTTAAAAAGATTATATGAACCATATTTATCTAGACCCTAAAAATTCCTTAAGGGCTGAGCTAAATGTCTTACACGAATCATCTCAAAATAAACCTAAAGATGCAAATTACAATGTCCCATTTTACAGAGATGTATCTGGAGAACACAGCTCAGCTTTGAATAACACAGCCTGCACTTAGCAGAGTTGACAGTGCAACTCATCTTGTCTGATGCCAAAGTATGGGGAACTACTGAGTACCGGCCTCAGCACTCTCTCAGGGTTCACAATAAGACTTCTATGACAAGCAAAGACGGGCTTGGGAATGGGATCTGAAGGGCAAACAAACTGATTGACTTAGGCATGTTTTTCCTGCAAGTTTCTTCATTCCTCAGGAAGGTGAGCCATATAGACAAAGCATCAGACATAAAGGGGAAGGGATAGGGCTGAAGCTAAAGGTAAGGAGAAAGGGGGTAAAAAGTAACAGTCCACAAAGCTTTCAGTTTATACAGACAAGTTAACAATGCCATAGGCGGTACAATAGTATCAAGCATGTATTTTCACAGAGTCACAAAAGCGGGTGGATATGGCAAGGAGGCGTCTTAAGTCTCAGAGGGGCGTGGCTGTGAAGCCCCCCTGGGGCTGGGAACGCAGCCTTGGTAACTATACTGACCTGTGGGCTTGATTTGCATTAGCTTCTAGCTGATTGAGTTGAAAGGAATCTCTTCTGGGGACCCCGCTTTTGACTCCAGCAGGGTCGCCAGGTAAGAATTTTTCCACTCTAAAGCTAATTTTAGTGACATAGGCCTTTTTCCCTGTATAAACAGTAAATTTCCTGGGCTATGATCCTGTGTTAGTTGAAACCAAGATAAAGGGTAAAATACAGAATATTAGTAGCCTCTTAAATCAGAGCAGACCAGTAGATTACACCTTCCTGAGTCTGCTGTTTGAGCAGAGGTACTCCGCCCTGCATGAGGCTCCTTTCTTATCAGTGACTACTGTAAATAAACTTTGTGAGGCACTCTTTTTATGTAGATTCTGGCTATGACAGCAAGGACTTGACTGAATCCTTTTCACACCATGGCTTCAGGGTATGGGGGGAGGTATCTGGTTGCCCTTCAGGAAAAGTCAGGTTTACACACTGCCCTGGGATACCATAAGAGGGAGAAATGCCATGGTCTCACAAGATTTCTACAGAATTGACAGTGACTTATCTAAAGCACAGATTGTCCCCTGCAGCTCCGCAAAAAAATGGGTTCTCCAGGTGGAGTGTACGCATACACTTACCATGGATAGTCCCATAATCCAATAGATTCACTGTATAATACTTGTGGGCTCACCACACCAAAGCCTTTGTCCCTAATAAACCACCTTGGCCTGAGAAACTGTGAGGGGGTGTCAGAATGAGGGCAGAGCTATGGTTGATTATATGGATGGTGAAATCTGTTCCCACCATTAGGAATTCATATATGACCGTGAATTTAACTAAGAAAGGAATGTTGGATAGTAACAGAAACTCAATTCAGACTATATTAAGTCAGGCAGGGAGAAAAATTAATGTTTGGCTTATTTACTGTAAAGGTCGTTAGCTTCCAGAAGAGAACCAACCAGTCAACTTTGGTGTTAGCTTTATTATGTAGACTAGCTGTCTCCCTGATCAAAATGGTAATTCCTGGCTCCTAGAGTTCCATGCTCTTTGTAGTTCAGAACTTCAACTAAATACCTTCTTCTCCAGGCATTCACACTATTTCTTAAGAGAGAGTCTGGTTGATCTTGGATTATGTGCTCATTTTTAGATTAATTACTATTGAGGGTAAGTTCAGTTTTCTCGTTGGCTAGCCCAAGAAACACAATATGTTTTAAAAATAATCTTTAAAATAGACTATTAGAACAAAGAAATATTTAGCTTATGTAAACTGTAGATCAATGCTACAAGAATAGTAATCTCTTTCCTTAAAGCTTTTTTTTTCCTTTTCGTAAGGAAATCATGGATCTATAAAAGCATTGCTTCACTCTGAAAAGAAAAATTGCCTTAAGTTTAAGAGTTATTCTTACAGGGAAAACATGGAGGTGAGCTGTTTTTATCTGAAATAGGTCTGGTAGACTGAAAACAATCTTTAACTTGGAAACTCTCTTGACAATTATCTACTGACATGCCTACCAAGAGGACCATCTTTGTTTTCCTCATTGAGATTCTTCTTCTCTCCACCCTCCTCCCTCTGAGTAGTGGTGAGAGGATGTAGTAAGAGGTGCAGGCTGTGTTCCCAGCACCTGAGAAGAGCATGGGCCTTTTGTTCCATCCCACACGGCTCCCAGCCCCTGGGCTAGCTTACATTTGAAATAACCACATGGAAATTGTATTAATTAAATTACTGCCTGGCCCATTAGTTTTAACCTCTTATACATATTAGTTTAACCCATATCTAGTAATCTGTTTATCACCACGTAGTCGTGGCTTGCTGGGAAGATTCTAACCAAAGTTCATCTTGAGCTGGAAAAACATGGTGTCTGTCCCAGTGCCTTCTTTCTCCAAGCCTTCCGTTCTGTCTACTCTGCCCACCTAAGGGCTGCCCTATCAAAAGGCCAAGGCAGTTTCTTTATTCAACCAATGAAAGCAA
>JAQHUG010000042.1:7664132-7677494 GCA_028555095.1 Dicrostonyx torquatus | reverse complement strand
ACTCCCAACCCCGAGTGGGCACACAAACATCCGAGCCCACAAATGCTCCATAGCCAGAGTTTGTACTGGTGGCAGGGCCCAGGAAGCCTCATTTCAAAGTGGCACAGCTTTTTTCCTGCTGCTATTGCCGAAACAGGAAATTTTTCAGAAGCATGCCTCAGCAAACAGCAAAAAGCTGTTTTAAACTTTCTCCTTTTTAAACCCTCTCAGGTTTTTAAGTGAAGTCAGCTTACCACGTTGGACAGCCACTAGGGATATAGACAAACCAACCTTGGAAGTCCTCGACCTTTTCTGTTCTTTTCTTCCTCTAATCGCCTAGAAAACCAAGTTTTTAATTTTTTCCTAGAATTCCCTGCACTACCTTCTAGTGGAGAGCTCTTCTCACGTGGGTGGAGTCTTATGTATTTAAGTGCATGTTTCCTCATTTTCTTCCTACCCTTTATCAGTAGCAATGTTCTTAAGCTTACATTCACTACTTTTTTGCATGTTAATGGGAGCTATTGTCTGTTTAACATACAGTGGTGATCAGTAAATATTTACTGAGTGAACGAAAACATATAAAACATATAATTTCTCTGGTTTGGAAAAAGACAAAAGAATAGAATTCAGAAAACCATTTGTAGAACACAAAGCATCATGGACATACCAAAGTTGGTATCTCAATATATAGTCATATACTTAAGTGCATTTCATACTAGATTTTGTCATAAAGGGACAGAATCAAATGTTTAAAGAGGCAGAAATGCATACATTTCCTTGAGTTTTGGAGTCAAACACTCCCAGGTTCCATTGCTAGCTATTCTGGTTGTTAGGACTACACAGTGAATACCTGTAACACATAGTGGTATGACGCAGCAACCAGTCAGCATTCTTAGAAATCTTTCACGCTCTTATTGTACGTAGAGAACTCAAGCTGGAACTGGACTGGAAGCTTCCTCCTTGAGAGTTAGCTTCAAGGTGCTGGAAAGTGCTGTGGAAATTGCTAAAGGAAAAACTCACTTGCAACCTATAATAGCAACCTAGCAGGCAAGAGCTGCTTACTAGTGCAACAATGACATTACTTATGTTGGAGTAATGAAGCATTTTCTGATTAGATTTGAGGCCAACTTCACAGAGAGAGTGCATACTTGGTATGTAAACCTAGTCAAAGACCATGGCTTTGAATATCAAAAGCTCTCAAGGGTAACATACTACTATCTTTTTTTTTTTTTTTTTTTTTTTTTTTAGTTAGAATGGTGGCAAGCTTCCTTCTAGATATTTATATTTATACATTAGATTAGTGCTATTTTCAGCTCTGGTCAGAGAAACTTCTGTTTCCTGTAGGCAATAATTAATACATACACCGACAACTGATCAATGTGCTAAGAATAAGTGATTGTTGATTACTCAGCCCTAAACAGGGCACCAAAGCTCTCTTCCTCTCTCCAAGGCTCAGGAAACATCACAGAAGAGAGAACAGGAAGAGTTTAAGAGCTGGATGAGGTATATGAAATAAATCTATAAAGCTCTGTCATTCTTAACATAGCGTGGAATTTACATCCATGAACCCACAGCATCAGTGTCTACCTGCACAAGACTGGTTCCATCAGCCTTTCACGTTGGATGGGGGAAGGGTCATAAAGCTCTGTCCCTTCTCAAGGAGCCAGAAGCAGCTAATGATTGCTAGAGGAGGAGAAGTCATATTCCTTATAGCCACTTATATACATTGCCTTTATTCATGTAAAAAAAATACCCCACTCATGCTCATGCAGGCAATTCTTTTTAAAGAGTGTGGGTCCTACATGCGCACATAAAAAAGGTATAAACTTGCAACTGTCCATGTCTTACATGGGAGAGAAGAAGGGATTTAGTGAAAGGGAGGAAGAAATGAGAACTTTGATTAAAGAACAGTGTGTGTGTGTGTGTGTGTGTGTGTGTGTGAGAGAGAGAGAGAGAGAGAGAGAGAGAGAGATACCATGAAAGAATAATTTTTTACAAAAGAAATGTAAATATAAAAGTAAAATATAAATATAAAAAACAGAAGAAAAATCTCTTGTGTCATTGTAATCAGACATGGATGGCTCTATAGTGTTGGACATTTAATTGCTTTACTCCCATTCCGATAACTGATACTGAACTGCTGACCAAAGAGCCTACATGTGGCTTCCCTCAAACAAAGTTCTAAAGAAGATAAGGTTTCTTATATGCCCCTTACTTTCTACTAGAAAAGGACCACAAAAGAGCAAGGTGGAAGCTGCATTGACCTTTTCTGACCAAGCTTCAGGAGCCACTCCCGGTAGATTTTGTTAGCAATAAGTGAGTCACTAAGGTCAGCCCAGTTTCAAGAGAAAGGAACATATTTTATATTCACCTCACAAGCTCTACCGCCTAGCACTTGAGTAGTCAGAGGAAAAATTATTCTTCTGAATTTTTCTATCTAGAAAATGTGGCCCTTTCAGGATTAAAGGAGATTATGAATGCATTTATCTCAGTAAGCTTTCAAATATTCTTCTGTTATGAGAAAAGATACATGGGGAAACCCTTGTAACCAAGAAATCGGTACCCATGAATTATATCACCCTGGCTATTAGAGAAGATCATTGCTCTCTTGTATTTTTCTCTAATAGTTCCTTGCAAACCTTCCTTGTTCTGTAGGAGTATATTTATAAAACAACAGTGTTAAGTCGGGAGAGTAACCCCAGCCCCTGGCATCCATCCCTGCCCCCTGGCCTCGGAGTTGCATTGGTCTGGACTCCAAATCCCAGCATACCACAGGATATTTAAGTGGGCTCCCAGAGGAGGAACACATGGTTCCGGGTTTGCATGTGCTCCCCACTTTCCTGTCTCCCCTGCCGTGTTCTCAGCCACCCGAGGGCGCTGCACTTAATAAAACATGGGAATTTTATTTCGGTTTAATCTGACCTAATTGGATTTCTTTGCTCCATGTTAGGATTTTTCCTAAAAAAAAAAAAAAAAAAAAAAAAAACAAAAAACCCAATTCTAAAATATTTTTGGACGTGATCATTCCCAGTTCCAAACAATACAGCCAAATGTGAGTTTCCTGAGGCTAGTCCATGGGTTTGTGTCTACCAAGTTCTCTTCCACACCTGTGCAGATAGTTCTATCTCTTATTATCTTATTAGTGATATGTATTATATGCAACGCTGTAATTCTGTCAAATAAAAGAAAAATATTTTACCAGAAAAAGTATCTGTTAGTTATTAAATGACAAGATTTTTTTATTAGGTGGGGAGACAGCACGAAAGGCTGGGAATTGATCTTCATTTAATACAAAAACAAAAACTTCATAGATTATCAGATTCTTGGCTAAAATGTCACACTGAGTCAATAACTAGACACACAATTAGTGAAGAACAGAAAAATCAGTAACATAGGTGGGGACAATCATCCTTATCAATCTTTGATCAGTGACTTGCAGGCAATTAACTTCATCCAGCCACATTCAGAGTTGCTCCCTTCCTGTTCTTTGCCTTTCACAGACCAAGACATATTTGATCTTAGCACAAGAAATTTTCCAACAGAAATATATTATCAGTAGGAAACACTGCCTACTATGTCTGTCTAGTACAAACATGATTCTGTGTGGCAATCTCCGGATCCCTGAGAAACCCTCAGGAGAGCTTCTGCTGCAACCAGTCTCTGACACATCCTCTCCCTTCCTGAGACTCTGGACCTGGGTTTGCTGTAACTTTTACTCTCAGCATTGGAGGTTTTCTAGAGCTTTCCTATATATACACGAATCTTGAAATTGACCAAGAATTTCCTCTTGGCTCTGAATACATTTTCTCATCTCTGGAGCCCTTTGCCCTGTTTCGCAGGCATTACCTCACCTTCCAGAAGGCTTTAGCACTAGACAAGCAGTTTCCTGTGGAATGCAAACATCAGGATCTCTCTCTCTCTCTCTCTCTCTCTCTCTCTCTCTCTCTCTCTCCTGCCATGTTGCTAAGGGGAAGGGAAGTTGGACTATTTAGAGGTGCTTTAGCCATCACCACCATTCTGTTTCCCTGACAATATTCTTATCTCGGGCATGGTTATGTCCCTCTCCACTGGGTCTTTCAATGGGCTCACTTCTCTTTTCATTCTCCCAGTGACTTGTGGTCACTGTCATTGCAGACTATCACTATCCTAATTGTTAAGTTGGGAGCTTAGGCCCCAGCCCCTTGCATCTATCCTAGCCCCCTGAACCTGAGAGTTAGCACTCTGGACTCCAAATCCCAGCAGGCCAGGTCCTAACCCCTCCCTGGGGGAGGTGGGAGAGGGGTCAGGACCACTCCCCAGGGTATTTAAATGAGCTCCCAAAAGAGAAACACGTGGTCTCCTTTCTTCCTCCCAGTGGTCACGTTTGCTCATGGCTTTCAGGTTCCCCCTCTGGGCCACCCGAGAGCACAGAACTCCCATTAAACCTGGATATCTCTTAATTTGGCTTGTTTTGATTTGGCTTGATTGGGAATTTGCATCGGCAGAGAGCTTGCATTAGGAAAATATTCCTACCACTAATCCCTGAAACCTCTTCTTTGTTACCCTGTGTCCACCTTGGCTCTTTTCTGAATATGAGGGATGAATAAAGAGCAATGCTCAGGAAGGTAGGAAAGAAGGTACATGTCCTCAGTTCTTCCACAAAGTTGGTGTTTAGTCTGTATTACTCCCAGAGCCCCAAACAGGCTTACTAAAAGCATGGGAGACTCTGTCCCGTGTGTGTGTGTGTGTGTGTGTGTGTGTGTGTGTGTGTGTGTGTGTGTGTGTGAGATTAATTGTAAAGTGACTGAGATCAGGAGGTTTGAGAGGGTTTTGAGAAACTGGAGCTCCATGCTCTAATTTAGTTTGAAGCTGTCAGGCAGCCACCACAAAAACCCCGCTGGTTCTGAGAAAGGTGGCCTGCTCAATCTCCTCGTGGATTCTCCTGCTACTGGAATAAAGGCAGAACAAATGCATGATAGATAAAAATCAGTGTGTAAATTATGTCAGCAGTAGAATAAATCAAAGCAGCCAAGAGAAGTGCATATTAGGAAAGGTTTGAGTGAGGCTGTCCCACCCATCATGCTTCAGTGTCTCTGCAGTTAGCCACGTCTCTGTACACTGAGCAGTTTTACAATTCATGATTTCTACAGAATTTTGAATTATCTTACTTTTCCATATTAAATGCCTTCTGGAGAATCACAAGTATAAATATTTATAAATTTTTCTTCTGATATTAATGAAAATTAAACATACATGCCCAAAGTATCAATGCCTAACTAATCTCCCTATTTAAAAAAAATATTACAGTTCAATTAAATTGATAGCTATCTTTAGTTCACAGTAATTCACTCCAGAACAGACAAAATATAAAAGTAGATAATAAGCCTTAAGGAATCATTTGCTACACTTATTAAATACATATCAGTATGCAATCATCAAATTACAAGACTGGGTTTTTAGGCCTTGAAGCCGTGATTTCATTGTCCAGGAAGCTTTTGTGGACAGTGTTAAAGGCAAAACTCTATATGGAATTGACTATTGTTTTTGAAACAAGCTAGCAAAGTAAAATGCCTCTTTCATCTTCCTAAGTTTTTTATAAAAATAAATTTCATGTAGTCTATGGCAGTAAATCAAAGACTATAGACTAATTAATTATAGGCTCCCATTGTTTCTCTGTTTTAAAAAGAAATCATAACTAGATAAATCACATATTATTTCTAATCAAATTTTGTGTGCGTGTATTGTGTGTTTGTGTGTACAACATTAAACCTACATTGGGATTTCCTCTTTCCTAAATACAATTATACAATTCTCAGATACACAGTGAGCAATATATATATATATATACATACATACATACATACATACATACAGAGAGAGAAAGCTCTTGAAGCTCTTGGAAAGGACACTTTAAATATTGAAATAAGTGAATTATTTTGGGTATCAGATGTGATCTGGAATGAGAAATTTCTCCCCTGAGTCCCTATAGATCATCTGATCATATTCACTCAAATATCACTAATAAATATAAACAGGAAATTAAGCCTGCGAAGTAGTGTGTTCTCTCTATGTGCATCAAACCTAGCATGTCTGAGAAAGTGAGAGCTTGGAGAAACGATCCTGACGACAGCCTAGCGATGAGCAGTCCTTCTTGCTCGCTGCCTTGCCGTCTCAGTCCACACTTAGACATAGTTCTCCAGGCTGCTGTTGTTTCCCCTTGAAAGGCTGGCACCGTCCAAGTTAGAAAATCCAGAGATTCAGCTGAGCACCGGAAGCAGAAAATGTCCTTGTCTATACCACACGTGAACTAGGGGACCTTGAGCAATATTTCTTCTTTCTGACCTTTAAATTTTTTTGCTTCATAAAATGGAGGTGATCAAAACTTGAAGAAGTTTGCTGGGATTATTAAAGAAAACAGTGACTGTAGAGTGCTGCCCCGGTGCCCTGGAGTTGCTGTAATGAGTAACAGCTCCTTAGTTCTGCCCCTCTCAGGTCTGCATCTGTCCTGATGAACACGGGAGTCAATATCCCCTGGGCTTGCAGTATGTTCCTTTATTCCTTTATTAGTCACACACAGTGGACCAGACTAGAATTGCAGCTTCTGGTTATCTGAAAGTGGTTGAGATAGAGAGTGCTAAAACTGCCCTCACAATCACTGACAAGGTAAAGACTGTGGGAGCCCAGGAGCCATTTGCTCCAAAACAGAAGAAATGAAAGAAGCTTTCTAAGAAAGAAGGAAGGAGATGAAGAAAGAAAGAAAGAAAGGAAGAAAGAAAGAAAGATTTGTAGAAAAAAGTACTAGTCACCACGTAGATATCAGGAACACAGGTAGTCGAGACTCTCTAGTGCAGTGGTTCTCAGCCTTCCTGCTGCTGTGACCCTTTAATACAGTTTTTTTATGTTATGGTGACCCCAAACCACAAAATCACTCATTGCTACTTCATAACTCTAATTTTGCTGCTATTATAAATTGTAATATGAATATCTGGTATGCAGGATATCTGATATGTGACCCCCAAAGGGGTCATGACCCATGGGTTGAGAACCATTCTCTATTGAGAGAGATAGGCAAGAATGTTGAAGACGTGCCCAGGAGAGCTCTGACAGCAGTTTAAGCATGGAGACTGGGAGAGAAGTGTTGGGTTCATCAATGGTCTTAGTTTACGTGGTTTCTAGTCCTGAAAATTCTTTGGAAATTTCTCAGTCCTACAAAAAGAAGGCAATTGATCATCCTAGCTCTGGGACACAGAGCAGGCTCACTAATGCAACCTGGGTTAGCATAAACTAACTGAGATCCTGGATGAAGAAAGACATTGGCAATATTCATTAATTGGGGGCCTTGGTTACAAAGAAAGATTGGAAAGCATCATGTTGCAGGTGGAACATGGTTCCTAAAACTGTATGAAGAGGAAACAGTACAGAAATATCTGGGCATTTGTTATCTGGAAAGTGAAGGCTGACCAGATTACTGCCTATAAGGATCTCTTATTTCAGTAAGAAGCATGACACACATCATTGTAAAGTAAACCACAGAATGACCCGAAGCAGTTCAGGTAAAAGTTGGTGGGATTCAGAGGCGCACGTTATGGGTCTGGCCTGGAGCAAGGTGTTCTTGAGGATCTTGGGATGACTTTCTGGAGTAAATAACCTGGGAGAAAAAGTGGAGGATAGCTGCAGGAGGGTGCAGAGCAGGGTTCCCTTGGAAAGCCAGCCCTGCTCAGCAAAAGATCCACCTGGCACCCCTCGCTCTGCCAGAGGAGCTGAAGTTGTGATGAGGAGTGAGTCATTCGTCCCGTCTGACTCTTTCTCCCTCGATTTCACTCCCCTCAAATATCTCCTTGGAGTTCTGTAAAACATTATGCTCGGTCAGAGCTCATTCAACTGTGGCTATACTTCTCCATTTTTGTAATTCGACTAACTAGCTCTTTCTTTGTTTGCCCTGAGCCTTCACTGTGTTAGAACTAACTAAGCTGGCCATAGTATATCAGCAGCAATCTTCAGGGTATTTATTCTCCACAGCATTGGCTTTTCAAGAATCAATGTTGTGATTTGAATGAGTATGCCTCCCCATAAGCTGATATGTTTGAAAATTGTCCCCCAGTTGGTAGAACTGTTTGGGCAGGATTAGGAGGTGTGGCCTTGTTGAAGGATGTGTCTCTGGAAGAAGGAGGGCGTTGACATTTCTAAAGATTCTCACCATTCCCAGTAGCTCCTCTTTGCCACTGCTTACCTTCAAATAGGAGTCCCTGGCCATTCCTGAAGCTATGTCTTTGCTCCACCATCATGGACTCTAACTCTCTGAAACTGTAAGCCCAATTAACTGCTTTCTTTTATAAATTGCCTTGGCCATGGTGTTTTGTCACAGCAGTAGAAAGGAACTGAGATAACCAGCTGAATGGGAATTGGCAGCAAAGTTGAAATGGAGTGTTTTTCTAGTGATCTGCTTCTTTCATGGCACTCCCATAAATTGGGTTACTGCTGAGCTACGCTCTCTCCCCCCTCTAGGCTTCCCTACCATAAAACACAGCATTCACGTCTCATTTCTCAGCAAAATTATAAGACATGTTGAGTGGATTTTCACATTAATAATATTTTAGCTAACAACACTTTGAAAAGTCTACAGACCATTTACTGAGGAAACTAAATTATTTTAAATACTTGTGTCAAAATTAATGAGCCAAGGCTTTTCTAAAGTAGTAACCTAACATTTTATTGTGGGCAGAAGCGCAAGTCCCCAATCTCTGAAATTCAGCATTTTGTATTAGATTCTTTCTTAATAACTGAGAGTGAAAAGAATGTCATGCTCTGTATTTTTCCATAGTTTTCATGGCAGCCATGTCCTCTCTAAAGTAATTCAGATGATTATGAAGTCCTTTTCTGATGTAAATGTATCTTCAGAACATCATGGAATTATTGCAAACGGGAAGCAGAATTTATGGTCTTGTCATCAAAAATGAATGCGGTAGTTAACCTAGCCTTTGTTTTGGCTTTCCTATTTGCCTCTCCTAATAGGTGCTCTTGGTACCGAGGTATTCCCAGTCGCTGAGAGGCGCACATTCTATCTGAACAGCAGGCTGACCTTTTCAGAAAGGAGCCAGTGTTTGTAGGCTAAAGCACAAAGGAAGAGGAAAGAGTTCGCTGGCTGGCTGTGTGCAGGAAGGAAGGTCATCAAACTAGCAGCCCCGAGTCTTCTTCACATTTCTCCGTCCTCCCTGGCATCACTGGACTGGCCATATTGCTGCTTCGGGCATGGAGATGGTCTTCTCAAGCTCTTTGACATCCTAAAACTCTCTCCCAGTCTGCTCACTTCCTGGGGAAAGGGGTGCAGAGAGGAAGCAGTAGATGGCGCCCAAGCTGTGTGAAATACAGCCCCACTGCTCCAGGGGGAAACAGCCAGCCAGCTTCTTCAGGAAGACAGGTGACCTGGGTTACCCGTCCCTGCCTCCCGGTCACACCCATACTATTTTTCTGTGATTTTAACCAGATGTCCTCAATTCCCCAGGCTCCAAATACACTTAACCTTTCTTCCCTAAACTGTTCTAAATTCTATACTCTTCCCTTAACTTAAAAAAGGAAACGGCACAGACGGCACTTACCCATAGTCTGACTTTATACCGCAGCTCTGCGTGCCCCTTTCAAATATTCTCTTCATTTCTCTGTCCTTTTTCATCTTACAGTTTTGCTTTAACCCACCAAAGACTTCAGTGTATGACTTAAAAGAAATATTACAAGACAAACCTTCTCCTGGTCCAAGTGCTGTGAAATTATTTGCATATGTAATCTCTTCCTGAGTCTTCTGCTAGCATGGGTCTTTTCATCTCCAGCCCTCATGATGTAACAAAAGAATGAATTATGGTATTACTGGTGGAACAGCAGTTTTAATGGGAACCAAAGAAAATTCAAATTATACATTGTTTCATGAATTTATTTCTCTTCCCTGTCTCCCTCTCCTCTATTAGCAACTTTCTTATCTTTTTGTTATTCTGTTTTCTATCTGTCCTGTAACATCCCTAAAACTTCCTTTGAAGCAGTCTCAAAGCCAGCCAGTATTCATTGGTAGAGATATGAAGGATTGATATATTGCTTTGTAAGGTGGTTAGGTTTATCACTAAAGATTTATTTAAATTAATACAATACCAATTTCAAAAAGATGAAATGGATTGCCTTAGTGGTTTGTGTTTATATAGCGCCATCTAGTGACAGATAGATTAAAAACCCCATGCCGTTGGGTCTGGTTTAAAATATCCAAGGTGTTAACTCTAGAGTTTCGGGGGGATTTTGGCTAGTTGGTTAATTTGGTTTGGTTTCTCCATTTGTTTGGGCAGGGATTGTTTTTTCACTTTTCTCTCCCATCCTGGGGTCTTTTTTTGTTGCCATCAGGAGTTTGAAAGTCTACTTTGTTTTGTGAAGTAGGGAAAAGACTAGTCTATTTTAATATTTAGAAGAGTTATTGCCTTTGAACTTTGGCCTTTCCTATACTTTTACCCCTGCGCTTCACAAGTATATAAAAGACATGCTTTGCTGATATTAGGAAAGGGTTAATCCAACAAAACAAAAGCTATCGCGGCACTAGTCTGTTTTAAACCCTTCTGACTTAAATCTGTCTTCCTTAACTTTGACATGCATTGGAGTCTTTAAAAGGTGTCTCAATTATACTTACTGAAGAGACGCATCGATGAGGATGATAACCAGGCATTAGTATTACTGGTGGAACTACTAGCTCACTACTAGCTGTGATCACTACTAGCAAGATTGGAAATCAGTAACAACCTTTGCTCTGTCCGCATGGAAAGAAAACATTGACAATCCTACACAGACCAGAAACTTCTTACGATTTGTGCTTCTAAGAATTCATTTGCCCGTTAAGAGATCTTGACCTTGTCCTTGAAGATGGCTTTGTTTCAGACATGAGGTGCTCCTAGGATGAGATCTCTCTCTTCTTTAGCCACCTTCCTGGCTGCAGGGTCTCCAAAGCCCTTCCATCATTCCTAGGACCTCTCTTCAGTTGGTCCTCACTAGCCACTAGCCAACCAAATCAGTCCGTGTCAGTCGCCACCTACACAAGCAAGCACAGACACACACACACACACACACACACACACACACCCTGGTGATGTGTTCCTCACTGCCACTAGCCAACCAAATCAGTCCATGTCAGTCACCATCTACGCAAGCACACACACACACACACACACACACACACACACACACACCCTGCTGGTGTGTTCCCTTTGCTTCTGGAGGGCTTTCTCAGGATCTCTTTCATCCTGTTATTTTTTTCTTCTTCAAAGCAGGGCTTTTCTGCTGTTATGCCTCATGGTCTTGTAGATAAGCTGACAGACATGAAAGCAAATTAAAACATAAAACATGCTGGGAAAGTCTTAAATGTCTTGACTAGTAGGAGAAAGTTGAAGAAATGACTTTTAGACTTCACGTGATGTCTGTTAACCTTCCCAGTACAACCCATCCGCGGAATCTTCCTCCTTCAATTTTATCTTCCTCTCAGGGTTCTGGAACCGTGGGAAAAGGTTTCTTTGTCTTTCTTGGCAGATTTTCAAGCACGTGCATTGTGTGGACTAGAATGCGAATAGGTGGGTGAGGTGCATCGGCGCAGGGGCATTTCTGTTTAAAGGACTCCGACACCTTGCCTGTGATTTCAGCTAATCTACCCCAGCATTCTCCTTTCAGAAGTGACATTGTGAGCTCTTGATCTCTCCAACACCGCCCCCAGACTCTTAACTCAAAGGCTCTTATTCTGTAAATGGCATTAGCCATGATTTCATAATTGGTGGTTAGAACTGACAAACCGGGGAGTTTAAATGGTTGTTGGGATCCTCGTTGATTAAAGATTTTTAAATTAAACACCAGTTCAGTACTCCGTGTTATTTGAAGGGGCCAGTCTTCCACAGCAGGAAGTTTTGTGGACGAGCGCCAGGCAGCATTCACTTTCAACCTTCTCTGGAAGTGCCACGTTTATTATATGTTAGAAACAGAACAAGATTAAGCAGCATATTTCTAGAATGTAATCATTTAATTTTCCCATCAAGATATGAAGGCAGTTAATTATTTTTTAATTGCATAACCAGATCTTGTTATGATATAAGATCTTGATGTGATGAATACACAATCTTGCGACCTTAATAATGGCAAAAAAAAAACCCACCAGAAGCTAAAAAGGCTCCTCTCTTTCTCTCTCTTGTGTGTGTGTGTGCATGCATGCACATACACTTAAACTATATATATAGAAATTTATTTAAAGTAATATATAATCCATAATCCTTTGTTGATATCACTCCTTTTTGAGTGGTCACTCACTCAAATTTTTCCTAGGGAATCTTTTCTTTTATGAGGAAGAGACTTTCTTCAGTGTTGTTTCAGGCTATGTAGCTCTGGGGCTTTCTAGAAACCTATAAGATATTGTGCTGGTCAGTATTTTTGTCAATTCGACATAAGACAGAATCATTTGGGACAATGGACCCTCAACTGAGAAAATGTCTCCATCAGATTGGCCAGTGGGCAAGTCTGTGGGGCATTTTCTTGTTTAACAACTGATGCAGGAGGACCCAGCCCACTGTGGATGGTGCCTCTGGAGTACACTGGAGTACTAAAAGGAAGTGGGCAAAGTCATGCAGAGCAAGTCAGGAAGTGATGTTCCTCCACCATTCCTGCTTGAGTCCTGCCCTGACTTCCCTAACTGATCCACTGCTATCAGGATGTGTAAGCCAAATAAACCCCTTCCTCCCCGAGTTGTTTTTGGTCATGGCGTTTATCACTGCACTAGAAAACAAACAAACAAAGGCAGCTTATTGTACTGCTCTTAAAAGCAGAACGATGAAACTCAGTAAGAGAGGAGAATAACTTTATTTAGAGGACCCTCTTCCTCCTAGAATCCCCCTGCTCATGGCTGGTCTCTGTGCCTGTTGGCTGCGTGGAGACTGAACACACACATAAAGGTCTCAGGTGGGGCTTCACGTCTTCTCACCACTTCAAAAGAACACAACCATCTCTCTAGTGTTTCATAAATACTTTATAAACCATTTAAATTTCTAATAAGATTTTATAGAGTTTATGGGTCGAGTTAAGAGGGTAAATGACATCTATCTTAAGAGACAAAATCAAAGTCTGACAATTCTAAGGGACAAATGATACCTTATACTACACTTCTTATCTTATGGGGATTTTTGTGCTTGACTGCTAAAGATGAAGATAAATAGGTGTTCGCATCTTCACTGTCTAGAATTCAGTTCAATATAGGCAATAAAGCTGAGTATTTTAGAAAAGGGACAGCCGGGCGGTGGTGGCGCATGCCTTTAATCCCAGCACTCAGGAGGCAGAGGCAGGCGGATCTCTGTGAGTTCGAGACCAGCCTGGTCTATAAGAGCTAGTTCCAGGACTGATTCCAAA
>JAQHUG010000042.1:7617614-7637889 GCA_028555095.1 Dicrostonyx torquatus | reverse complement strand
TCTAGCAGAGTACTAAACTCTACATTCTACCACTTTATTATCATAGCCACAAGCTCAAGACTTTAAATTCCCTTTGGTTGCTTCTTAAGGTGTCTAAAAACTTATCTCTTTTATAAACTTAAAAATTCTTATATGCTCCAGGGAGTTGAATTGGACACACCTGAGCAGGTCAGATTCACTCAAGGTAAGTATCATTCAACTTTTCCTTGATCTCAGAACCCACTTCCCTCACCTTGGGACCCTTGGGGACTGCCCCTCCCCCTTCATCTTGGGACCCTCCTACTTCAATTATCAGGATCTAAGGAATTTTTTTTTTTTTTATTTTCGAGATAGGGTTTCTTTGTGGCTTTGGAGCCTGCGCTGGAACTAGCTCTTGTAGATCAGGCTGGTCTCGAATTCACAAAGATCTGCCTGCCTCTGCCTCCCGAGTGCTGGGATTAAAGGCGTGCACCACCACCACCCGGCAGGAAAAAAATTTTTAAACTTCATCTTCTGCCTTGCCAGCATCTTCTCGGGTCCAAGTTGTCAGTCAGATGATTCCACAGAACTCAAACAAGAGGAAAGACACAACTAACTCAGGAGAAGCCTCCCAAAGATGACTCATGCTCACCAAGTCAGCTTGAAGCAGTTTTGAGAGCCCCCCACCTGCAAACCTTAATTTCCCATTTTTAATAAACAAAAGGGTGAGATGTTGTTATTTCTATCACATCCGGGGTCCCATGGCCACCAGCATTCATTCAGGCAGAATGCTTAGTCACCCCAGACATTAGCATTTCTGGTTCCCACAGGCTTGTATGTGCCATCAGCATTCAGGCAAACTGTCTAGTCAGCCTAGGGCCTCACATCCTATGTAACCTATGTGCAGCATAATCACTTAATCTAGGCATGATGTGACTATGTAAGCCCCTATGTGCATGCACTAAATGACCTTTAAAAAAGTGGATATGCCCACTCTACTCTCTCTTGCCATGTTGCTTTCAGACAGGCCTGTGTACCTCCCCTTTTTTCTCCCCCTCTCCCTTCTCTTTATTAACAAAACTCTTAAGGAGGGTTTCATTGTGTATCTTGTGGTCTGTTCTCGCACATAGCAATATCACCATTCACCCCCATGACAGAAATTGGGAGGGTATTGTAGGCTCCGAGTGTAATGTCAAAACAGACTAGGTAGCTCCCAAGTCCAACAGAAAAGTAATGGACTTACTTGCTGCCTGCACCATTACCCTAGGCTCAGAAAGTGTAAGGGGAGTCACCAAGTCTAGGCTGCTTCCTCTACCAGGCTGAGGAGTTCAAAGGCTGGAAGGGTTTCAGGTGCCCATGTTGGTGAGGTTGGACCTCGGTGGTGTGGCATAGAGGATGAGCCCGCATGAGGGCATTCTGATTTCTAGTGTCCAGGCAGTCTGCAGACAGGGCATACCCTTGCTAGGTCAGTGGCCTCAGGCTGCATTTGAAACAGGATCCCTGGGTGGAGTTGACTTGGTCTGAGCACTGGTGCGAAGGAGCTTTGTGGTCAACTTCCCTTGTCTTTGTTATGGGGGCCTCTGGGTGGCTGCTATGTCTTGGGCTTAGAGCATAGCCTCCTGTTGCTTCTGGGCCTGTTGGGAGGATTCGGTTGCCTCTTCTGGGGCACTGAAAGCTTTAAAAGCCATTTTCACCAACTGCTGTATGGGAGTTTGGGGACCTTCCTCAGTTTTTTAAATTTCTTTCTAGTATCTAGTGCTGACTGAGAAATGAGTGGCCAGGACTGTGGCTCCCACTGGTAGGCTAGGTCAAGTCGAGTAAACTGACTATAGTCTGGTCTGCATACTGTCTTGCTGCTACCAGAACTCGATTTTGCTCCTAGGGAGTGAGAGTGGAGACCCAGATGGCACAGAGGTCATGCCAGGTCAGATCACAGTCCTGGGGACAGATAAGGAAACTCCCTGATATAAACATTAGGCTTAGCCGAGAAGGAATCCAACTGCATTTCTATTTGTGAGCGGTCCTGAAAGGGAAGGGAGTATGAACTTCCATCAATTCCATCAGCTCCAGCTACCTCTCAGAGAGGTCATAGGAGGGAAAGGGGTTGGCAAGATGGGGTATGAGAAGAGATCTGGGACGATTCAAAGGGATTAGGTCAATGTGTAGAAGGGGACCAGAAAGTGGGTGGCAGCATGGGAGGGTAGGGAGGAGCTGTAGGAAGGGGAGAAGAAGGTGGGTAAGGAAGAGGATGTTGACCCTTGATTTTTGTCCCTGAGGGGGATGGAAGGGTAACCAAAGTGGATGGGGGAGGAATGAGAGGAATGTTGACCACTGAATGGAACAGGTGGCCCTGAAGGAGGCGGTTGGGTAGGGAGGATTGCAAGAAGCGGGGGTGGGGGGGTGGGGGGTGGAGTGAGGGAGGGGTCAGTGTCTCCTGCAGCATGCTTAGGGTGGAATTTTCAGGGTCCCATTTCTCAGACAGGCGGGAATATGGAGGCACCATGACCCTAGGCAACAAAACCTAAAGCTAAATTTAGATGTATACTTTATCCAATTAGTTACAGCTTACCAATGCTGTGAGACACTGACTACTGAGGAAAGTGGGGGAAGCCCAGTACCCAGAAATCATGGACATATGGGAATTCTGTACACTTGTCCAGTTCTGTACACTTGTCTCTACGCTGGCAAAAATTTCAAGGTCACAGAGGATGGAAAATTCAAAAGTTGCCTCTGGTGGCCGCTGTGTCCCATTGTCAAGGAGATACTGAAGCCAGGTCTTAGTGCACAGAGAAATCAGGCTCTTGGCACAAATGGTGTCAGATACCCCAATTTAAAAAGATTTTGTAAAATGCAGCCTAAGGGCATTTGGGGGTCTGGCTTCAAATTGCAGGTGCCCATTTCACAAGTCCATGTTGGGACCCAATGCCTAGCCCAATGCATCCACTGTGGTAGGCTTTGGGTCAAAAAAAAAAAAAAAGGGGGTGGTGTGGAATACTCCATTAAACAGAACATCTTCTGAAGAAGGGCTCTCACAGGACAAGGCACATCCTTGTCCCGGGAACAGGTTGAGGGCCTGGCAGGACACCCCCAAAAGTGCAGGAGACCCTAGGCCTCTGAGGCGATGGGCTGGAAAGGACAACTAACCCAGCTGAAAGCTAATCTTAGCCTGGTGGAAAGCAGGCGTAGGGGAGAAGGGTGGTTTCCCACCACGTGGCCCCAGGTCTGTTGGGGAAATCCAGCCCCTTGATGGGACCTCCAGATGAAAAATTTCTGCACCCCGGTAAGCTTCTCTGCCAACACAGCAATCCAAATCAGACTAAATGAAGCCCAATTAGAAAAAGCCCAGGGTTAATGGATAAAATGCTCCTGGATGATTTTCCAGTCCCCCAGAAAGGAGACGGGAAAGGAAGACCAGAAAAACATGCCTACTCTCTGAGAGCAGTTTAAATACCCTGTGGGAGTGGTCTTGAGTATTTCTGGGGGGAAGGACCATCATTAGGTGGACGTTCTGAGGTGTGGCAGGCTATGGAGAGAGATGTTGAGGGAGGTTGGGATGAAACTTCCACCAGAATATCCAAACACTTGGGGTCTATGGATGTCAGGGGTTGGAATGAAGTTTCCTTCAGAACAGAAATCATCCATTATTATTGTATTGGGACCTGGCAGGCCTCTTACATCCATTAGAATTTGTTTTATGACATTTGGAACCCCAGTGTTTGGTGAATATCTATTCTAGTTATATCTTATTGCTCTCGTATTTTAAAATGTTCTTTCAGAATTCCATACATGAGTACTATGTTTACATCATTTCTGCCCAACACTCTCTCCAACTTGTCCCATGCCTCCCCTTTTACTCCCTCTCAAACTCATTACTCTTAAATATTATTGGCATGTGTGTGTGTGTGTGTGTGTGTGTGTGTGTGTGTGTGACTTGTTAGGACTGACCACTTGGGATTAGAAAATCAATCAGCACCTCACCTATGGATAAGCCTGATTCTTCACTTAGTAGTCATTAATTGCTGTAGCTCTTTATCTAGCGGTAGGACCTTGAAAGATTTTTCTGACCATGTTGGTGTGTCAACTGGTATTATCAATTCTTCTTTGAGGATGTTGTCAAGTTTTCGTGCGTACACCTTGTCATACATAGCAGATGATCTGGTCTTCTGGCTCTTACCTTCTTTCCACCCTGGTTCATGATGCTCCCTAAGCCTCAGAAAAAGGGGTTGTGTTTTCGATATATCAGTTGCGTGTGGGCATGCCATAGTCAGTTATTCTCTGCATTTTGACCAGCTGAGAATTTCTGTGATGGTCTCCATCTGTTGCAAAGCAAAACTTCCTTGATGAGGGGTGAGAACTACACTTACCTGTGTGTATATAGATGGTACTTAGACCTTGTTGAATTGCATCCTTTATTGATATATAGCAGACTTTAAAAATATCTTTTTTTTTTTAAAAAAAAAAAGCTTATTCTACCATATGTCAGCACTGTTATGCCAGGCTATTTTTAACTTCCACTCACATGATAAACTGATTTCCATCCTTTGACTCAGATTTCCTTGGTGTTTACCAGTGATGTATGTTTCTTGGAGACAGTGGATAATCAAATCTAGGTTTTTTTTTTTTTAAATCAAATCCAGTTTTTTTTTTTTTAAAAAAAAACCAGTCAGCTAGTCTACAGCGTCTCTTTATTAGTGAGTTGAGATCATTTTTTAAAAAAATTATTATAGAGATGTTTATTAAATCCTATGACTTTCTTATTGGGTTGTCAGGTTAATTTCATGGCAGAGGTTTCTCTGCCTCTCTCCTGATATCTGTATCAGGAGTGTGCTGGTTACAATGTTGGACATGATAGATTCCTTCTTACCTTCATTAAGTTATTCCTCTCATGTCTGGTCTTGTGCTTAAATCTATCTTCCTCCTCTTAAAGTGTCATTTGCAGATTGATGATCAAGAACCATAGTATTGACCAGCCTGGTCTACAAGAGCGAGTTTCGACAGGCTCCAAAGCTACAGAGAAACCCTATCTTGAAAGCCAAAAGACAAACAAAAGAATCATATTTTTTTGTGTTTGTCTTAGTACATCCTTACATCTCCATCAATTTTAAGACAATTTTCCTAAATGTAACAACTTTGGTTGACAGTTTTTCCTTTCAGGTCCTGAAAAGTATAATTCTTTTGGATTTTAGGGCTGTTCACCAGATAGTGATCTGATGTGCTTGCTTTTGCAGATGATTTAGAGTTTATCTCTTACCACTTTTAATATTATTTTTTTTTGTTTTTCACATGAATGAGTATAAAATGTCATGAAAAAGTTGTTTTCTGGTTAAGTCTATTCATGGTTCTAAATTACTTGTGTCTGAGAGTCCATTTCTTTCTCTAGAATTGAGAAAATCTCAGTGAGTAGATTTTCTAAATTTTTAATTTTTCTACCAGTTCCTTCTATCCATAGATTCTTTAGATTGGTCTCTTGATTATATTCCAGAGCCCTTGAATGTTGTGGTCACGCTTATTTTTGTTTCATTGATATTTAGATGCAGTACATCCTTTACCTTGCCCTCCATCTCTCATCTCTTTCTCCAGCTTGGTTAAGTGGATTGATGAGAATTATTCTTCAGCATTACTTTTTAATCTATATTTCCTTCTCATCCATTTTGCTGAGTCTTTCCCCTCTGTTTCCCTTACTTTCTTCTCTAGGTAAAAGATTGAATTCATCTGCTTGTTTGCATCCTCTTTAAGTTCACTGATAGGTTTTATTAGTAACTTTTAAAAACCTTTAGCTGACATTGTACCAATTTCAGTATCTTTGGATTCAATAATTAAGGAATTATAGTTGCAAAGGGGACTCTAAGGGAGTTATGTTGCTGTGTTTTTCATATTTCTTGTCTTTTTATGTTATGGTTTTTACATTCCTTCATTGGAATATTTCTCAATGTATTTTAGCTGTATTTGAGAATTTTCTTATAGAGAATTCTTCTCCTGAGTGCTCAATACCCAGTACTACTCAGAGAGGAAAAGATAAACTATTGAAACAGCAACATCAAACTGTAAAATATAAAAATATACCAAAATCAATTAAATCTCAGTAGTCTATCACCAATGACATAAAATGAATGTAGAATCTGGTATGTGCTGCAAGAGGTGCAAGTTGTGGTCCCAGCACCTGAGAGAAATGCGGGCCCTTTTGTTCTGTCCTGCCCGGCTCCTGGCTGCAGGGTTAGATTATGCCCGAAACAACCACACAAAAATCGCATTCATTTAAATACTTCCTGGCCCATCATCACCAACCTCTTCTGGCTAACTCCCACATCCCAGACCAACCCATTATAAAAGTCTGTATGTCACCCCGAGGCGGTGACCTATTGGAAGATTCTAACTTGCATCCATCTTGGGCCGGAGGATCACGGCGTCTGCCCACTTCCGTCTCTCTCACCACCTTCTGTTCTGTCTACTCCGCCCACCTAAGGGCTGTGTCCTCTCCTATAGGCCAGGCAGTCCTTTATTCAACCAATGAGAGCAACCCAAATACAGAAGAACCCTCCTACACCAGGAATGAGATAAGTAGTTACTTATGGTTAATATTGTATTAGATAAAGAATGGAAATAAAATCAGAAAACATAAGCTTTTACAACTAATAGGATAAAATCAAAAATATTACTAAAATATTTAAGGTAAAACGAGAGCAACAGAAAGCCAGTAGGAAAAGTAGGCTCCAAAAGGAAAATTGCCTAGCAGTTAAAAAAAAAAAACAAAAAACAAAAAACCACCAAACAAACCATAAAATGTTTAGTCGAAGGCATAAAAGAGAAAAAAAATACTTATATTTCTAAACCTGTAGTAAAATAAAAAGGGGAGAGCAAAAGGGATGGGTAAAGAACAGCAACAAACTAGAAGAGTTGGAGCTGTGTCTTTTTGTCTCTTCCAAAGGTAAGCCAGATATTTACTTTCTGGTATAGTGTGGTTAATTTTTACCTTCGGGTTAAAGTTGGGTAGCTTTCAGTCTAGAGTAAAAGGTTAAGTTTTCATTAGCACGGAGTTTCTAAACTGACAGGGCCACCTGTAACCACTACATTTATGACACCTATTGGTGCCACCAACTAGCATTTGTTTCGGGCCCAACAGTGTATAAAAACACAAAACTCATGCTATTTGTGCCAGGAACAATAATGTTACGTCAGAGCATCTCTCAATTTGGTCAGCACCATGACAACTGTGGCAGGTTAAGTTTTACTTTGTAAGCAGTGTTCTAATATTTTCTCCTCGGCTACTTGTGGAAGCAGGACCAGTTCCGTTTCCCATCCCCAGCTTCAAATACATTCCTTGGCATGACTATGTTCTTTCTTTTTCTCCTTCATCTAGTTATCTTCTACTTCTGACCTAGTTTGTCATTTCTTTGGGAAGTCAGATGAACTCTGTAGTAATACAGCATATCTTTCCACATATTTGTAAAAGTTGCACTTAATTCTTACGTATAGGATTACGGCTATGTGAACATTTTATACCCCAATGTTTACAAGACACGGCAACTTCTAGATGAACGAATGCTTAAGAATAATTCAGCTAAGGGCACACTTTATGTATAAAAATTAGCCGCGCGCGCATGCACGTGTGCATATGTGTGTGTGTGGTATTACTGTGTTTGGCACTCTATTCAATGCTATCAATACATTCTCACCATGTCAAAATGCACTTTGTAGATGAGGAAATAAGTCTCCAGAGAGCCTAAATGACTTACTCAGACCTAAGGAAGAGGCAGATAAAAGATGTGAACTCAGCTCAGAACATTTATTTACATTATCAGTTTTGGATCACTGGGCTTCTTTGTTCATCAGTATGTGATTACCATACAGAGCCTCAAGTCATTGTTTATACAACACAGACTGGTTTTTGTTACACATCAAAGCAGGAAGTAGGAAATGAAAAAAAGTCCTTGTACTGGGAGATCTGGGGAGCCAGGTCTCAGTTTTCATTTCGCCTTCACTTTAATCTAGCAATATAACGTCTTAGAAAGTCTACAGAACAGGTAACCAGGCTGATCCAGTGTAGGAAAATACCGAATTTAACTTGGTTTAATAGTGCTGGTGGCTCATACAGCAGCTCAAACATGGCAGAGGTTCAACCAACTCCTAGTGATGTTTTTTTCTGAGTCATGCTACTCCTCCCTGAACACGTTCACTAAGGCGCCTCTATCAGTCTTGAGCAGCAGTGTGCTTCCCACTCTGGACTTATTGGCTTGTTTTCCTCCTTAAGAGTTTCTAACTTTTAAAATGGCCTTAGAGTTAAGAGTTAAAGGGAGAAAACCTATTGCAAGCCTGGCCTCAGGTACCGAGTGACGTGATCCAAGTCAGCATCTGGTCACACAGTGGCGATCTGAAAAAGCTGCCTTTTGACAAAGGGAGTGACACTCAGACAATCTGGGTACAACAGGGGCCCACAGAAGAGCGGGGCTGACTCTTGGGGAGAGGGCACCTCTGGTTTTCCAGTTACCCTAGTGCTAGGGGTACGGGAGGCAACTTTGCTAAGATGCCTATGCTTTTACTGAGTGGTGACGGGTGCTTGGGCATCCAGCCTGGTCCTTGTTTTCTCCATCCCAGCTTTATCCTCCCTTCCGATTCTCGATCTGTCCGGAGACAGATCTACCAGGGTGACGTCTGGCACCGAGAGGGTCACTACTAGCTCTGAGACCAAGGAGGCGGCAGCCTGTGTCCACAGCCCCAAGGCCGGCAGGGTCAAGTTCCTCTGGGACGCCAGGGAAAGGCCAAAGCTGAGGAGCTGCCACGCTAGGCCTTGTGGGCAAGCCCCGACCAATCACTGTGGGGCATACACGAGCTCTAGCCAATCAGCGCCCGTCTTATTCCCGGGTCCCGCCCGCTCTAGCCCAGGTCCCCGAACCCCGTCCCGGCGCCGGCATTCGCGGCTGTCGCTGCAGCCGCCTCCGGAGCCGACTCAGGTAGCCCGGTTCCTGGCTCCTTTCGTTGTCCCCGGTCGCCTTCACTGAAGATGAGTCCCTGCGCGGCCGCGCGCCTTCCCAGCGGAGACCCCCGGCGCACCTTCATCTAGCGACTGGTGAGGGCGGAGGCGACGGCGTCCTGCCAGCCCGGCGAGGGGGAGCAGGGTCCGGGGAGGGGACTCGCGGAGGGGTGGCTTCGAGCTTCGCGCCGCGTGGCACGGGCGGGTGGCCTGGGAGCGCAGCCCCGCCGCCCCCTCCAGCTAATGAATGGCCTGGTCCCACGAAGCGCTACGTCGCCCAGCCGCCCGACACGCCCTCCAGCGACGTTGCCTGTCTAGTTCCGAGAGCTGTCTGGCGTCACTTCCCTTGGAGCCCCTTCCTAGAGGCGCCCTTGTCCCTTAAAGCCTTAGTGGAGTTTACAGAGTTTGAGTTCACGTGGGACTCGCAGGAAGATTCGCTGCTGGGCGGAAAAGGGACGGTGTCCGTTCTGCAGAGATAGGATAAAGACGCCTTTTGTCAGTAGCTCTCAGGTTGCAAGGAGACTTTAGTTCAGAGGGGAAATGGTTAACCCAGACCGTAGGCCGTGTTTGACTCCGTTATCTGACTGCTAACGTAGTCAGAAAACTTGAGTTGTGTTAGCCAGAGGGGATGTTTTTCAAGGAGCAAAAGTTGAGTGGCACCGGTTCCATTTTACCTTGCAGAAGGACATTTCAAAAAGTTTGTCAGAAATGCTGAAAAGGGTGGTGCTTTAGAATTTTTCTTTTTTAATAGCTAGTGTAACTACCTTCCTAATGCACAATCGCAGGCGTTTTTGGTCAATTCCGCCCTTCTTGGTTGAATTACTTTCATTTGTTTTTATGGTTTTAGAGACCTACTTCATGGTATGTGAGGACAGAACTTTTTTTAGAAACGTGTTTTTTGAGAAAGTTTTTTTGCAAAACTTAAGTCACATCGCAGCTTCAAGACAAAAATTAATTGGATATGTTGGTTTACATTTTTAATAAAACTCGTGGGGCTGGAGAGATGGCTCAGAGGTTAAGAGCATTGCCTGCTCTTCCAAAGGTCCTGAGTTCAATTCCCAGCAACCACATGGTGGCTCACAACCATCTGTAATGGGGTCTGGTGCCTTCTTCTGGCCTGCAGACATACAGACAGAATATTGTATACATAATAAATAAATAAAAAAAAACTCGTTTGAAGGACTTTCAATATGCTAATTTTTGTGTGATGATTTCACTTATTTTTAAGATGCTTTCAAGATGCTTCTGGATTATAAAATTCTAGACTGAATATACCTATTATAAAGGTTGTTGCTATGACTTGTTACTTTCAATGAAGAAACAGTTTCTTATTACATGGGAGTAATTCTTTGCCACATCCAGATCACTTACTTTCTCCTTAAATTTTGGGCAAATATTCTTTTATTAAAACGAGATATTGAATTGAATCAAGTTTCTATACACAGAGAATATATGAGAACAGCATTAGATTACAGTATTAATAGACCTAAATTACTTAATGTCCTAACCATTGTAAATGCTTATCTTTAAAACATATGTTTGGGCTTATAAAAACTTCTCTTTGATTATGACTCATAATCTGTAGCTTGTCACACTTAAATTAGTAAAGATGCAGTGTACTGATCTGTTATTTGTATTTTGATAAAATTGCGTGAAGATGAGTTAAAGCTAAAGTCACTAGAGGTCAGGTAATGGTGACACACACTTTTAATTAATTCCAGGATTTGGGAGATAGAGTCAGGTGGATCTCTGAGTTCAAGGCTACCCTGGGCTACACAAGATCAATGCAGAAACAGATTCACAGAGATCATTCATACCACCGCAAATACTTATTGCTCATTTGAAAGTCTCTACGTAGGCTTCCAAAGATATTTTTTCTTGTTTGAGAACTTCTTACATACATATAGTGTCTTTTGATTACCCCCTCCCATTTTTTCCCCTTTAATCCCTAATCCCTTCCCTTTCCTTCCTATCACCATTCTCTCTTCCCCTTTAATGTCGTTTTTTTTTTTTTTTTCCTTTAACCCACTGAGACAACTTAATGCTGGTGTATGCACATGGCCACCTACTGGAGCATGGGTGGCCTCTCAGAGGCCACACCCCTGATGAAACTGACTTTCTCCTAACAGCTATCAATTGTCCTTAGCTAGGGAAGTGACTTCATGATTGCCTCCCTACCCCATGCTAGGATTTTGTCTGGCTTTATCGGGTTCAGATCCTGTGCATGCAGTCAGAGCAGCTGTGAATTCATATGTGCAGCCATCATGTTGTGCCCAGAAAAACATTGCTTTGTTGTATATGACCTCTGGCTCTTAAACTATTTCATATCCTTATCCACAGTGATCCCTGAGCCTTGGGGGAATGGGATCAAATATCTGAGTACTCCACAGTCTCTTATTCTGCATGCTGACCAGTTGTGAGTCTCTGTGTTAATCACTGTCTTTTACTAAAAGAAGCTTCTCTGATAAAGGTTGAGAGATGCGCTGATCTATGAATATACTGAGAAGTCCTTAGAAGTTGGTTTAATGGTGGTCTCATTTAGCAGGATAGTAGTGGATTCCTTGCTAGAACCCATGACTGAGCCAACCATTAATTGGCCCCATTAATGGTACCAGATGTGCGTTCTGTCTTATGGAGCAATCCTTAAGTTCAGTCAGAAAGTGTTGACTCCATAACATTTGTGCCACGGTTACAGCAGTGAACACATCTTGTCAGGCTGATTGCTGTAGTTCCCAGGGTGCAATAGTTCCCAGGGTGTAGTCGGATGAGACTGTTGATTACTGTTAGATAAAACTGTAACATGTGAGATAGTGTTTTTTGTTTGTTTTTCTGCTTTCTTTTGTTTGGAATATATTAGAGTAGTAGGTGATTAGATTTGTTTTAAAATATAATTATATTCTTAATTATTGATGAATATAAAACCTGTGAACCATTGTTCAGGACTCAATGGTGACTGACTGAAATCTTTGTGGCAGGACAGTTGTTGGGGTTGAACCATTGCCAGTAGCTAACCTAGATAACTACTTTGCCAACTGTTTCTCGTCAGCATTTCAACTGTTGTATATAAAATAAAGATTTGTTGATAATTTATTTGTTCATTTGCTTAGGCTCGGCTCCTGCCTTAGTCTGTTTTATTGCTTTGCTAAATACCATGACTAACACAGCTCAGAGGGTTAGAGTTTATGATCATGGCAGAGCAAAGGTATGGTGGCAAGAATAGCTGAGAGTTACATTTTTATCTGCAAGTAGGAGGTGGAGAGAAAATGGGAATGGCTAGAGTCTTGAAACTTTAAAACTGGCCCCAGTAACATGTCTTCTCTGAGGCCACACTTCATAATCTTTCTCGAAATGGTTCCACCAACGTGGGACCAAATATTCAAAAATGTGAACATGTGGGCCATTCTTATTCAAACCAGTGTAGTTTGCTACTTTTTTTATGATTTCCAAAGTATTTAACCCTTAACTGTTTTCAATTGATTATTTTGCTAATATTGTGGTTTTAGTTTTAATATTTTAAACTACTTGAAGCATTGATTCTTTTTCTTGGTGTCAGTTAAATTCCAAAGATACTTTTAGTTTTAAGCTATAATTTTGAAGTGGGTTGTTTTTGGTGGTGTTGTCTGGTTTTCGTTTGTTTTGTTGGTTTGTTTTTGTGGGATTGTTATCAGTTAAAAACTGTATAGGTTTTCAGAAACAGACCTGGAACCAGAATCCAAGTAGTTTGTTGCGCTCCTTTCTAAAAGGTGACTCATCAAAATAGTCATTATCAGAAAGCCAGGTAGATGGTAGACTTCTGACTTTGATTGTAGTTTCAGGTGGGTATGGAGATGACATACTTAGACTCTTCCGTATTTGTATCTAATGTACCAAAGTTTTCTGTGCACGCACAGTGGACTCATGCCTGTCTCAGAAGAATCTTGTAACTGTTTTTTTTCCTTGTTACCAAAGAACAGATACCAAGCAAAGGATTGCACAATACACTACATATTAGGGAAGGTTTTTCTTTTTTTTGTCTTTAGCATTTTATATAGCTTTAAGACTTATATTGAATATTGTCATCATTTTATACTTTGAGATTTCAGATCATATTTTTGTACACGGTGATTATAAAAGAATACCCTTTTATGTTTTCATGGCTTCATTCTTTTATCTTTGTCTTTGAGCCATCTAGAATTTATGTTAGCATAGGTGTAAAGTGTCAAAAATTATTTCTTTCCAGATAGCTCTCCAGTTTTTCTGATACTTTTAGTTTAATTATTTCCCTGATGACAAGGGGCCATTCAGGTGAGAAGACACTTTTCTTACCATGACTAAAGTAAAATGGGAGTAATCGGTGAAGTATTGGTTGTTTTAGTTAACAGTTAATGATGTAGCTTTAGGTGGTGACCTTTTGGAAGATATTCTCTTGAAGATAATACATGTGAATGTGTTATTTTCAGGGGACATAGTTTATAGAATTAAAAATACATGGGATAATGAAAGTTGATAACTTTTTTTTTGAATTAATGAGAATGGAGTTACTTGTAAAATATTTCAAGAGAGTTATATTTGTGATTTTGTTTTTGCTTTGTTTTCCTACAGGTCACCCTCGCAATTATGGCTATTTGAAAGGCTCAGACGGTGTGGAGGGGGGTTCCCCTCCTCACTCCCCCTTGGTGCTTGACTTCAGAAATAATTTATAAACTGGGATTTTTTTAAAATAAAGAACTTGTATTTGATATGAACTTTATAGAACTATTTATAATTTTTTGATTTAAGTGCCAAAAGATTATACAAAGATATATAGTTTTATATAATTGTTGTGAATATTTAAATTATAACCCCCAAAGGGTCATATCTTCTTGATAATTCTTCCTGAATAATATCTTTGGGTCCTTGCTTTTTCATTTTTGAAATTTACTTCAGTGACTGTTCTGAAGGAGTAAGCAATATAAAAGCATTTAGGATGAGTTCTGCCACCCCTGACTGCACATCAAAATGCCGATCCCTGAAGCACGCTTTGGATGTCCTTTCTGTGGTAACAAAGGGGAGTGAGAACCAGATCAAGGCCTTCCTCTCCACTCACTGTTACAACGCTGCAGCTGTCAGGGATGCCTTTGGCAGGAATGCCCTGCACCTGATCTCCTCCTGCGGGAAGAAAGGAGTGTTAGAATGGCTTATTGAGAGAGGCGTGGACCTGCTGGTGAAAGACAAGGAGTCAGGCTGGACAGCATTGCACAGGAGCATTTTTTATGGACATATTGACTGCGTTTGGTCTCTGTTAAAGGTAATATATCAGTTTATTTCAAGATCTTATTTAGCCATGCACTTTTCTTTTTTCTTTTATTGAAAATAGCTTTTTTTCTCACTTTATAATCCTGGTTATGGTTTCCCCTCCTTCTCTTCCTCCTATCTCCTTCCTGTCTCCACTCCCATCTAGATTCAGTTCCCTTCTGTATCTTATTTAAAATAAATAAGCCATACCTTGAATCTCAGGTTTATGCATTTTTTCCCCAGCACTTGGGAGACAAAGGCAGGCAGATCTCTCTGAGTTCGAGGCTAACCTGGACAGTTCTAGCCAGAGCTATACTGTGAGGTCCTGTCTTGAAAAAAAAAAAAAAAACAACCGAGAAAAGAAAGAAAGAAAACAAATAGGCTTCTCTGGGATAATAATAAAAAAAAGTATAATAAGAGGAGTGGGTGGAGGGTTGAATGGGAGGGAGGTGGGGGGAGCAGTGAGAAGGAGAGAGGGGGAACTGTGGTTGGTATGTAAAATGAAAAAAAAACTTAAAAAATAATAAAAAAAAAGAGCACAAAACAAGAAGACTAAATGGGGAAACCTACATGCCATCCCCCAGGTATAGAGGAGGAAAAAAAAAAGGATAATAAGTTAAAACAAAAACTAACACAGTACGATTAGACAAAATAAGCAGAAGGAAAAGAGCCCAAAAAAAGGCACAAAGAAACAGAGACCCACTTGTTCACACACTCAGGAATCCCATAAAAAACACCAACCTGGAGTCCATAACATATGCACAAAGGACCCGAAGAGTAAAATGATAGAAAAATATAAGTAAAACAAAATTAAAAAATAAAGGTAAAATTTAAAAAGTCCAGACATGATGGACATGACATTATGAGACAAGGAATCTCCATTGTTGCTATTGAGTTCGTTTTCTTTTGGCCATCTACTATTGAACCTATAGCCTGCCCTTATGGGGAATTGAGACTCCCTTAAACCAAACCAAATTTGCAGGTGACTGTCAGTTGGAGATAGGTTCTGGGCTAGGGATAGGGATGTATCTACTAGGACCCCATTTGGTGTAGTGTTGCAGGCCCGGTGTATCCTGCCTCAATCTCTGTGAGTTCATGTGTATGCCTGTTCTGTTCTGTCTAGAAGATCACTGTTCCGTGGTGTCCTCCATCTTCTCTGGCTCTTAGACTCTTTTCACCTCCTTGTCCACAGGGTTCCCTGAGCCCTGAGCACAGGGATTTGATGGGGACATCCTATTTAGGGTTGAGTGTCCCAAGATCTCTCACTCTCTGCATATTGTCTGGCTGTGAGTCTCTTCTGTATTTGTTTCTATCTCTGCAGGAGGAAGCGTCTCTGATGCTGGCAGAGCAGGGCACTGATCTGCTTCCCTGGCTGGAGTTTAGGCATGTGATTTTCTTTTTTAATTTTAAATTGTTATCTATTTATTTATTTTTCTTTTTTCTTTTTTTATTTATTTTCCATACCACCCACAGTTACCCTCCCTCACCTCCTCCCATCCTTCTCCCCCTACCCCCATCCACTCCTCAGAGAGGGTAAGGCCTTCCATGGGGAGTCAGCTAAGCCTGGCACATCAAGTTGAGGCAGGATCAAGTCCTTCCCCCAGGCATGTGATTTTCTTAATCTATTTCACGTTGTATTTTTTTTTAGGAGACGTTTATATGTGTTTGATGCTTTTACTGTTCTAACTTATCTTTAGATTTAAAATCCCATATGTCTTATTTATTTTCACATTTTATGTAAAATTTCAAGTAGATATTAAAGCTCACAACATATAATAAGCTGTTGTGCAATTTTATGTTATGTGTACTGTATGGTATTGTCAGGAAAAACCTTGAACACAGTTTATTTGAATTTATGATTTATGAAATTATGATTTATGAATTGGCAGCACTTAAAGCCAGAGAAGTTCAATGTGGAGATATAGCGTAGGGGTAGAATACTTGCCTAGCAGCTAGCGTTCTCAAGGCTCAGGCTGACACCTCAAGTACCCTGTACCCCCACCCCGAGAGGCTTAGAGAACTGTTTCTACACATAGGCAGAGTGGAATCCTCATTAGAGGTTAATTGGTGCCTTTGACTGGTCAGGTCTTCGCTTGTTTCTTTTCATGTTAGGCTTCTGCTTGCTTACAGCGAAACCCACTATTAAAGTTACTCCAGTCTAATGGAATTCCACTGAAAAATTTAAAATAATATCTTCGGGTATTTAAAAAAATGACTTCAATTATCAGAGACTACTTTATCAGGGTTCTGATTGTTGAGTATCAGGGATAGGAATTAAGGTTTTGAATAATATGTCCATTTCTTGTTTAACTAGAATAAAATGTTTTTAGTTTAAAAAATTGATAATTAAAACCAGTTTAATTAATATGAAATTTCCTCACACAGTGGATTCCATCTAGGTTTGTTTTGTGAGTAGCCAAATTGTGAGTGTTTTGAGAAGTACTCAGTGCTATGGCACTAATAAATACTGAGTCATGCATTCTAAATGTGCAACTTTGCTCTGTATATGCATTTTGTCAAGTTCATGCAGGCCCAAAAGATACTAAACAAGTCTTTTCTATCTTTAAGCAATTGCTAGTAAAATTAGGAATCTTACCATTAGCATTTCCATCTGTTCCATTTTTTAAGAAATAATTATTTACATAACATTTTTGTAACATATTCTTATCAAAATAATTTCTAATGTATGCTGGTAGTATAATATCGTTTTTCTGGAGCTAAATTGTGTAAGTGCCCTATTTTCTGAGTCGTCTTGGATACGTTTCCAAACATGGAGTGTCAGTCGTGTCTACAAAAGAGGAGTTGTAATCCTTCCTCATATCTGTCCCACTTCTGTAAGTGTATCACTAACTCCTTTTCTCACCCTGTAGGGAAAGCTAAAGAATTAAAGCATCAGTTGACTCCAGTCTTACCTCTGAATCCTTGACAGGAATATTCCATTGCTGCTAATTCTGTTGAACTTTTGAGGGCTCTTTGGTTTTCTTCTGTCCAAAAGGTTGCTAGGCGTATGTCTATATTTAGGGCTTCCATTTGAAACAGTTGTGATTTGGCCTGAGTTTTGGACTTAGATTTGCTTTAGATATTCTTGGTAGTGTGGTGTGTATTGTCCTTGAGAAGTTAGGAAATTGTGCTTCAGCTGCCTTGCTTAGCTTGTCTGTCTTATTATCAGAGCCTTATTGACCACTGATAGATAGTGAGTGAATTTTCACTGATAAAATATTTCTACCAAAATGTTCTTCCAAAACTGTTCGGTATTCTCATGCTGTGAGATACCTGCTCAGCCTGCCTTTCCTTTGGCCTTGCAGGTCTCAAGACTTCATTGAGGGCATCACGTCAGTTCTCTGATGGCCACCGTAGTACCTTAAGTGTTACTCATTGACAGCAAAACACTATAATCATGAATGCGGTTCAGTGAATTTGCATCTGATAAAATTTCAGAACTACAGAAATTTTATGTCAAATTCCAAAATAAATTTCCCAATAAATACACACCCATACTGTTCATACTATCAGCTACTGATTGCCAAATAGAGGAGAACTTAGCAGAAACTCCTTTCCTACATAAAGCTACAATAAAGGTAGCAATTTTAGGTGACTTTGCTTTGACACCTTATTCCATGATGGGATTGAAAAGCAAAGGCTTTATATTTATAGCATTCTTCTGCATCTGTTGCAGTGTACTTTAAATTGTTTCATTTGTAGTCCTGAGGTGAGCCTGGGGCCTCACACATGGTAGGGAAGTACTCCCTGGCTGGATTATACTTAGTCTTCTTTTTTTTTTTTTTTTTCAAATCTTGAGACCAGATCCTGTTTAGTTTCCTGAGTTGAATTCAAACCTGAATCCTACTGCCTACCTGGGATTGCAGTCAGAAGTCAACACTATGCCTGGTGCCGTTGTATTTTTATAGTGCTGTTTACTCATTGGTCTGGAAGAACTTGCTTTGATTTTTTTTTCCTATTGCTATGAAAATCTAATAGAATTTCAAAATTGCATGGGTTGAATGACATACTAACTGCAAAGCATTTTGAACAAACTCTTTTAAGTATATGATGTATGCCATAGAGTGATCTGTGCATTATAGACATTGCAGGGAACATGACTGAGCTCTTTTTTGATTGAGTTTTTATAGTAGTATGGAGAGATAGGCAAAAATGAAATAATTAAATATAATTGGAAAGTGCTTTTAAAATATTGTAGTGTTAGGGTTTTGCACATAATAAAGACCAACAGTGGTAACATAAGTGAAAAGATCTTAGGGTGTTAGACACTTCACAGAGGAGACAGCCAGAACAGCCATGTGACTGTAGACCTGTAAACAAAAAACAAACTAGAATAACTATAAACTAATTAGAATAACTGATCTGAAATTTTATTTCCCTCTGAACCCCAGAAATAATAATTTTTTCCTTACACTGTTTTAGGACTACATAGTCAAAACAAAAACAGATGTTAGTGTTTCCAGTAGCATCAGTGCTCTGTGATGAAATGATGTATAAAGCCCATCTGTTGCTTGTAGAAGACCATCATAAAATACTCAGGCTCTTAAGCCTGCTATAGACTTCAATGCTAGTTTGTAAATTACTCATTTGGGGATATATACAGAAAGAATTGATCTTAAATAAGTGGCATATGTATGCTCAACATGTACCATTAGCATTCAAGTGAAATACATTGTGAAGTATGGTAGTCCATGGGGCTCCAGAGAACAAGAGTTGAAAGTCTCGCTGTTTCGGATGATGCAGATAGTTACGGTAAGTAAGGTCTAGCAGTAATGCCTACAAGATAAGCTATGAAATGAGTTACTGAGTTCTCATTTGTCATGTTTATAGTCTGGAATATTGTACCTCTCAAACTACCTTTCTTTTAAGACCAGGGCACGTAAGATGAAAGAGATGGGCACTGATGATCACATTGTAGGAGACAAACCCTGACTATATATGTACTGCCATTGCTGTGCTGTCTTTGCTGCTGTATGTTTTTAGACTTGAAATCTGACTGTAAAAAGTGAGTGTGTCTGTAGACATGCCTAATTACATGTATACAGATGTAGGTCCTTCTATGCAGTCAGATGTTTGGTTAGAAGTCATTATAACAAATGCTTGAGGTAATTCACCTTATGATGATAAAATTTTATTTGGTTTGTGATTTTGGAGATTTCAGACTCGTCCCATTGCTTTCGGTCTGTGCTAGTGCAGTACCAGGAGTCTGTGGTGAGCACTCTACTCACCTTGGGTATTTACAGAGCAACAAAGAGGAGGAAACCAGCATTCTGTAGTCCTTCAGTAGTACAGGACTAGAGAGGGAGGAGTATCTACTTGGTCCTACCTGCCAAATGTTCTGTCTCCCAGTAGTACCACATATGGAGACTAGGCATTCCTTAGTGGAGAAGTATTTCACTTGAAAAACTATCTTATGTACTCTCTTTGATTTAAAATGTTACTTCGGGCCTGAAGAAATGACTTAGCACTTAAGAGGGCACTGGAGTTCATTTCTCAGCACCCACATTGGGTGGTTCACTGTAATTCCAACTCTAGGGGATCTGATGTCCACTTTGACATCAGTGGGCACCAGCATACACATGCACTAACACACACACACACACACACACACACATACACACACACGAGTGCATACACACAACAAAACCAAAACTTTAAAATGTTATTTCTTTTCTTGTTCTACCAATAATTAAACATTTGATAATTTTTAGTTCTTTTATATATCAGCGTAAAATGTATGTAGCTATGACAGATAATTATTACATGGTTCTTTTTCTTTTTTTTAAATGTGTTGATCATTTGTTTTTTTATGTGGAAGTTACTGGTTTGGAGTGAATTGATAATATGTATTTTTATTTCCTAGCATGGTGTTAGCTTGTATTTACAAGATAAAGAAGGATTGTCACCTTTGGATCTTCTAATGAAGGACAGGCCAACTCACGTTGTGTTTAAGAACACTGGTAAGAATAGCTCCACACAGTTTGGCAACTAGCAGTTTTAGTAACTCCTAGTAGTATTTATTCTGATTAAAATATTGAGGATTTATTTGTTTGAATATCTGTAAAGGACTTTTGGACTTTTACTTTCACTTATGTT
>JAQHUG010000042.1:7528213-7615102 GCA_028555095.1 Dicrostonyx torquatus | reverse complement strand
CTCCCCACTGTCGTCCTGTGTGTGCTCAGACTGTGCACCCTCAGTGAGCTTCTCCCCACTGTCGTCCTGCGTCTGCGCAGACTGTCTTTAACATCACTCTCTTCTTAGGCTTCTTTTTCATTTTGCTCTGGGCAGTCTTGTAAAGCATTGAATTTAACAAGGCTGAGGTCTTATTTTTGCCGCTCACACTGTACTCACTTTAATGCTAAGATTTTTACATTTTATACCTCAGATCCCATTATTTGAGTTCACCTTTGTCTTATGAGCTGTGTTAATTTTTCTGTTACTGTAAAGAAGTGCCCGGGACTTAACTGAAAGGAGGAATGATTTGTTTTGGATCAAGTTGTGGAGTCCATATTTCTTTGACTGTCTTTGGGTCTGGTGAGATAGCACAGCCTGTCGGAAAGAATGGTGGAAGGCACTGTTCTCCTAAGAGCAGCCATCCCATAGTCCTCTTTGAGGAATTCCCCTAATGCTCTTTAGCCTTCTGCTAGCCACACTTGTTGAGTTTCTACCATCCTTCAGTAACACCAACCTGAGGACCAAACCTTTTACACAGAGTCTTTGGAGGACATTCCAGATTTAAACTAAGTGTGAAGCTAGCTTCCAAGCTTCTCAGCAGTTTCTTGGATAGTGATGATCGCGTCCTAACTTGACTCCTAAGCTTTACTCTTTTCCTTTCTGTTATTCACGTCTATTCCTTTTTAGTACTATTTTGTTTTGAAGTAATTAGTTTAGCCAATTGATTCACCTTTGGGTAAATCCAGAGTGCATGACTTAGAATGTCAGGCCTTTTCTAGTCTGTAATTTCCATCATTATCCTCCGCCCACCCCCATGTGTGCTTGTGTCTGTGTGTCTCTGTGTGTGACTTGTGTTTCTGCCTGACCTAGAGTAGTAGCCTGGAGACCTTTGTAGTCTACTGACTTCTCCTGAGGTCACATGTCTTTATACACCCTTAGCTCATATTTGAAATGGAATACTCAGTTTATAAAGTTACTGTGCATGCCTGGCTTGCCTCTGACAGTTCTGGTTTTGGTGGTTTTCTGGTAGAATTGTTAGTGTCATTAACTAAAAAATATATGGACACTGAATGCTATGACACCATATTAGGCCTCGGTATAACACCACAAAGTCTACATTCTTTAAATTGAAAACCATGATCTGATGGGTCATAACTAACAAGATTTGTTTGTTTTTTAATAAAAAAGTTAATTATAGAGATGGTTCAATTTTGAAAGCTTAGAGTTTGTTTAGGAAGGGAAGAGACTAGAGAATGTAGAGAATGTATGGTGGTATCGTTAGAGCTGTCTCTAGACCTAAGAACCTTATCATAGTCAAGGACTTTGCGGGGGAGACTGATGAGCTTGCTGTCAGTCAGTAGTGAACTGGGGGTGGGGGGTGAGCTGTCAGAGCAGGCCATGGGCTCAGTATGTGTCAGTCTGAGCAGGTCCTCAAGGGGTTTTTATGATGATATGGCATTCCTTTAATTGTTTGTCTGGGAGCATGAAATAGTAATCTGTTTTATTACTATTAATGTATTAATGACTGAACACATTTATGGTATTCAAAAGATGTTTTCCTTTTCTGTAACATGAGGGGCCTGCTCGTTGGGTTTTCTGTCCCGCCCAGTACCCCACAGCCGGCAAGCCCCAAAGAAAATCACACAGAGAGTCTACATTAGGTTATTAACTGATTGGCCCATTAGCTCAGTCTTCCTACCAGCTCCCATAACTTATATTAACCCATTGTCAGCCACATGGCCAGTACCTTCTCTCAGCTGGGCTGCTACATGTTGCCTTGTTGGAGATCTGCTCAGGAATGCCAGGGAAGCTTCCTGCTTCCCAATTTCTCCTGTTCTCCTTGCTCCACCTCTACTTCCTGTCTGGTTTTCCCGCCTATACTTTTCTGAGTTTTTAGTGTTAGTGCTAGATTGTGTGGTCTTGAGTGGGGAACTTTTGTCAGCAGTGACGGGATAATGGTGCTATTAAGGGACCTAGTATCTGGTTCTATTATATATGCATTATAAAAAATTAAATGTGTTCTATTTGATGGTATAAAGTTTAGAACAATACATTAAAAGAACAAAAAAATTTGCTCATGAAAGGAAGTAGAAGTTGAGGATCAAGGGGATTTTATTTACTCTAGAACATGAATAAGGGAAGCTCAATGGACAGTTGTGAGAGAATAGGATTGTAAATTCCAGTTCAGGAAGTGGAAGCTGGCTGAGAATGTTTACTGAGCACAGTGAGATGCAGAGCCGGCCCTGAAAGGGGCTGGCTGTGTAGTGCAGCACCAGATGAACTGACGCTCACCCATTGCATATCCTAGAGAACTGAAGTGAAGAATTGCTTAAAAATTTCCAAGCGTTAAGTTCTGCTATCATGGGTTCTTTAGTAGTGGGATAAAAATGAATATGTAATTGAAACAAATATATTCGTTTTGACACAAATAATAATTTTTTTCTTTAAAAAATTCTAACTTTACAAACTTAGGATTGGTTTTTAGACTTTCTTTTATTGTATTTATGGTACAGATAAATGAGTATTTTATATTACTTTTTATTTTGGACAGGCACGTGTTTATAGAACTCTCAGTAGTCCATAGATTTCTGTAGCTTAGCTTATAATTTTCTTATTTTCCAAAGGATCATGCCTTTCTGAAGAATGATTCTAGGATTTCTTTCTTTCTCTCTCATCTTTGTGTGTCTTAAGAAGGAATGAATTATAGCACAGTAAGGTGTAGAGAGTGACGTAATGCTGCAGTGAAAGCAGCAAACTGTGGCGTGTTTAAAACTGCTGTGAATTTGCTGTTTCTACTCCTTGCTGATGCAGTCCGCCTGCTTCAGTTTGCTTAACTGTGAAGCAGCGGGGGGAGAGTTGGAAATGGGAAAGAGAAGGACTTGAAAACAAATGCAAGATTCTTTAAGGCTTATAATGATATTAAAGCTATATTTGATAAAATCAATTATAGTTGTGTGTTAGCAAATCTTTTTAAAATTACTCTTTTGATGTTTCTACTTTTTTTATTAATGACACAGATTCTGTTTGATAATCTTATTCTCCATTTTGCACTCTGCTCAGTTCTTGCTGTTTGACACCTCATTAAACTAGAAAACAAAGGACAATTATTTTTTGCCATTGAAGACTAAAAGTTCATATTCCAGTGTTGATCTCCCACTTTATTGCTTTCTTTGTTTCCCTCCCATATGAGTGTTTATGGGTATAATTTAAAATGAGGCGTATGCATTTTTTAATTTTTATTTTAGAACACTTATAAAGAGAATAGTATAGTGAACACCTCAAACGTATTGTCTAGCTGGACAATTAACAATATTCCTCTTAAAGAATTAAAATAAAGAGGATTTTTTTCCCAGAGAGTTTTTTTTTGAAATTTTTGATTTTATTTTATATGCATTGGCATGAGGGTATCAGATTCTCAGGAAACGGAGTTCCAGCCAATTGTGAGCTGCCATGTGGGTGCTGCAAATTGAATCTGGGTTCTTTGTAAGAGCAGCCGGTACTCTTAGCTGCCGAGCCATCTCTCCAGTTCCTTTTCAGAGAGTATTTTTTGTTGTTTTGTTTTGTTTTTTAGAGACTTTTAATAACGTAGTTTTGTTTTCTCCTTAGGTGGTGCTTTGCAAATTTCATTCAGTGTTTCTGTCCCAGAAAGGGCAGGTTTACACCTGTGGGCACGGTCGTGGTGGACGCTTAGGCCATGGAGATGAACAGACATGCTTGGTAATTGAGTCATTACATAGTAGACATCAGTAAAGCCATGATAAGTTGGAAATATTAGTTAATTTTTATATCCTAGCTGTAAAGCAAAATAATGTTCAAAATTAGTAATAGTTTTAAGAAATTTGCTTCTTAGTATATCACATAAAAATTAAAGACTTAAAAGTGAAAGTATCTCAAAAATATTTGGCATATAACAAATACTGGGTCAGGAAACATATGTATTATAATATATGTATATGTGTATATAAAGAGTTTAAAGGTCAGACTAATTATAAAACCCTTTCTCTTACAGGTTCTTATTTTCTTAAAATATATGTGATCTAAAAAAGTGAACAATATTATTCAAATGTTAGTATTTATGTTACTGAAACTTAAGGTAATTGGAAGAAACTAGTTTATTATATGCCAGGAAAAGGCTGATTTTTTAAAAATCATGTATTAAAGGAAAGAAAGCAACAACATTAATAGCTTTCATTTCTTGAGGATTTGGTGTACTTGAAATTAGGGTTTGGGTAGTACTTACAGTGAGCGTCACAGCCGTCTTGTCAGCTGCAAACGCTTCTGTCTACGTTGTGTGCATTACATTAACACTAAGAAAGCAGTCATTTATTGATTGCTAGTTCTCAGATAAGGAAAATGAGGAAAAGTTAAAAATTTGGTTGAGATCAAATAGATAGGAAGTGGCTGATGTGAGCTTTGAGTTTAGGATGAGTAACTGCAAAGAAATAGGATAGAGTATGTTTGCTTATTTCTTGAAGGGAAGTTGTATTCTTTCCTTTTCTTCCTGAAATACCGAAGAGCAAAGGGCTGTCTTAGAGTTTCCATTGCTGTGAAGAGACACCATTCAAGCCAACTCTTACAATGAGACACATTTAATTGAGGTAGCTGCTTAGAGTTTCAGAGGATTAGTCCATTATCATCATGGTGGGGAGCATGGCAGTGTGCAAGCAGACAAGGTGCTGGAGAAGGAGATGCTACATGTTCATATGCAGGCAACAGGAAGTAGACTGTGTCACTGGGTCTGGCTTGAGCATATATGAGCCCTCAAAGCCTGCCTCCACCGTTGTTCTTTTTAATTAATTGGGGTCCCCGCAGCTTGCTGTGGGTTTCCAGGGGTTGCATGAGACCACACGGGCAGTCCCCAATGGCGGGTCCCCAGCAGCTTGCACTGGTCGAGACCACATGGCAATGACAGCGGCGGGCAGGCAGCGGTGGGTGCATGAGACCAGATGGGCAGTTAAAGTTATAAACATTTATTAGGTGGATTATGGAGGGGAAAGGGAAGGAGAGGAGAGAGAGAAAGAGAGGAAAGAAGAAGGGGGGTGGTGAGGAGAGCAGGAGAAGCCCACCTGCTTCTTTCAGAAGCGGGGGACCAAGAGAGCGGGAAACCGGGGGACCAAGAGAGCGGGAAACCGATGGTCTGCAGTTGTAGACAGAGAGAGGGAGTGGGCGTGGCTTGCCCTTAAAGGTACAGAATCCATTACATCCACAGTGACACACTTCCTCCAATAAGAGTACACCTACTCCAACAAAGCCATCCTCCTAATAATGCCACTCCCTTTGGGGACCATTTTCTTTCAAACCACCACAGGTTCCTTTTCCTTTTATTCATATTACTAAATTTGCATTTGGGATACAGTAGGGCTTAAAAGTCACTCGAGATCCAAAAGTTTGGCTAAACAGGTACTGCTGTACTGCTGTACCTGACATTGTGAGAGTGATTCTTAAATTCACAGAAGGTGATCCCACAAGTTTTCCTCTGACCTCCACACATGTGCCATGCTTGCACACATGTGCCTGCGTGTATACACACACAGAGAGAAATAATTTAATAAACAGTTTTTAAAACTCACTTGAATTATTTCATTGAGCTGCCCTACTGGTCTTATATCTAGTCTGTTTAATGTCATTACCTGCCCTGTGATGAGATGTAGACTTTGCCTTTGGAAGGGGCAGTCTTCTAGTCATACCATTTTGGATGCAGTGTCACAGAGTCTGTGTGCATTTTTATATAAATAGTCACTGTAGATTAGTGTATTATAATAAAGTCAACTCCGTTTCCTAGGTTCCCCGGCTTGTGGAAGGACTGATTGGTCACACTTGTTCCCAAGTGGCCGCTGCCGAGGATCACACTGTTGTATTAACTGAAGATGGATGTGTTTATACATTTGGTCTCAACATGTTTCACCAACTAGGAATTATTCCTCCACCTTCCAGCTGTAATGTACCCAGACAGGTAAACTTCTCTTTTTAACCAATAAGGTATTTATTTGCTATAAAATTTATATGGATAAAAGATGTAACTTATTAATGGAGAAACTGTATTTTCTTAGTTAACTTCATCTTCAGTGCTATGATACATACTTTTCTGATGTGACCTATGTGGATTGAGTCCAGCAATCCCGACTAGCAACAGTGAGAGAATGAAGAAAGGACAGATAGACCACTGTATAGGGAAGCGGAGATCAAGTGGTGGTGCACTTACCCACTGCCACCAGCACCCTGCAGCCGTAGCATGTGTATTAGGTGCAGCACAGGGGCAAGGATAGCGGGCCTTGCAGGAGGGCTCTGTATACAGTCCAGATTGTAAACATCCGGGAGGAGGAGGGAGCTGCAGTTTCTAGCCTTTGCACACACTGTCCAGTTGTTCAGAAACACGTATATTCAAGCTCCCAAGGGAAGGTTTGCCATTGCTCTTGAACTTCCCCCAGGTGAGGCTTTGCTGCTTCCTTGCAGCTGAGGAATTAGAGCCCGCCCCATGACTGTGCCCATGTTGGCAATGCACTTAACTCACGCACTCAGGGCTTCCTATGCTCCCTGTAGTTTTCTTTTTCCGTAAGAAAATGACAGTACAAATTGGCATTCATTTGAAGTTAAAAATAAAAGCACAGGGGAGGTTATGCACTTGGGGGATTACTTACTAAATTACCTTAGAGTTAACTTTAAAGATTAAAAAGAAAATTACTTTGTGTGTGTGAGTCTGTGCCCCTGAGGGCAGGTGCCTTTTGGGCGTCAGAAAAGTCCCCTGGAGCTGGAGTTACAGGTGGTTGTGAACTGTCTAATGTGGTCCTAGGAACTGAGCCCAGGTTCTCTGCGAGAGCAATGTGAGTTCTTAACCCCTGACCATCTCAGCACCCAGATTGGACTTTAAAGTGTTTAGAAGCAGAGATGACTGTTGTTGGATATTTTTTTTTTCCTTTTTGTTTTTCCCTTTTTTGGTGCTAGAGATTGAAGCCAAGATTCTTGCAAGCTAGATAAGATTTTTACTACTTAATTTACTCCTAGTCTTAGATTTTTTAGTTTGAAGCTTGGTTTATCAATATACCATACCTGCACAAATGAGGCACTAAGAAAAAAGCCTTTGCTCTTTTGTCTCTACTCATGTCGCTCCTGCTGACAAGAGGGTATGTGGGTCAAAGTTCTCTATTTTCCCACTCCAATCAGCACATGACCACCATCAAAACGTGCCCGTTCCCCAAATTTAGAAACCTTACATGGACTAGGAGGAATACTCTAAATTACTGTTCTATTAGACTCATCACCCATGACAGGTATTTTTATTGCATCACACTTAACAGCTTATATATTTTATATATTAAATTCCTTTTTGGTTTAATTCTTTGTATCAAAAATTATTATTAAATTGACAGTTTTAAATCTTCTTTTCTGGATTGCTAATGGATCAGCAGTATTACTCCAGGATATTTGGGTGTAATCTCTAGTTGGATACTTTCAGAAAGATCTGTATTTTCCAACTTACTGTCAATTTGTGGGTATTTAGTTTTGTGTAGTTCTTTAGGAACAACAGATAGGTTGCATTCCATTTTATTGTCATAGTATGGCCATCTTGGAATCCTAGGTTGATAGGGAAGCTTCAATTTCCCAGGGGTCACATGGCAGTATTTGAAGACTGATAGCTAGCTAGTGGGTAGAGTCCAGGTATGCATAAGACAGTCCTTCATGGGAGGGAGTCATCTGTGCCTAAATGTCAAGAATGCTGCTATTGTGAGAGCCTGCTTACAGCAGATTTAGAAATCACCATTTTTTTTTAACATTGCTAAAATTGTAATGATTTTGGTTTTATACAATACTAGTTTGGCTTGTGAAAGGTGGTGTCTCAGTGTTAGTCGGGAGGTGGACAGCAGTTAAGAATACAGTGGCTGTTTACTACCTGGTGTACTGTGTCTTAGACAAGATTGCACGAGATCTTAGATATCTCATCTGCTGTAGTCTTACTTGTCATTCTGAACAGATACAGGCAAAATACCTGAAAGGAAAGACTGTCATTGGAGTAGCAGCAGGCAGGTTTCATACGGTGCTGTGGACTCGAGAAGCTGTTTACACGCTGGGACTGAATGGTGGACAGCTGGGTAAGAAATCTTTCATGGCCCAGATCTGAAAACTGCAGTGTGAGCTTAGGATATGTATTTTATGGTTTGCTTGTTTGTGTAAATTTTTAGGTCACTTACTGGATCCCAATGGAGAAAAATGTGTCACTACCCCTCGTCAAGTCTCTGCCCTTCACCAAAAGGATATTGCCATGTCTTTGGTAGCTGCAAGTGATGGTGCCACCGTCTGTGCTACCACAAGGGGAGATATTTACTTACTTGTAGACTATCAGTGCAAGAAGGTGGCAACGAAGTATGTATATTTCTGGAAAAGAAGTCTGTTGTTATAAGCTCTAAGACTCTCCAGCTGATCACCAGCTGCTAGGTGCACACCATGCTTCGTGAGATGACAGAAGGGAGGGAAAACTGAGTGTGGTTTTCTTTGATTTCTTTCTTTCTTTCTTTCTTTTTTTTTTTGGTTTTTCGAGACAGGGTTTCTCTGCAGCTTTGGAGTCAGTCCTGGAACTAGCTCTTGTAGACCAGGCTGGTCTTGAACTCACAGAGATCTGCCTGCCTTTGCCTCCTGAGTGCTGGGATTAAAGGCATGCGCCACCACTGCCCAGCGATTTCTTGTTTTTTGACAAGGATCTATTGGACATAGAAAAGTTTTGTTTGTAAATTATAAAATAATATTTTTTGAGTCATATTTAACATATGTCCCACCAGGTTAGTTGTTGTAAGGAGGGGCCGCTTGTTTGTCCCAGCCACCCGGCTTGCTTAGCCCCAAAATAACCACACAGAAACTGTATTAATTTAAACACTGCCTGGCTCATTAGCTCTAACTTACTGGCTAACTCTTATATCTTAATTTAACCCATTTCATGTGGCTGTGGCTTACCAGCAAGATTCTAACGTCCATTTGAGGCGGAGGATCCATGGCTTCTCTGACTCTGCCCTTCTTCCTCCCAACATTCAGTTATGTTTTCTCCGCCTACCTAAGTTCCACCCTATCAACTAGGCTAAGGCAGTTTCTTTATTCATTAACCAATGAAAGCAAGCAACACACAAACAGAAGGACCTCCTACACCAGTTAGTTTCCTTTTTAATTTATCTGGTGCACAGAACTAGACTAATCCTCATTCTTGGTTTATAATACAGTGTCATCTGCAGACTTTAATATTTTATACACTGTTAATTAAAAAACAATTGTATACCTTAAATACTCTGTCCAGGCTCACTCTTCACATCTTTCTGGTGTGCTGCATCTCCTTGTACAGTGTAGCCTGTTGTGTTTAGCATGCCATAGTAACATGCAGTAAACTAGCTGTTACTTATGATATCAAAGAATATAGAATCAAATTTAGACATGGGTCCACATGCCAGTTGTAGCTCTCTGCCTTTCATTCATACACATACTCAGTGTGTCACCTGTGATTTTGTTTAGAGTGGTACAAAGAGCAGTGTTTAAAAATAATTGAAGTAATCTTGTGTTTCCGTTTGTAGTAGTTGATTAATTCATATCTGATTTGACAGTAGTGTATTAGCTTAGGTCCTTCCAAAGTATTCCCCTTTTGTAGAAAACCTTTTTTGCAGACTGATATTTAAGAGCAATATTTGAGCAATGTTTTATTCTATTATATTTTATTAGAGTAGGGACTAGCAAATGTGGAAATAATTTTTTGCATAACTATTAACTGTTTACTGGAAAAGTATAACAGCTCTTGGAAACAGAGATTTAAATTTGAGCATGGTGAACATGCTATTACTTAGGCATGAAGTGAAGATAAGATGGTGACTTCTTCAGGTTGTTTACGTGAAGCCAACTCTGAGCTGAAGTCAGGCATCAGGTTGCTGAAGCCTGTCTTCTGTCTGATGAAAATGTGTCCATGTGTTCCATAGAACCAGTCGAATAGGAATGAGTTGGCTTGTGGAGTGTTAAGTTGTAGCTTTAATTAACATTTATAAAACATTTTAAAGTTTCCGCTGAATACATTTAAATTGTGTTCCAAATTTTCACTAAGAAATTGTTTTTATACAGATTAAATTACTGCATGGTAACTTTGAAAATACTAGTTTTTCAAAGCAAGTATCCTTCTGAGAGGTAAGATAGCCGTAGAGTAGCACTGGGCAGGCTCTGCACTGTGCTCTGCACATCAGACAGACAAAAACATATGTGTGGCCAGTGGGTGAGGGGAGTAGTGGTAACAGCCTTCATGGTATTTGTGACTGGTTAGGATTGGCATATTTAAGCATTTTTTTAAGATATTTTTTTTATGTTAGATATGGGTATACTTAGGAGCTAATAGCCTTCCAGTGAATGAGCCTTCCAGTGAATGTGTTCTTTAGCAAGGGGAGGTTTCACGGTGTAGGTAGAGGCTTTGAGGGGAGAGATGTGCTGTGCCTGGGAGGAGCTGCAGTGAGCAGAGGTGGAATCTTTCTACTTTCCTTGTCAGTTATTGTTTGAATAATTATTTCTATAAAATTAAGCATGTGTGCTTTAGAAAATGCTAATTTACGATTTTTGTTTTTTTCATTCAGACAACTAAACTTGAAAAAGATTCTTGTATCTGGAGGTTATATGGAATACAAGGTTGATCCTGAACATTTAATAGAAAATGGGGATCAGAAAATATGCATCCTTGCTCTAGATGGAGCTGGAAGGGTGAGTGTGTATTCATGTTAAAGCCAGTCCTGTGATTTGTGGAGATGTGATACTGTGAACTGCCTGGCTTTGGTGGTGGCTGCGGATGCTTCTTCCCTTTTCTGACACAGGACTGTCTCTAACCCAGTGGTCACAGGACTGTTGCTAAACGCATTCTAAAGGTTCATTACTGCTATTAAAATAAAAACAAGTAGTTTGAATTATTTGATGTGTAAACTGTCTATAAACAGAGTTGAAAGGTGTAGATAGAAGATAATACCATTTAATTATTTTATAACAGTAAACAGGCAATATATTATTATTTGGGCCAATATATTATTTGGGCCATAATTAAAAATATTGTCCCCGATTACAGTTTTATGTAAATGTACACATTATTTATGTGTGCAGAGACTATGATGCCCTTTATTCTATTAAATATATAAATAATATGCTTCTAGGTCTTATTTCTTAGCTGTAGTTTTCTTTCCTAGTAGAAATGTATCAATACATTTCTCATAATAGACTCACTAGTTTTAAATGTTTTTAATTTTTTAATTATATTTGTGCACGCCTATGCTGTGGTGCACTTCTATGGAGGTCTGAGAAAAAGTTGGGGGAGCTCTTTCTCTCTTTATACCATGTAAGCCCCGGGTATTAAACTCAGATCATCAGGCTTGGCAGCAAACATTTTTAACTGGTAACCCATTTCACTAGCCCTACCTAAAATATATTTTTTAATTATATATTTAAAGACATGCTTAATACAGGCTCATAATTATAAATTATACATATTTTTAAGTTTTAAATGGTATTATAAAGTTTAAATATATTTAAATTTCACATATTTAACTTTTATGTATTAGTAATACTGATAAAATTACACACAGGGTAAGAAACCAGTTTTCTTGTCATAAAATAATGACATGATAAGATATTTTGTGAGGTTTAAATAGTGTAAATAGTGATATGAAGCTTCACATTTTAAAAGTTGAACAATCGCGTCTGGACATGTTTATCAGTACCGCAGAGTGCCCCTTCCCTCCTCATGAACACCACAGACAGGCATAGTGGTGCTTTCCTGCTATCCTGGTGCTGGAGGCTGAGCCCATGCTGGCTGCATAGGAAGATGGAGTGCAGCATGGGCTGCTTAGAAAACCCTGTTTTAATTGCACCCCTCAAAGATAAACAGACACCACAACAAGATGTGATTGCAAATCTCCACCTGCTGGTGTGTTTATAATACAAGTTGTAGCCATTATTTTCAAAAAATTGGTTATGAGGAGTCAGGTTTTGGAAATCATCAGTTTAAACTTGATACAGTGGAATAATACTCTTTAATCCCGGTGCATAGGACAATGAGGCTAGGATTCATGAATTCTCAGGCTAGCCTGGACTGTATAGTAAGCTCCTGTTTTAAAACAAGTCAACAGCCCTTCCTTCTCAGAAAGCAGTTTCAGGCTTAGAACGTGACATGTGAGCAGAGAGAGGCACTGCCTCTGTAGATGAAGCTGTGCAGGACAGCCCAGCACCCTCTCTTACTTCCTTCTGTACCTTAGTGCTACTCCCTGTGCTATTCCCAGGGCTGCTAGGAGTCCCTAAACTGGGATGACTTCTTTACCAAAGACCTTGTTTTAGTTATATAGTTAAGTATATGTATATCTTTTTATCCTTGAGAGTGAGTTGATTTTGGTAATTACCTGACATTAAAGTGTTGGATCTAACATCTTAGTGTGGTATAATATTCCAGCAGGACTGTTTGCCCCAAGCAAGTCATGTGGAAAACAGCTTCTCCTTCGGGGGAGTGCCGTGGAAACACATTTAGTACTGCATGTTGCTTAATCTACTTTTTTGAAAGGTGTAGTTCTCCCACATCATCTTGATTTTTGTAGTATCTTTTTTTTTTTTTAATTTATTTTATGTGCATTGGTGTTTTGCTTGCAAGTATCTCTCTTTCCTGTGGAAGAATAATTCTTGAAAAACACGAGTGAAGGCTTTTATTTTGACTGCACTGTTTTTCAATTCAAATTTTGCTTGTTCTGATGCTGTATTGCTTTATATTGTGCTGTGGTTTGGTTTCATTTTAGGTGCTTTGCTGGAGATCACTTAGCAGTTCTCTGAAGCAGTGCCGATGGGCCTATCCACGCCAGGTGTCAGTCTCCGATATTGCTTTAAATAGAAATGAAATTCTTCTTGTCACACAGGACGGGGAAGGATTTAAAGGGAAATGGGTTGAAGACAAAAGAAAGAATTCTGAAAAGAAAGGTCAGTTTATATGACTACTTACATACTTATTCGGTCTTTAATGTGATGGACCCGCTAGGCTTACCCCGAAATGTTTGTATATTTGCCTTTGTGGTTAGGTCAGTGTTGTCTCCCATAGATGTCAGATCACTGTGACCCAGTGCATGGCTACCCCTCTCTCTTGTTAGTATTTGATGTATTCTCTGCCACATTGTGGTCCTTCATTATGTTGTCTTGAACCAATGAGTTAATTGTTTCATGCTTACAGTATATCTTACAAACATTTATGATTACTCTGAGAGTTACATACTCCTCAAAATTATAGAAGAGTAATTTTACACAATATTGATTTGCTGTGTTTTATTTCTTTATAGATGACTCAGGTCTGTAATATGCAAGGTGCATTGGCTATGTACTAGGTACAGGGAAGGGTTTTAATGATATAAAACTGTGGGCAATGAACCCCCTGGTCCCAGGCACTGATAGCTGATAGAGCCAAGAGACACCTTTTATTTCAGTTGTCTTGAGACAGGTAACTAATGGGATGCGAGTTTCTTAAGAGCATAGGGATGGGAATAACAGTGTTAGAGGAAATAGTAAAGTCTAGGAGACTGAAATAGACTACATTTGAAAGTGTAGCCAGAGCACAGGTCCGACTTGTAAGATTTGTGAGTCTTTAGTTTTACATCACTCTTACTGGTTTGATAGAATTCATGGCCACATGCTCCCTCGGCTGCTCTTCAGTGTTTTCCCTCCGTGCCCCTTCCTGTACATCTAACAGTCACCAAGTTGTGCTACTTCTATCTTAAATGTTTTTTAAATTGTTATTTCCCCTCTCCTGATTGATTGCTACAGTCCCTATCTTTTATTAGTTCCCTGTGTGGAATTAAAGTAAGAGAGTCTTTGTGTATATTCTCTAAGCATTTTTTTCTGCTGTAGCCAGAATAATTTCTTTGTAAGTGTCATGTCTACCTGGAAACATTTTGATATTTTGTTTTTATAGACTGAATTTGACTAGTTTAGTCATTTCTCTAAAGTATAATTATATTTGGTGGATTGGCTTATTGGGGGTAGGGACGTTTCTGTCCTGCTGACTCTTGATTGCCCTCTATTGGTGATCACTAAATCACAGTTGCACAGTTATCATTCCTGTATTGGCCTAGTGCCTGCAGGGGAAGGAGGGAGCTTGCGGTGACACTTGTATAGATAGAATTACTAGTGTGGAAGGAAGGTGTTGTCTGGAAGAAGAAACTGTATGTGTACTGAGTACGCAGCAGAGTCGGATTGAAGATGGGGAGGTTCTCAGTCCTTCAGAAGGACTTCGTGTGTGCTTTACAGTCTTCAAATCATCTTTATTCCAGTTACTCCTAAATCTTTTTAATAATTTCATTGCAGCCTTGATTAATGATAGTTCATTTATTTTCTTTTTAGCAGACATTTTACCAAACCTACATCATTCCTCACCAGATGTGTCTTGTGTCTCTGATACAAATAGTGTGTATGAAAGAATTCGACTTGAGAAACTTCCTTTTGCCCATAGAGCTGTTAGTGTCAGCACAGATGCAAGTGGGTGCAACTTTGCAGTCCTACAGTCAGACCCTAAAACAAGGTATAATTGTCTTTAATACATTTTATTTTTAGTAGGGATAATCATTAGACCTTCTTCTGTTTTCAGTAGCTCCTGATGCAGATTAAATTGAGGAGCTGTTACCAAGCTCTAGAGACCTTCAACAGATGAGTGTGTTACAAGGGTGATCAGGAGGGAGTGTTGCTACACTGGGGACAGTGTGTGTTTCCCCTAGTTTATAACCGGATTTTGAAAACAAAAATGCATGTGCCTACAAAGGGTCTGTCTTTAGTACATGTTAGACTTGGGGTTCTCAGATTCTGAAGAATGAATTATAAATATTTTTTCGGTATAAAAGTTTCCGACTTTTAAATGTGATAATTGACAAAATAGAGGTGTTGTGGTTGCATGTTGGGTGAACATGTTCTGACTGCATTAGTAGAGGGAGAAGATGAACATCAGTGGCATTGCTGGGAGGGAGGAAGGCCAGGAGTCAGGTGACGATCCTTTCTTGTTTGCTTAGGTTAGCACTGAAAGTGTCATAAGCTGGGAAAACCCCCAGTCCAAGGCAAAGCAAGAACATCAGTCACCTTCCTTGGCAGATGAAGTGTAGAGAACAGGGTATGATTATAGACAGACAGCACTCAGGGTGGTAGAATGATTGTATATATCTTCATTTGCTTGAGTAACTATTCTTGATCTGTGACTTTATTTGTTTAAGTTCCCCTTTTTCACTTGTAAAATAAGTTATGTAAAAAAGGAAAAACTTGGAAACTTTTCTTATTTTTATTGTTTTCAGTTATGCTGTTTAAACAGGTTGATAGAATATTTAACATTTTTGGGTGATATTCTTGTATTTAGAAAATGCCAGAATTAGATATTTCTAAGTTTAAGTAAGCTATTTCTTTTCATGGGAATCAGCTTGGGATCCGTTTCCTTGTTTTCTTCAAAGTAGTAATTATCTCTTTTTCATTTCTAGCCTTTATGAAATTCCAGTTGTGTCTTCATCATCCTTTTTTGAAGAATTTGGCAAGCTCCTGAGGGAAACAGATGAAATGGATAACATCCACGATGTGACATTTCAAGTTGGCAACAGACTCTTCCCTGCTCATAAATACGTGTTAGCAGTGCGCTCTGACTTCTTTCAGAAGTTGTTTCTTTCAGATGGTACTCCTTCAGAACTGACAGATGTGTACCGGAAAGATGAAGATGCTGCAGGCTGCCATCTCTTTGTGGTGGAGAAAGTCCATCCCGACTTGTTCGAATACCTCTTACAGTTCATGTATACAGATACCTGTGACTTCTTAACTCATGGCTTCAAACCAAGAATATTCATGAATAAAAAGACAGAAGACTGTAAGGGCTCCCCAGATTCTCAAATGAATAAAATGAATTGCCATGCGGATGATAACCAGAAGGCATTTGAAGTTTACAAAAACAACCAAACTCACACAATTAGTGAAAGGCAGAAAAACAAACACAAATCTTCAAAAAAGGGAAAAGGTGTTGGGGAAGATGATCCTGTAAGGATGTTGCAAAGTGTTGCAAAGAAATTTGGCCTCAGTGATTTGAGTAGCAGGTACAGTTCTTGTCTGCTTGCTTTGTCCAGTCCTGCTTTGAAGTGGTTGTTGCCTTTTCTCTTTCCTTTCACTTTTGTCTTCGTGGGAGACGTACATGGATGTGTACCTTTCTCTCGCTGCTGTTTTCTGGACAGTTACTACTTAGGGACTTACTTCCTCATTTGGAATTGAAGAACAGAAAGGTTGCTGGTGGGTTTCAGGTGCTATGCTGTGAGTGTGTAACAGGGAGAGCGACTTAGTTCCTTATAACCTATTGTGTGCTGGAAAGATCTGGTTTGTCAGAAAGACCTACAGCGTACGCTTTGCCTCTCTGCTCACCCTAGAGAGGGCAAGTTTCACCGACCTCAGTTTATCAGTATGTAAAGTCCTTGTGTTGTTGATAAAGGCTTGCCATTGAGTTACTAAAATGTCTCATGGCACCTGTCCCATTATGAACTGCACTGATTTGCTTTTTCTCTAACAAGGCTTTCATATGAAGCTGCTTATGCTGGAATAACCATTATCATGGATTTGGGACAGGGAGGACTGTGTACTGTGATTCTGTTGGGAAATACAGAAAGACTATGTGATAGCTTTGGTTTGTGACTTGTCAGTGATGATATTAAGCATATTTTAGATTCTAATGAAGACTGATTTGTTAGAGCTTGGAATGAGGTTTGTTGATACTTTCTAGGAGCATGATATAGCTATGTTTAACTGCAAGCCTGACGGTTAGATTTTTGTTGGGTGTTGGTCTTAGTAGAAGACTATCTCCACCTGTTGTTAATTTATATTTTTCCTTGATAGGTTAGATGGAGTCAGATTTGAAAATGAAAAAATTAATGTTGTTGAGAAGAAAACTGGTGATAAACAGAAGCTAAGTCAGAAAAAATGGTAAGTTAGTAAATGAGGATCAGCCCTGCATATTTCAAGTTTTGGTTTATAAGAGAGAAGTAGAGCTCCTTGGAGCCGTCAGGAGAAGGGAGACGCCGGTTATCTCTGCCCCTTTGGGAGGCTTAAGAAGCCACCGATCTAGACAGACACTGCCTGCTCCCGTCGTTGGAGGAGATCATTCTTTCTTCTTTATTCGGATTAAGAAAGAGATTTTACTTGTTGCTTTTTCTTCAGCTGTGAATCTTATAAGTAGGGTTTTATGCAGACCTCCTCCCCCAATCAGCTGTCTATGTATTTTCGTTATGATTGTTTTGCTTAGTATGTTTTTTTCCCAGAATATATATACTACATACATTGTTAAAAGTTTTGTATTAGGTACTTTATAGGTGATGTCTTGAAGAAAGAGAAAATGAAAATTTCCAATGATTACTTGGCATGCAGTAAGAGAATAAAGGGCTTTGAGCATACCACTGATTGACACTAATTCCTTGCCTACAATTAAAAAGACAATCAAGGGGGAAGTTTTAGTATTCAGTTCTCTTTTTAAAAAAAATCAAAAATGGTTTGGCTATTATTGTCTTTCCTGAGATACTGAGAGGTGAGGCACATGCATATTTGTAGTGAGTATACTCTTGCCAACATTTTGCTAAGATTAAAGTTAAGCCAAATCCATAGACTTTTTCATCCCTCTGTAAATATGCAGAAAATTGATCTTTGTTTGATTAAGCTTTTTTTTTCAGTTCATTTCTCTATGATGTTACCATGAAGTCTGTGGATGGAAAGGAATTCCCCTGTCATAAATGTGTGCTCTGTGCCAGACTTGGTAGGTGGCATCTTGTTCGCTGCTGAGTCCTGTGTTTGGTTCTGCCTCCTCTTCTCACTGCACTGTTTCTCTTCCAGAGTATTTCCGCAGCATGCTGAGCAGCTCCTGGATTGAGGTGAGGTGTAGAGAGTGTGGGCATTCCTGCATATCCTGGGGTTAGGGGGTCTTCTACATAATACATTCAGAATTGGAACTTGGGACTTTGGATTAGCTCTGTGTTTCGTTTATGTTACATTATGTGTGTTCAGGTTTTCTAGAAAATACCAACATTTGGAAGATAAAATTATTGTCGTAAAGCTGTTAAAAAAACACAATCTCACCACCATTTTTGAGACACACATTAAAACTCTCCTTGTGTGTCTTGTTTTCTGAATTTTTTGTGTCCCTTTTTTATGTTATGTTTTAAAATTGTGTCTTATTTTAGATTTGTATTTTATAAATTCTTCCAAGGGTCTTTGATTGATTTCCTGTCCAAAGTTTTCATACCAGTAAATCAACTAACAATATGGTAGTATTTTGTTGTTTCAGATTAATGAGTTGATTTTGTCTTATGCGCTCATAGGCCTCCAGATGTGCAGCTCTGGAAATGCCAATACAGTCTGAGATTCTGAAAGTTATTGTGGACTACCTCTATACTGATGAAGCTGTGGTCATAAAAGGTACTAACACAAGGAGATTTAGCTGGTTCTACTATAATAGAATGATAAAGTCTACATGAACCATAGCTTCCTCTTATATTGTCTTTAGAAGCTTAATTTAAAATAATTAACAGATTATTACAAATAATAATCAAGCAGAAAAATTACATTTTCATTACCCTGAATCATTCTTTTTAGAATCATGTGTTAATAGTTAAAATTAATGTTAGAAGTTTCATTTCTCTAACTTCCTCTATGTTAGGATTGTGAATACAAGGAGTGTAATTTTTGACAAATTCTCTGTGAACTTTCCCTCTCCTAATAACATGTTAGCAGTGAAACAGGCAGACTGAAAGGAAGTTTGTGAAGAAAGTAATTTGTTCCCATTGTTGAGCAGAACTCACGCTTTACTTGTGAGTCTAATTTGCTGCGGTTCTTCTGAGCGAACATTCGTGGGGTTCATCATGCCATTAGTTTTTAGGCACAGATATACATTAAGGATATTTTAAAGTGAAAAGTCCCTGTTTGCAGTAAATACAGTCTAGCGGGGGAGAATCAAATTGTGTTAGAAGGCAAGTGTCCATAGCAGGGTAGTTTTCAGACAATAGACGCATTTTGTAGAAAGTACCCCAGTCTGCATGAGGAAATCTGGGTGGTCTGTTAAGATGTGTTTTACTGAGAGTGAGATTCTGAAGATTTGTGTGCTTGATGTGTAACTGAGACTTTAAAATATATACTTATTATTTATGTATTTGAAATGAATAATATATTTTAAAAAGATATGTATATTTCTTTTTGAAAATTGAGATACTCACATCCAATAAATTACTCATTTCTAAAGTACATATCTGTTGTTTGTTAAAATTTAAAATTGTGCCCTTGTAATCATTTTTATATTGTACAGTATTTTCACCTGTAGATTAATATGAGAAAGCTGCCATTTTAGCAGTGTCCTGAGTGTAGGGCATAGGGGTGCGGCCGTAGTTTTTTATGTATAGGTTTTGCAGTTACTACCTTTATCAAAGTAATTGTTATCAGAATTCTTTTTGCCACTATTTTAAATGGAAATATTCTCTTTCTTTATTTCGTGTGTGTGTGTGTGTGTGTGTGTGTGTGTGTGTGTCTATGCAGGTTCCCCTAGAGACCAGATGAGTCAGGTACTCTGGTGCTGGAGGTCAGAATCAATTGTTGGAGTCGGTTCTCTCCTTCCACCCTGTGGAATTTGGGGACTGAACTGAGGTTGTCACACTTGGTGATAAGAAGTTTAACCAACTCAGCTGTCTTGCCAGCCCTTGCTATGTTCAGAAAAAGCAATTTTCTAATTTTCTAGTTTTAGCGAAGAATTTTACTGTCAGGACAATCCTGTTTCATTCTAACTCAGTGTCATTATTACTCAAAAATAGATTTTTATAGCCCCCCCTTTTATCTATTTTGTTCTGTTGTCATCATATCTTTATATAATATTGCATGCCATCATCATAGGTCTGTTACTTATGTAAAATGTGTCATCAGGGAAAAAAAATACATTTCTATGATTGTTGTTTAGTGTGTGGCTATGTTTATGGTATTTTAATTTTTTAATTTAATTAAATTTTTTTATTCTTGAGAACTTCATATATATGTACAATGAAATATGATCATATTCAGCCCTGCTTTTCCCCTCCAACTCCTTTGTATCTCCCAACTTTTTCCCCTCCCAAATTTCTTTTCTTATTTATTTATGGCAGACTATTAAGTATAGTTAGTGCTTGACTCTGTACATGACCCTGCGGTGCTCCACAGAAGCATGGGGGACTTGACTTTCTATTTGTTAGTTTTAGGAATATTTCTTACTGGAATAAGAAATCATAAACAAGTCAGACATTCTAGTAGTCTTTTGCACTGAAATAATCTCTTCAGGCTGATGATTTTATGGTCCCATTGTGGGACTATATAGTATGGCTATGGTTAATGTTACTGTCAACTTAACAAAATGTAGAGTTAACTGGAAGGGAGGTGGACCTCTGGACATGTGTGCCTGCTAGGGATTATCCTAATTATGGTAATGAAGATAGGAAGAACATTAATTAAGGTGGAAGAACCATCCACTGTGGGGCTGAATTCCCTGGATTGGGGTCTTGGATTGTCTGAATAGAAAAGGGGGTGCTGAGCAGAAGTATGCATCCATTACTTTTTTCTCAATGGTAGCAATGTCGCCAACTTCTTCAGTCTCCTGTAGCCCTGACTCCCCCTGCTGTGATAGACTGTGTGTTGAACTACAAGCCAGAGTAAACCTTTCTTTCTGAGCTGCTTTAGTTGGGGTTTTAATCATAGTAATAGGAAGAGAACTTTAAATTTTAAGGCATTTTAGGGAATTTTTTTCTAGTTGTCCACTTGAATGGTATAGATTATTTGATGAGTTCACAATTTGTTGTAGTTGTCTGACATGTAGAAGAGAATAATAAGCCTCTTTACTTTGATGTCTTCACTTTTTACTAGTTAAAATGGTTACAGAATAACAGAGTAATTTTTTTTCTTTCTTCTTGTTAGAGTCTCAAAATGTGGATTTTATTTGTAGTGTTCTTGTAGTGGCCGATCAGCTTCTTATAACTAGATTAAAGGAAGCCTGTGAAGGAGCATTGACTGAAAAACGTGAGTATCAGAATTAGAATTGCCGTGTCTTCAGTATAATGCAGTTTGCTTTATTGTATTAGCTTTGTTTTCCATTATGGTGGAACGTCATTGTTATGTGTGTCTGCTTTTCAAGAAGCTCAAGATCGTTGGGCATGGTGGCTCACACCTTAATTTCCAGCATTTGGGAGGCAGAGGCAGGTGTGTCTTTGTGAGTTTGAAGTCAGCTTGGTCTATATAGAGAGTTCCAGGCCAGAGCTCCTGCCTCAGAAACAAACAAAAAACAAATACTCAACTTAATAAGTAAATACTAATTTTTATGTGTGGTTTGCCATCTGTGCTCCACTCTTCAAACTAGAAATGACTTAGCTCTGCAGGCCATGTGTTTTTCATTTTTCCACCGTTTGGTTCTCACTATGGTGAGCTCAGTGTTACTGATCCTTTCAGTGCCCCAGTGGTCTTTAAATGCCCTTTCTCCTCTCCTGTCTTTATTTAGATAATTTTGTTTATTCTGATATGAAAGGCGGAGTTTTCATAACCCTATGTGCAATTTTTGTGTTTCTGTTCCTGGCTGCTTTGGGAAATATGGAAGAAGTTCTGTTATTTTTTTTTTTTTTTTTTTTTGGATAGGAGCTTGCCTGACTTTCTTGTCTTTTTAAGTGTTGTGGACTGCCTTCTCCTTGATTGGCAATAGGAAAATAGCCCTGATTTTCTTTCCATAATCAAGAAAAGACGCTACTGTAAAGGACTTACTGTGGCATAGTTGTACAGTATATATCTAGATGTTTCCATTGGCTCAGTGGTCCCTGCTGACCTCCTCGGATATTTTTTCCTAGTCTTTGCTGCACAGTTGCTTTTACTGGTGGATAAATTCCTAGCAGAAGGGCCCATGGAAGAGTGTTTAGTCATCGCACACATCATTTCCAAATACACAGGTCACAGAGAGATTTTGTGTGATCTGCTTTCATCTTCTGAGACGATTTCATCATTGGTTGCAGTTTTAGCTTAGGCAGAGGGAGACTGAGACTGTTATTGACTGTGATTTTAACTTTTGACAGTTTGGGGGAGAAAGAAAACCGAAATGGGAGAAGACCGAAGACCGACTGTAGAAAGCAGCTATATTCTTCTCTTGATGGGACCTTAGTATAAGAAGATAAGAGTTTTAGGTAGCTGTAGTTACAAGCAGATAGAATATTCTTAGAGGGTTTCTAGCAGAATAACGTGTCCCATAGAACATCACTAAGCGTTAGGAATCCTGGGCTCTTGTGTAGTCTTATGCACTGGCATGGACAATACTATAGATCAGTTAACATTTAGAATGTTTGTCAGTCTCTCCTAGTCATAATGCCTGTTTAGTTTGTAGTTGTTGGTTCCAAGCCAACATCTATGTATGTAGTCCAGACTGGTGAATGCAGAGAAGCCCTGCCTCAGCCTGAGTGCTGGATTCAGCACTCAGGTGTACACTGCCATGCCCACCTGTCTTTAGAAGACTGCTGTGCTACATGAATGGAAAAGAGTGTTCACTGGTGAAAGTGAAAAATATTCAAGGATTTTTGGGGGAAGAATGGTAGTTCTTATGTATTTGCTTTCAGATAACACTAATCTCCCTTCTGTATTTTGTTTTCTCTAAAATTTTTGTGTGTCCAAGCTTATTTTTCCCTTCGAAACCAGTCAGTTAAACTTACTTTAGCATACTGTAATAAAACTCATTTCTGTATTCATCTCAGCATTCATTTCTTTGTTTAGAGATAGTTTTCTTGTTTTAAATGGTTAAATTGTGTAACTTTAAAATGCAAGTATTTCACTTGTTAAAATAAATCCTTTTCATCTAATTTTGCAATCTCTTTTCTCTGTAGTTACCCTTAAGAATGCTGCTATGCTGCTGGAGTTTGCAGCAATGTACAATGCTGAGCAGTTGAAGCTGTCTTGTTTACAGTTCATAGGGCTGAATATGGCAGCCTTACTTGAAGCAAGGTTGGTTGGGTTTCTATGCTGTATGATTTTTGCACCAACAGATGTTTGTATATAAATAAAAGATGCACTTGGACTTTAAAATTGAATATATTTTTACCAAGATGGAAAGAATTTGACAAATGCTAAGGAACCATCACTTTCAGAATTAGAGGGACCATGGAAACTTCCAGTGTTTCTAACAATAATTTAAAAAATATTTGTGAGCGAAGATTTTTGGAACTGTAATTTTTGGTGTAGTCTTATGCACTGGCATGGACAATACTATAGATCAGTTAACATTTAGAATGTTTGTCAGTCTCTCCTAGTCATAATGCCTGTTTAGTTTGTAGTTGTTGGTTCCAAGCATTATTATTATGCATTTTAAGATATTTAAGATAGTTTATCTTCTCTTTGTTCTATGTTTGTTTCAATAATAATAATAGTAGTAGCTAATACTACTTATTATACTAATATATATACGTATATATGTAGTTTTATATTTTGTTTAAGTAGTTACAAAAATTAATTTTAGTGTTTTATTTATACTGGACATTTTTCTAAAAATGGTACATAGACTGATTAATTTTCACATACTTGTGAAATAGTTCTTTTTTAATATTCTTGTTTTCAAATGAGAAGACTTGGAGAACTTTTGCCCTTTATAATTTGGGAGGCAAGAGCTGAGAAATTCTTGATCATTACAAATGATAGCAAATGACATGGAGGTGCATGCCCTTAATCTTAACACTCTGAAGGCAGAGGCAAGTGAATCTCTGTTGAGTTCAAGGTCAGCTTGGTCTACTTAGCGAACTCTAGGTCAGACAAAACTATATAGTGAGACGTGCATCAAAGCCACAATAGTGAAATGAATAAACAAAGCAAAGCTAATGATAACAACTTACCCACCCACTTTGCAAATTCAACATGATTTTTAATTAAAGTTTTTTAAAACACTGAAATAAATTGCTCTGTGTTTTCTTGAGATGAATCATGAATGGTCTTAATAATCACCATCTAGGACTGATTTAATGAAAATTCTGTTGCCATTTAAGCATTTTTTTTGTGATTAAATTTTTCAAATTCAAGTTAAATTAAAAATATATTAGAAGCTGATTAGGTTTCTGGACTTAATTTCATTTCTGACATTAGTGATTCTCTTGAGCAGGTTTATTTTTCTGTACTGTCAAATTAATCTCATTCAGTTTGTCAGATAAGAGGCTACCAAAAAATAAAACAAATACTAATATTTTCAAAACTAATCTAGTGTAAAATACTATATCACATGGTTTTCTGTTATCCTGAGACAGATGTTTCCTCTGAGTCACTTCGGGATAGCACCTGCTGTGGTGATGTCTCTGGGTGATTTTGCATGAGGAGACAAGCATAACTTTGTAGGTCAAGTTAACTGTTCTTAATCAGGTATGTGTTTGCTAAAAGTAAAAACAAAACGTACAGAAATATTAAGAAAAGGAGGGCTGTACAAAATTTACTTAGCATTGCAGGCTAATGTAAGTAATTATCCTACAGGTGCTGAAACTTATGGTACAAATTTGCATATGAAAGTTGCTTTGTACTAGTTGTAGAAATAGCTTTAAAAATAACATAATGCATGTGTATGTATACACATTACTTTGTATATATAAAACAACTGTACATACACATAAATGGATGTAAACCTTGTTTTAAATTTTCATTGATGCCTAAAATACCTTCTGGAACCTGTGAGACTTGAATTAATTTTGAATATAGTTGATGTAATCCAAACTTCATTTTATTCTGGAAGATGTTAAGACTCAGAAGCAAAGTGAGCTCCTCTTGGTCATGGAGGTAACTGAGAGTAGTGATAATGCTAGGATACCCTGGATACCTGGATGCCCTGTGCTTCAGGCAGTACCATCATTCTATCATTGCAGTGCTCTTTACACAATTGGTCTGACAGTTAGGGAAGAAGTTTGAGAAATGAGTATTTGGTATCATGTTACAGTAGAAAAGATTATGTTTGTTCCCATTCCAAAGACTTGCTTTAGTCTTATCAAGATATTTATTTAATATGTTTGCTGGTTACCTAAAATCCATAGCATATAACTATACCTATTTCAAAAGGAATTTTTAGTTAGTGTATATAAACTTGAAAAAGAACTTTGTTACTTATTTGACAATTTGAAATAAACTATCATATCGTCTGCAAATAACAAAAGTTTGACTTCTTCCTTTCCAATTCGAATCCCCTTGATCTCCTTATGTTGTCTTATAGCTATTGCTAAAACTTCAAGCACTATATTAAAGAGATATGGAGAGAGTGGACAGCCTTGTCTCGTTAGCTGATAAATAATTTGAGTCTTAAGCTAGAATTTTACTTTCTGTTTTTCAGGTCTCTTGATGTTTTAAGTGAGGATGTTTTGAAGGATCTTTCCATATTTTACCGAAAAATGGTAATATTTTTGTTTTCTCAGTACAGATGTTGTAAGCTATGGAATTACCTTTAAAAACAGGGTATTAGACCAGACATGACAATGAAATAATTTCATAGTGAATGCAAATACATTAACTTTTAGAAATTAGAACATAGCATTCCTTTCAAGTCTCAGATAAGTGTGAAAATCAAAATTGAGGCATAAAATTAATACATCTCTTATAATTTCTTTATAATAAAAATCACTGTTTCGAGGGCTGGAGAGATGGCTCAGTGGTTAAGAGCACTGACTGCTCTTCCAGAGGACCCGGGTTCAATTCTCAGCACCCACATGGCAGCTCACAACTGTCTGAAGATCCAGTTGCAGGGGACCTGACACCTTCACACCAATGCACATAAAATAAATAAAAATGCACATAGTTAAATAAATCATAAAAAAATAAAAAAAAATCACTGTTTCACAGTTTTAGTTAGAAAGGTCAGAATAGTACAGAGCATGGATTCACTTGACTCCTGAGAGATGGATCAGCCTACACTTAAAAGAAAACAGAGCTGCCTTTCAGCCCCCACCACCAATTTTTTGTAATATGTTTTTTATTGAATTTATTAAAAAATTTTCCCCATTGTATTTGAGTCATTAGGCATACTAGACTTTTTCTAGTTAATGTTACCACCTGACATTATAAGTGGTATATTTTATCATTTTTTATAAATCTGTACAAATTTTGTATTTAAAAGGTATTATGTTTCATTCTGTAGATTCCAGCAATGGAGAGAAGAGTCATTACACCATATCAAGATGGACCAGATATTAGCTACATGCATGTAGAGGATGGAGATGTCTTTTTCAAAGAAGAAATAAATATGGAACCAAATCACTCGTAAGCACTGTTCTCTTTTTCTTTCCCTCTTTCTCTTCTTCCTTACCCTGTTGGACGTTTGACATTTTATCTTGGAATTATAAATTGAGAACTTCTGATACAGGAAGAATATGCAGTTTTTGTTTTGAGATAATACAAAGTAATTATACATGATTGTTATTTTAAATCTGAATTGTTTAACATGTAAGTATAAAAATACTGTAGCCTTCAGATAGGCATACAGATTAGTTGAGTGCTTTTGTCTTAATGATCTCTCCCAAACCTCCTGAAGTTATGGTCAAGGCATTTAAAAAGACATGCCGCTGCACTAGAGTGGAAGAACAGCAAAGGTGCCAGCAGTGGTCAGCAGATGAGGCTGGTGTTGGCGGGGAAGTAGTGGCTCTATAGTAATGACGGCACAAATCTTGAAATGGTTTTGAAAACGCTTGGCATTCATGGCAGCGGGCTCATGAAGATTAGGACAGATGGGTCCCATCCCTTTCTGAATCCCATTCAGCCAAGTTATTGTCTCTCCTCCATCTTGGTAGAAGACTACAGGTTTGTACTCAGGAGACTGAACTAGAGAGCACACTGAGAGGAATGCAGCAGCCAGAGATGGGGTGACATTTTCTCAGGAGTCCTCTCTGTAGACCATGACTGCTTCAGTAGATGGTCACTACACTAGCTTTTTGGCATTGTGAAAAAGTCCCCGAGAACCATCAGTGAAAGGTTAAAGGGTTTGCTCTATCCTCCAGCTTCTGAGGATTTGTTCATGTTCAGCTGGCACCTTTGCAGAGTATCACAACAGTGCCAGCTGGCATGGCAGAGCAAGGCTGCTTGCCTCATAAGACCAAGGAGAGAGAGGAAGAAGGGACCAGGGCACAATATACTGTTCCAAGAAATGCTTCAGTGATCCCATTTCTCCAGTTAGAACCTTACTTCTGAATAGATGTCAACTCATAAATTTGTTAATCCTTTGATGAAATTGGACTCCTTATTATGAAAGTCTTTCCTGTGACCCTATGTTCGAGCCTTACTCCATCTGGGACCACTTTGTCTGTGGGAGGACATTTCATATTCAGACCCCAACAGTGATCCACAGAGATTGAGATTTGGGAATCCATCAACAAGATGTGGTTCTAATGATTTTGACAACCTCTGCATAGAGTAAATGCCTAATTAGGATTTTAGGCTAATACCTTATTAGTATTTTGGCTCACATCATAGAATTACTTATATCTGTGGGACAAATAGGGTGAAGTCTTTGGGTGTGAAGTCATCTACACTAGACAAACAGCTCTGTATCTCATGGAAAAATTCTTGAGTTCTAAAAGTATTCTTCTAATTACTTTGTAAACTTTTTTCTTGGTGTGGTATCATTTTGTACAGTAGAAGTTACACATACTGTCCTTAAATGTATAACACATATTAAATTATAAAGTTCATTAACATTGTATTAAATAATTCATTAACTGCCACAAAATGATATATTCACAGCTGGCTTGCAGAACTGTATATAATGGGATGTTAAATATTTCATTAAAATCAGACAGTTATTGTACTCAGAGATACCTACTTTCCCTTTCCTGATTTATAGTATTTAATTCAAGCAATTAAACATTAGCTCAAGCACTGTAGAGAAACTACCACAACGGCTGCAGAAGTGTTTCAATGGGAAAGAACACTGCTGTACAAGCCTGAGGATCTGAGCTGGGACCTCAGCCCACCCTTGAAACCCAGGGCTGGCCATATTCCTCATAGTCCAACAGCCCTGGGAGGTGAGACACAGGAGGTCCTCTGGGGCTTGCTGGCCAGACAGGCTGCAGACTCAAGGCAGGGGCCTTGGTGTTAGTGTGAAGTAATAAATACAAGCAAACATTGAGAGCTCCAGATTTAGTGAGAGATCTTGTCTGCAGGGACTATGGTAGAAAGTGATGGAGTAGGACCCCTGATGCCTTCACATTGTACAAACAAGCATGCATCAGACACACACACACACACACACACACACACCAGCACAGAATGTTTTTTATTTGAAGATTGTAGTTTATGTAGCTATGTACAGTGTTGTTCCTTTTTAAAAATTGTCCTAATTTGTTTATTTATTGGTAAAGGTTTTATTATGAATAGAAATCTCTTTGACCTGAGATTTACTTCTCGTTGCCAGGATGTTGTTCAGTTCTCACTTCCTCTTGGTACAGATGTATGTCCTCAATCTTGCCTTGGTGAAGTTGAGAGTCCCTTTGCCCTTTGAGTCCTGCAGCAGCAGCTCTGTAGCAGGCTGCATATATGTGACTAGCCTACATCTCAGATCAGTCTTAGTGAACTTGATGTTGTTGGGAAGTGCCTGTGGAAGAGGGTTGATCTCTGCCTGCTTGTGTTCTCCATTGCTTGGTAGCCCTTGCAATGACTCTTGGTGATGTGATTGCACAGAACTCTCAGTGCTGCTCTTTGGTGGCCCTTGTGGCCAACACTGGGTTTTTTAACTTTAGCAGCCATGCTGGATTAAAGCAAGGAATAATGACATTAATGCCTAGCAAGGTTAGTGATCCCCCTGGTCTACTCAAGCAATAAACAGTGCCTGCATTTCCTTAGGTGGCTTGTGCTTGACCAAACTCTTTTTGCCTTCGATTCTATGTTTGCATTTTCTTAGGGAAACAATGTTCAAGAAGGCAAAAACAAGAGCTAAAAGGAAGCCGCGGAAGCGTTCTGACAGTTCTGGAGGCTACAACCTTTCAGACATTATTCAGAGTCCACCATCAGCAGGTAAGTACATTTGAATATATTTCTGGTCTGTGTGTGGAGGTCAAAGACAACTGTTAGGAGTGATTTCTGTCCTTCATCATTATGTGGGCTCCAGGTCATCATGATTCACGAATCACAAGAATCTTTACTTGCTGGTCCATCTGCCAGCCTTAATTTAAAATTTTTTTAGTTGCTGAAAGTATAAAAGATGTATGCAGGCACACACATACAGTGGATGAACACCTTTACACTCTATTTAGACTCACTATTAATTTATTGCCACATTTTATTCCTTCTCTCCCCTCACCCTTTCCTTTCTGTGGTGTTGAGGACTGACCCTGGGCCTTATACATGCCAGGCAGTGTTCCTGCATTGCAGCTCTGTATAGATTGCATTTTCTGTAAGAAGCACAGTTGCCTGTTGCCCACCATTGTCCTCTTAACATTCCATGCACAATGCATATGTAGACAGAGCTGTTTTTAACTGATCAGCTTGGAATACTCTGTAGATACACTGTTTCTCATAAATATTATAGTAAAACTCTTAAGAACACTCTCCTCTAAAACCCCAGTACCAGCATCAGATAGTTAACATAGTACTGCATAGCTTTACCCAGTGCTAGCTTCTGCATCCAGAGTTTCATGGTTACTCAACAAACTCTTTTTAGAGCATTGTTTCAGCCATTGTTTCTTGTTCTGTCAAGGTTAACACTCCTTTGCTTGTTAGTATCTCTTAAGCTAGAACAATATCTTCCATGCTATTTGTTTTGTATTGTTTTCTCAGACATTGAGGCTAGTTGTTTTATATGTTGTCCCATATTCTAGATTCATCTTATCTATATTTAAACTATGCAAAATGTTAGTATGACTACAAGTAAGGAGACTCCAGTATGGCCTTTCAGGTGGTAGGTGTGCCCACATATGGCAGCCAGACATGACCTGGTGTGTTTTTTGTCACAGCATTCACAGGCACTCTGCCCTGTGTATTGACTTGTGTTCCTTGGGAAAAGATGGCTTAAATTTTACAAATGAAGCATTTGATATGTTTGTTACAATTGAAGGAAATAATGTTAAGAATAATGGGTTTAAGTAACACAGAAGATACTTAATTGTTGCAAGGAGAGGCAGGTCGCTTGTTTGTCCCAGTCGCCCAGCTAGTTTAGCCCTGAAATAACTACACAAAAACTGTATTAATTAAAACACTGCTTGGCCCATTAGCTCTAGCTTATTATTGGCTAACTCCTACATCTTTATTTAACCCATTTCTATCAATCTGTATATCACCACAAGGTTATGGCCTACCAGAAAAGTTTCAGCACATCTACCTCTGGTCGCGGATCCATGGCATCCCTCTGACTCTGCTTTCTTCCTCCCAGAATTCAGTTCTGTCTTCTCCACCTACCTAAGTTCTGCCCTGTTAGGCCAAGGCAGTTTATTTATTCATTATCCAATACAAAGCAACACACAGAGGGGATTTCCATATCACTTAATAGGAGAGATTATTTGCCTAGATTGATTTATGAAGCATTAAAGGTTGGAATCAGGAGATCTAGAAATGAGAAGGATACATTTTAGGGTCTTTCTAGGCATAACATTCTGTGATTTTTGTATTCTCTGTTGAATGCTTTATCTCTAGTCTAAAGACAAAGTGTAGGTAGAAAGGGATGGATAAGTGGTCGGACAGTTATGAAACTGGGAATCTTTCAGTTACCTCATGATTTAAGGAAGAAGTAGATACTTGATTGACTTTAAATAGTATGATTTGATTGAGTGTGTGTGTGAGTGTGTGTTTATATGTGTGTTAGAGTCTTGTTCTCATGGGCTAGGGAGTTGTTCTGTGGGTAAAAGCATTAGCTGTGCAAGTGAGGACCTGAGTTATAATCCTCAGAACCCAAGTCAAAGCTGGATGCAGAACAGGAACATAAGTAATCCCAGCGCACCTCTAGGAGATGGGAGACAGACAGAAATCACTGAATCACACAGGCTAGCTAGCTCAGCCTGGTAGACATGGCAGGAAAACAGCAAAGAAATCCTTCTTCAAATAAGATACAAGGTAAGGACAGACACCAACAGTATTATCATACTCAGATCTTAACATAAGCTTGACGTGTTCAGGAAATGAATCTGGAAAGCCTATGAAGTGATGACAGAAGGAACAGATAGTATTTGCTGTCTTGAGTCAAGTTCCATATACATTCTGATGTTGCATGATTTCTGTGGCCCAAGCAGATAATGGTGAAAGGGTAAAAGTTAATTGGGGATCAAAAGGAAGATTTGAGCACAAAGCACATGTCATCAGTAATGACTGTGTGGAGACCTAACATGGATGCTGATCCTTAAAATTAGATAAGTGGTCCTGTTTAAGCATTATTTTTGGCCAAAACTATTTGCTTGCCATGTCTATCAATTATTTTATTGTCTTGATTTTAATGGATTTGTAAAGCATACAATTTTAAGTGTAATGTCTGAAATAAAAATTTAGTTAAAATACCTATGATAGTAGGGGCAAGGGTGAATGTCATTGCCAAGCTGTTTGTGGTAATGAACAGCAGAAGAGAACTAACCTGTGTCTGGTGGGCTCCTTAAAGGGACAGCACTTTCTAAATGTGTAAGAGACAGCACACTTTATTTTTAATCAAGTTGTATAGTTTTTACAGCTCAGATAATGCCTGTATTTTCAAGTTTCTTTTGGCATGCCATGTAGATTCTAGTTAGTTTGAAATGTGTAAATTATCACCTGAAATCAAGCAGAAGTTTACTTTGTATTATGTTCGTGGTGAACCTGAGCACAGGGATAACAGAAGCATTGAGGTCCTTTCACGGGGTAAGCTAATTAAAAATTTCAAATGACAGATTTTTGTTTTGTATAGAAAACAAACTGAGGAAACCTTTGTCAGGCTACCAGTGGGATCAGTAGGAGCCTGTGTTCCTGGGCTCTCTGCTGGCACACAGCGGAGCCGGTCCCTCCCTGCAGTGCACAGTGGCTTTGATAGCTGAAAAGGGACAGGCAGGGATCAGGTTGCTGTGGCGTCAGTCATCTCTGCTCCCTTCTTGCCTTTCTTGAGGACGGAGGTTAACTCTCTTCAAAGCAGATCCTGTGGAGTTCTATGTTGTTGAGATTTATTGATTAGTTATTAGAGACAGGATGAGTAAACAGTTGTGTTACTATCTCCTCCATGTTGATCTTTCACTTAATGTCTGTATCATCTTAACAGCAGTGTGCTGTTGGTATAGTGAGTATCATTTTAGTGTTACTGTAGTCTGGATCTACAAGCTTCTTGCTTTCAATTTGACTCATTGAGTAAAATGTATATATGCTTAATATGTCTTCTTAACATTTATTTACTTTATTTTATTTTACATTTTAGGATTATTAAAGTCTGGGAAGACCAATTCTGTGGAGTCTCTTCTAGAACTGTTGACCTCGGACTCTGAAGGAAGCTATGCAGGAGTGGGTAGTCCCAGAGATTTACAGTCACCTGATTTTACAGCAGGGTTCCATTCGGATAAGGTCGAGGTTGGTATGATAGAGCATTGTTTCCTTAACACCATGTTGGATGTGCCTACATTTTACCTTCGTTTCATTATATTCTCTCAAATTTTCTCATACTTCCCTGGTGTTAACAAAAAACTAAAACTAATATGTATAATGTATGTTTTTATAAGTTATATGATTATTCTAATTATAGAAATTTTAGTATAGTTTTGAACTTTTTATGATTCTAATTTTTTTGCATATAAAATATATTGATGCTAAACATATTGATATAACATTGAATGTTGAATATAATTCTGAAAGGTATATTTGTAGCTAAATTCCAGAAACATCTTAGGAAGTGGCTATTAAAACAAAATAAAATTTATAAGAGGAAAATAATTTTGATAGTAAGCCTGGTTTCAAATTTTGTTGTTTCTCTCCTGTTCCTCTGGGTTGCTGGCTGAATGACTTTGGCTGCAGCACTCCTCCTTAGCTCTGAGGAGGCTTTCTCTAGTCACCTTTAAATACCTGTTCCACAGTTTTCTTCCCGGGAAGGAAAACAATTACATTTTTAGAAATTGAGTCATTTTTCTGCAACCTTTGCTGTATTCACAAAACGTATTGGAACATCTAGGAGTTTCTGAGACTCTGAATTTGTTCTTCTTACAAAGTGTTCAGGTTTAACACAAACTTTGAAGGAAATTGTTAATCGGCTGGACAGTGAGTGTAAGGAAGTTGAACCTTCTGCAATAGCCGTTACTTCAAGACTCCTTTGAAGTGACAATATTATTTTATTGCAGTATTTATTTTTTAAAATACTACATCCTAGAGTGGATTATAAAACATTTGTACCAAATTTTCATGTCTAAAGTGGATTTTATTTTTAAAATAGAATTTTAATATTACTGCTTCATATCTTATATGTACTGCTTGTATTTTTGTTTGTTTGCTATTTGTCTGAGTAGAAGTTTAAGGCCTTACTTTTCCTGTGTGCCCAGCAACTTGTAATAAGTGGTGAGGGTAAGCTGGCTAAGTGCTGGGCCTGGAAACAGAACTGGCAAGTGTTAGCTGATTGGGTGTTGCTAACTAGACACGCTAAGCTACTAAGTTAGATAATTGCCATTACAACTTAGGTTCTCTTTTCTTTTCACAGGGGAAAGCTAAACCGTATGTGAATGGTACACCTCCTGCATGTACTAGGGAAGATTTCAAACCATGGGAAAAATCACCAACAACTAAATCTGCTCCCCTGTTCATTCCCAGTAACAGAGTTGACACTGCAGGCTCTTCCAGTTGGGTTGCTCGCTCTTGCAGGTAGGATTTTCTTTTTTTCTTATTTATTTATTTATTTATTTTAATTAAATATTTTTTTCATATGATATATTCTGGTCATGGTTTTTCCTCCCAGATTCTCACCCACATCCCTACCCATCCAACTCCATGCCTGCGCTCTTTCTTTCTCTAGAAAACAAACAGGCAACAAACAAAAATTCAACAGAATTAAACAAAAGAGAAAAACCCAAAACCCATAAAAACACAAAATCATAAACCATAATAATACAAGTAAAAGTTCAGAAATATTAAAAAAGAAAAGATTCCCAAACAAAGCAATATGAGGCAAAACGTCTACAAAGTGCTGTTGGGTTCATTTGTGTTGGCCATGTGCTGCTGGCTTTGGGGTCTGTGCTTAACAGTGATTTGTTTGCCTCATGAGACTCCATTTTTGGAGAAAACTATTTTTTGCTTAGCAAGCAGTTGTTGGCTGGAGATACTTTCTGAGTTAAGGATGGGAGATTATGCCTTCCCCTCTCACTGCTGGGATGCTCTCTGGCTTAGACCTGTGGAGGTCCTGTGCATGCTGCCATAGTCTGGAGTAGGAGGGTTCTTCTGTATTTCTGTGCTTTGATTGGTTAAATAAAAGGATGCCTGGCCTGCAAGATAGGACGCAGCCCTTAGGTGGGCGGAGTAGACAGAAAGGAAGGCAGTAAGAGAAAAAGGAAGTGAGCCAGTTGCATTGAGGCTCCTGTCGCAGATGGATGCAGGTTAGACCTTTCTGGTAAGTCACCACGTGGTGACTTACAGACTTTTATAATGGGTTAGTTTATGAGGTGAGAGCTAGCCAAGAAGAGGCTGGTGATGATGGGCCAGGCAGAGTTTAAATGAATATAGTTGTCATGTGGTTATTTTGGGCATAAGCAAGCAACCAGTGGCTGAGCGGGCCGGCGGCTGGGGGCTGGGAGCCAGGCGCTGAGAACATAACCCACACCTCTCCCTCCTACTTACAACAATAGTCTTTGTGAGTTCATCTGTGCAGCAGTTCTGTTATGTCTGGAAGATGCTATTTCCTTGGTCTCCTTCATCCCCTCTGACTCTTAAAAGATCTCTACCTCCTTGCAGGGCAAGGGGAAGCTTTGGTTAAGACATGCCATTTAAGACTAGGTGTTTTGAAGTCTTCTCTCTGCACATGGTCCAGTTGTGGGTCTCTATTTGTTCCCCTCTGCTGCAGGAGGAAGCTTCTCTGTTGATGGCTGAGCCATACACTGATGTATGAGTATAACAATGTCATTAGGAGTCACTTTATTATCATATTCATTTAGCAGGACAGTAGCTTGGCTTTCCCCTAGGCCTGTGGCCTATCAAGTCTATGTCTTTAGTTACCCAAGCAGTGTCAGGTGTGTTCCATCTCATGGAGTGGGTCTTACGTGCATTCAGATAGTTGTAATGGAGGACAGGAGAGAGAGTGAAAATCGCCTACCCGAGTCGCAACCTGGTGTGGCCACTTATGGATACGGTTTTCATCCTACTCTACTTCTCTAAAAGATTGCTATATATTTTTAGCCAAATGAATATATTCAATGAAGAGTATTAATTTATACACAGAAAATTATCTGCATGCTTAAAAGTTGCTTACCAGACTTCCCTCCTACAGGTATAATTTATTATAATATCTTCAGTGATACATAAGTTGTATGAATACCTAGAATCATCTTTTAATTGTTTTGATAAACATTAAAAGAATAGCTGGTATAAAGTCAACAGTGAGACTGACTCTCTGTTTCAGCACCATGTACATTCACAAACTCCTTAACAGTTGTTCGTATTCTCAATATTAGTGTGTACACCAGCATTTTACATCACTTTGAAGTATGAGAATAATACTTTGTTTTAAAACATTTTTACTCTGATATTTTATAATTTTTTAATTTATATTGTTCCTATTTTGAGAATTTCAGACACCAGTACTGGATTAGCATATTCCCACTGCTCCTCATCAACCCCTCCTGCCTTTGTTTTGTAATCTCTAGTTTTGTAATTATTATTGCTTCATATGTATGTATGTATGTACATACGTACGGATGTGCATATGCACACAAACTACTGAGTTCATTTAGTTTTCCTCATATGTACATGTGATTAGAGCTGACCACTTGGGATTGGATAGCCTATCAGGGAGCTTGTCCCTAGAGGAAACTGATTCCCTTGCTCTCAGCAGCCATCCGTTTCCTGTAGCTCTTCATCTGTAGGAGGAGCCTTCTGAAAGCTCCTCTGCCCGTGTTGGCTTGTCTCCTGGTAGTGTCATTATGCAGGCCTTGCGTAGACAACCTTATTGCTAAGATGCTGTGGGTACAGCTTTCCTGCCATGTCTTGAAACATCTAGCAACAGAATTTCTTAGTGAAAATAAATAAATGATATGAGTCTTGGATATATAATATGAATTATTCTTAGCTGTATCATAGATTTCACTTGTATCAAAAACTACTTTTGGAGATTGTAGAATTTTTTTCCCCTAACAGTGCAACTCCTATAGCCCCAGGACCTCTTTTTTTTCTTACAGTGCAGCTATCCACCCTCCAGTGGGAGGGAGGTCTTTAGTATTGTTGGGCACTGCCATATTTTCTTAAAAGTGCCTGTTTTTGTTAATAATAGATGGTAGTAAGTATTTCATTTGTTTTTGAAAATGAAATAATTTTCAGCTTCATTTATCTGTAAGGATAAGATTTTAATTAGAATTTTGTGAGTTCTTTTGCCTAACTTACATGACATAGGACTCCTTTTGTTGTTGGGCTTTTGTTTTATTAGAATAATTGTAGGTTATTGCTCAACTTGAAGAATTTAAAGTAATTGTTATATATGCATCTATGAGAGTAGCTGTCATTCAGAATACCTTTTTTGAGGTTGGCTGAAGCTAACAAAATTATTACTTAGACTACAAATTAATTATCATCAGTCTTATATATAATTTACAGGTTCAGTTAAATTTGGTGTCGGGCATTATAGGTAATGAATGCTTTTCTTTCTTTCTTTCTATCTTTCTATCTATCTATCTATTTTTGTCTTTTAGCCCTGTGAGTCCTCCAGTTGTGGATTTCAGAACCATCATGGAAACAGAAGAAAGTAGACAAAAATATGGCGCAACACCAAAGTCAAACTTAGGGTTGGTTAAAAAAATATTAAGACAAAAGTCTGTGTTGTATTCTGTCCTACAGAATTGGAATAACATACAGGGTCTTTACTCTTATTTTTATACAATTGATTTAATGATTATAAAGGTACCTATCTTTGATAGGTAACTTAGCTTCAGTGTGCTAATGACTGAGTTGGTCTGATGCACTAATGGAGTGGAGTGGAGTATTGCATGCTAGAAGGCTAGTGGACAGTTGTCACTGATGTGATCATAAAGCTCATTTCTGAAGAAATGCACAAGCCCGATGCGAGGGCTTTTGAAAAATATGGTATTCTGGGGCTTCATGTTTAACCATTATTTGATCATTAGCAGTGTAAACTGCAACAATTGAAGATTAATAGAAAACATGTTTCAATGATTTCGATTAAGCAGACATTAATGCTAAGGGGTTTGATTTTTGTTTTGAGTATAATGATTCCTTAGGAAACTGAGATTTCTTAGAAGCAGTGAAGCCAATAGAAATAATTGGTTTACTCTAATTTAATTTTTAGAAAAATTATTTCTCATGGAGTCAAACTTTCTCAGCGGCAACGGAAAATGATTGCATTGACCACCAAAGAAAATAGTTCAGGAACAAACATCATGGAACCAGTTCTGACAGCTCCTTCAAAGTCCCCCAAGCCAGCAAATGCATGGTATGCTCTTATTGTTAAAGTTCAGGCATCTTCCCTTGGCTTCTGAGTTCCCCTGCATGTGTTTCTAAAGTTCTCTTAAATATTTCATTTCCCTTGTTGCTTTTTAACTTAAGTGTTGGAACTTGTACAGTACAGACTTCTAAAAAATGTTTGTTTTATTATAATTTTAGATGTATTGACAGACATCTTGGTTTCAAAACTGGATTTATGTTTTACTTTTGGATGTCATTCTTGCCATTCTGTAGTTTCTGTTGAAGAGAGATTTAGTGTTTCAGTTTAAGGAGCAAATACACTAAAACTTCACAACAGCATACTTGAGTTTTAATAATATGGTCCTTTGGTTGTTTCCTGTGGTACAGCTGAAACAGCCGTCAGTTGTTCGAGTAGTGCTGTTGACTTTGTGTTGCATCTTGGGAATTTGTACCATCACAATCTTCCCAGGGTGGCCACATTGCTAGCAACCATCTCCAAAGATGAGTTGTGTAAAATGTTATCTTTGCCTCCTTTCTAGTTTCCCTTTTTGGAAGCTCGTATCATAATGCTTGGGACCCAGTTTAAGAGAAAGGTACATGGATAGAGGGATAGAGGGAGGGTAGGATGGGGACAGGAGAGATCCTCTGGCATAGGATTCAGGAGAATTCTGTCAGTGTTCATGACTGTCACTCTGTTCCTGAAGTTTTGTTGTTGTTTTCTACCACGGAAAATGGAAATTATTTTGAAGAGAATAGCGAAAAATTGATTTTGCTTGGAGTCTGCCTTCCAAAGGAGCAGTAGGTGTGAAGCATGGCCAGTGAGGAAGTAAGCAAAGGCACAGGAAATATGAGAAGCAGCTAAGAGCTGTTGAAGATTTGATGTGGGCCTGTTGCAGCACTCAGGGGTTTTCTCTAACACAGGCCAAACCGGGTTTTAAAACTGCTGACACGAGGGCTGGAGAGATGGCTCAGTGGTTAAGAGCATTGCCTGCTCTTCCAAAGGTCCTGAGTTCAATTCCCGGCAACCACATGGTGGCTCACAACCATCTGTAATGAGGTCTGGTGCCCTCTTCTGGCCTGCAGACATGCACACAGACAGAATATTGTATACATAATAAATAAATAAATACTTTAAAAAAAAAAAAACTGCTGACACGATTCTAGATGTTACTGTATCTGAGAGAGGTTGTTAAATACTTGAGGATACTTTGAGCTTAATAATGTGGATTTTGCTGTGGCATCAGTTAGCTTATTTTAAAGCCAGCAACAAACAAGGACAGGGAGTTTCAGGATTTTCCCTGGCAGCAGCTTTCTTGGCACCTATGTTCTGTGGTCTGTCTCATTTGCTGTGGTAATTTTTGGCCTTTATATATAGTACTCCCGATTCAGATACTGCAATCAGTCCTTTTAGTGTGTAAATGATGCTCCCGTTTGCTGGGTGTGGAGCAGAAATCTTTGTATATGCTGCATACACACTGTAAGAATGTCCAGATTGTCAGTACTGCAATAACTAAAACCTGATACAGCTTTGTCATCTGTCATTGATGCTTGGCTAAACATTTTTAAAAAGTACAGTGCTGCAGAGTAATGAAAGGGAGGGAGTGTGACTAAATATAACCATATAGCCGGATCTTAGCAATATATTGGTAGAGGAAGTCAAAAAGCCATACTGTATGACTCATTCATAAAACGTTAAAAACTAGTGTTTGATTGCACTGCTACTTGCTTCAGAGGTCTCTGTTATGGTTCCTGTCTTGTATTAGTATGTTGGTTCTTTTGCTTTTCTGCTCCAGTTGGATATACAGTGTGCCTATGTGTATAATTGTATGATTCCTTATAGTCTCCCTTTTGGGATCCCACATATGTTGATGATCTTGGGTGTCTTTCCCTTATTTCCAGAGATCTTAGTTTTCTAATGGGCAATTTCTGCTTCTACTGACAAGGTCTGCTATTTAGGTGTTAGAATTCTCGGAGCTGAAGGAGGTTACCACTGGTGCTCAGTTCTCAACATTTGGTGTAGGTTTTCATATGCTTTACCATTTCAGGTTTAAACTGTACGCATAGCACACAGTTTATTATTCCTGTTTTCCATTTTCCTTGTGATTTCAAGTTAACTTTTCCTTGTACTAAGGTAGGTGACATGTGGCACCCTAGCCACACCACAGAAGGTCTGGCCCGATGGGTGTCTCTGGAAGACAGGAGTTTGTGAGGCTCTTTCTGTCTGATCAACTCAGCTTCTTTCTTCCTCCACACACACCAGTTGTCCCTGTAGCTGTCTACTGCTGCAGTCATGCTGACCTCATGCTGCTGTGGATTTATGTCTTGATTCTGATAATTATGTTTAATAAAAGCGATGAGGCATTTGAAACCTCAGATTTTGATGTTTAAATTTAGTCAACTCTTCCCCCATGATCATTGGCAGCATGAGCTGAACTCCATGCGGATGGCACTGTCTTCCTAAAATGCAAAGGGAATGGAGTATTGCTTATTAAGGAGAGTTCAAAGAATATGAGGAGAAAAATGCCATTAAGTTTGGCAGAAATATGTGGACATTTTATTGAAAAATAATTGTGCCATGATTAAATATAACTGATATTTATTACAAAGTCTTATGAGAACACAACTGAAAGACAAGTATAAGCAACTGAGTGATTAATTTCATATATCTTAGGATATCAAGACAATTTATATAACTGACAAAATACAGATTGTTTTGACTTCTAAGCAGAAGTAGTATTTAAATTTATTAATGATTGAAAATAAATGAATGATTTATGTTTAATATTCTTTTATAACTTTAGGCACAACTACATTTCTTCCTAAGACTGTGGTGTTAGAGATTGAAGCTAGGGCCTTACGTATGCAAGACAAGTCCTCTGCCACTGAGCTATACTGCAGCACTGCCTTAGGAGCTTTCAAAACTGCTTTTCTGTGACATTCTTTAGGATATATTGTACACTGCTTTTATTTATACTCATTAAACACTAAACTGAAACAACTTTTAAAATGTATATGCAAGTATGTATGTGTAGATATCTATTTAGAATAATATACATAAATATGAATATAACAGACTGAGGTTATATGCATTTTATCTTAAGTTATTGGCATAGATGAGAAAGTATTTGTTAGAAATTTAAAGAATACATTTATATAAAATAATCAGTTAATGATTAAGGTTTAGGAACTTTGAGGCATGTTCAGTATAAATTGAAATAAATGTGATTTTTCTTTCTTGAATTAGTATATGTCTATAAAGCTTAAATTGAGTTTAGGACAAAAATAAACTTAATATGCTGCTTTTGATATATATTTTAATTGTTAACTATGTACAAAATACATAAAGTACAGTTAATCATATTATTCAATATAATACATAATTTCATTTTTAAGTGAGACACATGAGCTGTGAAAACACACATGTAATGTATGGTGACTACTCCTGAGACACCATCCCTTGTACATGAAAAATAATTGGCAGAGTTTAAATTATATTCTTGTTTAGAAAAGTAGAAAATATATCTAAAGTTAGCATTTTAATCTGCCTTGTATGTGAGCTTTATAGAATGAATGTATGATGGTGGTATATTTTTTAGCTACTTGCATTTCATTATCTGTAGACTCACCTAATAGGATTTGACTTTTGTAGATGTTTTTATATTTGACTTTTAGATTAATGTAAAATGTGCAGTTAACTAAAGCACAAATGAGTCTGCTAAATCTTAACACTGTGGTTGGGGCAGCGTTCACAATGCATGCAGTCATTCTCCATGTTCCCACGATACAGTTGTGCCCATGGAAAATGCTAGCTAGAATGGGATTTTGCATTTGAATGCAGTTCTAGCCAGTTGAATTGTAAAACTACTGAGAACTTTGAGTGTGTGTGGGATCTGGGCACTTCTTTTTTTAAATTTTTACTTGGAGAAATATATTTTTCACTATCATCTTGTGGAAAATATATAATCTGTGTGGCCTGGCGTGATGTCTGAATGTAAATTCTTTTGAGCTAGCTTATATAAAATAATTGCAGTTATTTAGCCTTTTTGACCTGAAAATTATTATTTATTAAAGTTGCTGGGGCTAAAGAACAAAATCCTGACTAATTTTTGTATGGATATACATTTCTGCAAATATTTCTCCATAAATTTTCTGTGGCTTTTAGAATGGATAATAACCAATGCCTGAGTTTGGAAAGCAAAATTGTGGGAAACAAGACACTGTTTTAAATCTGGACATAACCAGTGGAAAGGGCCGGGCTTGCTTAGACTGCCGCATTAGCTGCTTTATAGGTGGTTACTGTGCATGGCTAATGAGAGTGCGAGTTTGAGATATTTTGTAACTGCTCTTATTTAGTAGTTTTATTATCCTAAGCAGAGAACTGTTTTTGTCTGGAAAGAACTTGGCAGGGTGTGTGCTGTTTACTACATGTGGGAATTCCTAGACTCGTGAGTGAATCTGACAGCTTATGCTGTGCTAACAGGAGTTACAGAGCTCCTGTATTTACAAGCAAGCTGATTGTCAGGAGCCTCAAAATGTTCCCAGTCCCTCATGTCCCTGTCCTTTGTGCCATCCCTACCTTCAGATGTGTATGGATCAGGGCCAAGGTTGCAAAGGAAATGAAGGTGGTTTTTCTAAATGTCTTTGGATTTTTGAAGTGTGTGTGTGTGTGTGTGTGTGTGTGTGTGTGTGTTGGACAAGTTATTTATGATAAAGCCAAATTCAGATTAATTTTTTTGAAAAAGTTTTTTTTAACACAAATACTTTATTAGTTCATGGTTCTAATGCAGATTTGTAAAGAAGTTTTTTTGTCTCCTACTGCTTGAGATTTTACTTAAAGTAAGTGACTTTAATTGTGGACACAGCATTTGCTGATGAAAGGGTATGTTGCTGGAAATGAGTGTGGGTCTAACTGTACCATGCTTAGTAAGAACCCAGAGAACAGATGTTGGGGCTCAACCTGAAAGCCAGAAAAGCAAAACATCCAGCCACTGACTCTTACCTCTGCCACAGTCTGAAATGGCTATCCTGTCTCCAGGAATCTCAGAATGAGACTGTGTGTGAGAGCTGTCTTCCCCCATTTTATATTCCTCTTTAGGGCTGGAGTTAAAGGCGTGCACCACTACCACCTGGTTTCTGTGTCAAAATAGTGTGACTACGGGGATTAAAGGTGTGTGTCACCGCTGCCTGGTTATACAACTGATCAGTGGGCTGTTTTATTCTCTGCTCTTTTGGCAAGTTTTATTAAAATACAAATGAAATACCACGACATCTAATCTAGACTCTTTACTGAGTTCTCTTAGGTCTGTTTCCTCCTCTCTGCTCCACCAACATTAGAAGTGTCTGTCATCATTGAAATGGGGACCATTAAGTTTTCAAACTTTTTCCAAAATTATTTACTTTGTTTTTTACATGTTTGCATGAATTTTGTCAAAAATAAATGTAAACAGATGAAGAAAAGACTGATGGACTTTTTAAAAATAATTATCTTAAATCTGTAGATCAATTTGAGGATTGACAATTTAGTATGCTCCGAATCGTGAGCATAGCAATCTTAGGGATTTTTCCCAGCAGTTTTTATAATGTACAAATTTATATATATATATATATATATATATATATACATACACACACACATACATACATACATACACATACACATACACACACCTAAGGATTTTGTTTGTGAAGCCTCTTGACTGGATCATAGGATTTTTTCATGAGATTCCCTCATCCTTTCATCTTAATATGACAAATTATATACATTGATTGACTTTTGGGGGGTGTTTTTATTGTTTCTGAAATAAACCCCTCTCCTTAATTATATATTATTGTTTTTATAAATTACTGGACATTACTGTCATCTTAGAATATTTTCACCAGACTCCTTAGAGAGTCAATGACTGCTAATTTTCTTTGTTGCTGGTAGTTTAGTTTTATCTAATCTACAACATAATGTAATTAAAATATCTGTATTTGGTATATAATATGTAATTTCAGTAGAATTGAAACAGGTGCATTTTCTGGTTTCTTCCACTTAGCCTGTTCTTCAGATTTATTTCTGTTGGATATATGAGCCTTTAATCTTTGGGAATAGATTTTTTTTTTTTTAGTATATTTGCCTATACCCTGTAAAATATCACACTTTTCTCCATTGGGTTGTTTGCAGTAGTTCCTTGTTACCTTTGTAATTTCTGTGGTGCATCGTATTATGTATTCCTCCTCTATCTAACATAGTGAGGCCTGTTCATGGCTTCAAAGTTTTGTTGGGAGTTGTAGGCTAGATTGACTTTTTTTGGGGGGGGGTTGTTTGTTTGTTTGTTTTTTGTTTTTGAGACAGGGTTTCTCTGTAGCTTTGGAGCCTGTCCTGGAACTAGCTCTTGTAGACCAGGCTGGCCTCGAACTCACAGAGATCCGCCTTCTTCTGCCTCCCGAGTGCTGGGATTAAAGGTGTGCACCACCACTGCCCAGCGACATTTTTGTTTTTCTTGGTGTGTTGATGATATCTTTCTACTGCTTTTTGGACTCTCATTGATTTTTGAAACAAGCTAACCGTAGTCATATTGTGATGTATTTCTGTATGTATTCAGGGCACTCCCATGACCACCACCACCAAACACATACACACACCCCTTTCGTTTAGGTATCAAACTCAGTTATGTAGGTTATATGGTTATGTAGGCTAGCCACTTAATGTCTCATAACTCACTAAAACTGACTTAAATTAGTGTCAATCACCTGTCTGTTCTTCACAGTCATTAATTCCAGTGATTTCTATCCTTTACTGACTTTTACTGCATGTCCATTCAAATAAACTGGTTTTGAACATTGTGTTTCACTTTTGAAATGCCATTGTTATTTTTTCATTTCTTTTTCTCTGCTGAGTTATTTATATGCCATTTAATTCATCTGTCAGAGTTAGGGTTTCTTTTGTTATGATAAATACCATGACTGAAAGGTCTTTGGGAAAGAAAGGTTTATTTCTCCTTTCAGTTCCACATTGCAGTCTGTCATTGAGGGACATCTGGGCAGGACCACAAGGCAGAAGCTGAAGCAGAAGTCAGGGAGGAATGGTGTTCACTGGCTTGCTCACCCTGCTTTTTTATGCAACCCAGAACCACCTGCCCAGGGTTGGCACCACCCACAGTGGGCGGCGCCCTTCCATATCAGTCATGAATCAATGAAGTGTCTGACTTGCTTATAGGCCAGGCTTATAGAGACATTTTCTCAATTAAACGTCTCTCTTTCAAATGACTCTAGCTTGTGTCAGTGTGACAAAAAGTAGCCAGGTACATACCCCAAACATAAATTTGTTGCACAAGTATAGTAGCTGTTTTAGTATCATGACTAATTTTTAACATCTAGAGTTTATCTCCAGCTTTGGTATCTAGTAATTCCTTTCTCTTATGGCATAATTTTCATTGGTGCAAAATCAACAAAATTCCAATACCACACTGAAACTTGTAATTAAATAATTGTAAAAATTTTAGAGTATATCCTCCCCTCTTATTTTATTGCACACTCTTTGAATAATTATTTAATGAAAGTATTTTTCTGTATCTTAGTTTGCTTTTCTTTTGCTGTGTTGAAGCAGTGATCAGAACCAGCTTGGGGAGGGAAGGATTTGTTTGACTTATATGTCCCAGATCACAGTCCATCACTGAAGGAAGTCAGGACAGGAACTTAGAGGCAGGAACTGAAGCAGAGGTCATGGAGAAAAGCTGCTTATTGACTTGGTCCCCGGGTTTAGGACCACTTGCCTAGGCTAGTCCAACAGTGTGCTGGGCCGGCCTGCATCAATTATTAGTTAAGAAAACCCTCACGGATTTTCCTACAGGCTAGCCTGATAGAGACATTTTGACAGTGGAAGTTCCCTCTTTCAAGATGACCTTAACTTATATCAAATTGACAACAAACAGACAAAAAAGATTAAGTATGGTATATCCTTTTTCAACCATATACACTGACGCTCTGTTTGAATAAATAGCTGTAGGAGAAAAAAAATCTGTGAAACTGATCTGTTTTTACATGTTTTTGCTGAAAAATGTAGGAAATCAGTTTTTACATTCTTTGACCGGTTTTTGCACTATATATTGTCTGGTTGTAATGCCCCTCTGCAAAGTGTTTTTAACATGATCTTTGCTTTCTCTGCAGGGCTTCTCTACCCTCTCCTTCATCCAAGTCATTCTGGGATTTCTTACCAGGAGAAAAAAAACCTGTTACTGGCCATGGTTTAGGAGATCATGTCAAAAAAGTTGTTTTTAAAGGAATTGAAAACTCTCAGGCCCTAAATGTTGTGAGGTAATACATTTAAAACATTAAAATACATTTAAAATATATTTTCTACCTTAAAATAATCCATGATGGCTTCATGATCTGAAATGATGTTAAATGTGTATAAGATGTTACAGCTTGTACATTCAGGATTAAAGTTAACAAGTTCATTTTCTCTTTCCCTGTTTTCATTTTTACTTTTGGTAGTGGTTTTGGAGATAATTACTTACAGTAAATGTCATGTTGAAGTTACACTTTGGAGTTTTGATATATGTCTACACACATGACATGGTCACATATACACACAGGAGTGAATGCAATCACTGATTCCAGAGTCTGCCGCATGCCCCTTTGCCCTAGCAGTTACCCACTGACAACACAGAGCTTATATACTCTCCGGAATGTCACGGCACTGGAGACCATGGAGGATGCGTCCTTCATAAAATTCGACCTTTGCTTGTTATGATTATTTTACATCTCACCACTGTGGCTGAAGCTTGTCTCTTTGTGTATCTACCACAGCCCACCTCCATGTATCAGATATCAAACTTTGGGTGTTTCTGGTTTTACCTCAACCTATTATTTATTTAATTCTTTTTTGAGTTAAGATCTCATAGCCCAGGCTAGCCTGAAATTTCTTTTGTTGTCTTAATCTTAGAATACTCTAGCTTTAGCTTCCTGTGTGCTGGATTACAGATGTTTACTGCCTAATTCAGCTAGTCTAGGTGTTTTTTTTTTATACTGAGTTTTGAAGATGCTTCATATTTTAAATGCCTACCTGATACATGAAAATCTATCCATATTTTAATTAAAATGCCTTCTCTAATATGGTCTGTGTATATATATATATATATGTGTGTGTGTGTGTGTGTATTTTTCTTTTTGAGACAGGGTCTTCTATAGTCTAGGCTTGCTGGTCTTGAACTTACTATGTAGCTGAAGGTGACCTTGAACTCCTTGTTGGTTTCTCAAGACAATGGTCCCACTGTGGGATGGTCCTGGCTGTCCTGGGACTCGCTTTGTAGACCATGCTGACCTTGAACTCACTGAGATCTGCCTACCTCTGCCTCCCAAGTGATGGGATTAAAGGTGTGCGCCAACACCACCCTGCACACTTATAATTGTACTTAGAAATGAAATTCTTGTAGAAATAGAAAAAGTGTCAGGCTGGTAGAAATCACATGCACATCTCCCCAGACTGTTAAGTCTAGAGTGTTAATAGAAAAAAGCCTAGTGTCATTTGTGGCCAGATTAATGTTTTATACAATGATAAACACTTGTGGTTTTGGTTGTCAAACCATTTCTTTTCCTCCCATAAATCATTTTTAAGAAGTTGCAGTAGGCCTGGCATCCTATTATTAGATAGACTGAGGTAGGATTGCCATGAAGCCTGGGCTTCACCATGAATTCTAAGTAAGGTAGCTTGGACTACAGATAAGGTCTCAAATATGACAGCAGCAGCAGCAGCAGCAATTTTCTGTTCAATTTCAAGATATCAAACATTATATAAACTGGATCAATCAAGTAGAGTCTTAGAAGTGTTTAATCTCAGCTTACTTACTCTGCCATGAAGATAGCATCCAGTCTTACCAGAGACTTCGAACAACACTTGTGTCTGAGAACTTCTGATGTATGCAAAATTTTTAAATATGTTTTTGTTAATATTATTGATTTTCTTACTGCAGGCACGTACATATAGAAGCACTGTTTTTGAGTAATTTTGTTAAAGTAAGGAAAATTAGATTATAAAGAATCAGGTTCCTATTTCCCTAGCTCTTCAAATAATTTTAGAAAGGGAATTTTTTAAAATTGAATTTATGCAAATAAAAAATCAAGACTTTTCACTTATAAATGACAAGTTAAAATTTTAATGTCCATTGTCCTTTTTATTGCCTCTTATGCTTTGGAAACCTTCAGTTACTAATTAACCCTTTCTGTTCTTGTAAAGATTCAATTTTCTCCTTTGCCCTGTATTCTTGCCATCTATGTTCGTTTGCCGCGGTATTTTCATATACAGTCAGAGAGGAATAGCTAATCTTCCACACCACCCATAAATTTATTCTAGTCATTGCCTCACCATTGTGAGCCTCACACCTCTGCAGTCAGATTTCTTACAAGAGCTGTCAGTTCCCACTTTAATTCATTTGTCTGTTCCACTACTCAACTACAGCAGTCCAGCTAACCTTAATGGTGCCCTGCTGTGGAACTGCTCACACTAGCACTGTAAGTGCAGGTCGTTTCTCTTTACTTATATTTTCTTCCGACACTCTGCATACCATGAGCATATGTCCTGGTATTAGATACCATATTGCAGGCTACCTTCATATATGATCTGCGTATCAGTCTTATGTGTCCTCCTGGCTTTTCCATCCTGTTTAGGTCTTCAGAAGCACATCAGACCTTCCTTATGCCTGAAGCCAGACTTCTTGCTTTTTTAGTAATGCTCTCAGAAACCCAAAGTCAGACAAACTATAGATATATGGTAAACAGCCTGTCCTTCCTGATTTTTAATTCCTTAGTAAGTTATGCTTGCTGGTCTCTTGTTAGTTTTTTTTTCAGTAATGGCCTGTCATCAGGATATGGTTCATTTTAGCTCTTGAATGTTTAATACATACACTAAACTTCATAACTTTGACCCTAGTTGTGAGTATGGCTCCGTGCCTTGTCTTCTTTTTCTTCCCATCATTACATTGAGCCAGTGTGTTCTCTTTTAAACAGACAAAACTTACTGCTTTTAGGATAAAAGCTAGAATTCTTTTTGTTTTGAGACAGGATTTCTCTGTGTCGCCTTGGCTGTCCTACTCGCTCTGTAGACCAGGCTGACCTCAAACTCACAGAGACTCACCTGCCTTTCCTCCTGAGAGCAGGGATTATAGGTATGTGCCACCACCACTCAGCAAAATTAAAACTTAATAAGGCCTTCGAGATCTACAGAGCCTGGCTTCTGTGAACTTCTTTCACTTTGTCTTAGGAAATAATCACTGTATTATAGTATCTTTGACTTTTTCTTGTTCACAGCTATCCTTTATTTTTTTTAATTTTTTTGTTTTGTTTTTTGTTTTTCGAGACAGGGTTTCTCTGTGGCTTTGGAGCCTGCACTGGAACTAGCTCTTGTAGACCAGACTGGTCTCGAACTCACAGAGATCCTCCTGCCCCTGCCTCCTGAGTGCTGGGATTAAAGGCGTGTGCCACCACCGCCTGGCACAGCTATCCTTTATATCATCTTAACTTGTGATTTCAACTCCTCATAGTCCGTTCAGTTGGGTATTGTAGAAGGTCTTTCTTCCTTTAGTGAGTCAATTTCTGTTACATATCTCTGCCATGCTTCTGTTACGTGAATTATGATTGTTGCTAGTGATTCTTTTGTTTGTTTGGAAACAAGATCTTGCTATAGAGTTCTGGCTGGCTTGGAATTTGATATGTAGCTCAGACCAATCTCAGATTCACAGAGAACTACCTGCCCCTTCCTTAGCCTCCCCAGGGGCTAGGATTAAAGGTGTGAGCCAGAATATTTTTAATGTACACGTGCTGTATTTGTTTGCAAGGATGTCTGTCTTTGCTAGTCATTGCTCACACATGTTTAGAGTGGGTATAATGGGTATTTTGGGTTGAATAAATAAATGAATGAAAACTGTAACTTCTTTTCAGGTAATATTTGTTTTGAATATAGTGAATTTTATTGGATATCTCTGATGCACAAATTTGAAAGTATAAAATTTAAGTTTATTTTTTTATAGTATTTTACATTTTGAATACTAACAGAACATTCGGATTGTAATTCTTCATTGAATAAGTTGCCATTGGTCATGGAACTCAGAAAACTTTAAGGATCTGTGGTTTGCTAGTTGGTCACTAGAGTGTGCTGTCATATTGGGACTTAACCGAGAAGTATGTGCTGTCCTATGACTTTGGAAGTTTGACTTGAAAGATCATATTTCAATAGCCTGATGGTTGATGTAGGAACTAATATTTATATAGATGACTCTCATTGATAAGGATATGGAAAAAACATAGGTTGTGTTTCGTGTTTTATTTAGCCATAGAAAACATGAAATTCACAAGTAAGTTTTTTCAAAAAGTACATATAAAACACTGCAGGCAAACAAAATACTCACCAAATTATGAGATACCTGGTAGGGGCATAGCATTGTACTGGCTTCTGTTGGGCATATATAAAAATAAAATATGCAGGCCCAGCCCTTAATGGATTTGAAGTCTGGTTAATGAATGGGACTATGTACACATGGAGTTAAGTGCCCAGGCAGAGTGAAGTGGCGATGTGGTGTGACAGAATGGAAGAGGACACGGAGAAGGGAGCTCACACACACTGGAAGTCTAGGAAGAACAAATGCTCCAGCTGCTGCAGCCTTAACTGTTCTCTGCTCAAGTGTAACCAGGGGAGCAGCAGAGAAACAGGCCATTATGTATTCTTTTTACTGTTACAGGCTTTGGAATGTGGGCTGAGATTTTTAAAAAAGAAACTGAAAAATAGGAGAAAAGACAGCTCAAACAGGGAATAGTGGGAGAAAAGCAGGAAGACAGGAATGCTGGTGGTCCTGGGAGTTAGAGTGTAAGGATCAGGACTCAGCTGAGGAAGGTCTGCACACAACACATTAGGTCTTAACTGTACAAAATGTGACTGAAAAAATTATTTGCCCCCAAGGCAATGGCAAGCAAAGAAAGGCAGTGTCATCTGGGGATATTAAAATGCAGAAGGGAAGGATTTGTGTTATTTCTTTTATTTTTTGTTCACTGTGTTTGTTTTTCATTTTTCTTTCACCTAATTAGTCCTGTATCTCTGTACTGGGAATGTGTGCTGTGTTTCTAATCATTATAAAAACTATCTCTAGAACAAAATCATGATTGTAATTATATTAGTTCTAATATTAGGTAAATTTTTAAAATAAAGCAATATAAAATCTTATAAATAAGAAGATATTATCTAAGTAAAAATAGCTTAGTTATTTTAACATCTAAAATTAATAGTACTTTTTAATTTAAACAAAAGCCTTTTTTAGTGTTTTTTTTATTGTTTTTATTGAGCTATATATTTTTCTCTGCTCTCCTCCCTTCCAATCTCCTCTCCTTCTATCTTCTCCCATGGTCCCCATGCTCCCAATTTACTCAGGAGATCTTGTCTTTTTCTACTTTCCATGTAGATTAGATCCATGTATGTCTCTCTTAGGATCTTCTTGTTTGCCTAGGTTCTCTGGGATTGTGAATTGTACTCTGGTTTTTCTTTGCTTTATGTCTGAAAGCCATTTATGAGTGAGTACATATGATATTTGTCTTTCTGGATCTGTGTTACCTCACTCAACATGATGCTTTCTAGATCCATGCATTTGCCCACAAATTTCAAGATGTCATTATTTCTTTCTGCTGTGCAGTACTCCATAATGTAAATGTACCACATTTTCCTTATTCATTTTTCAGTCGAGGTTGTTTCCAAGTTCTGGCTATGACAAACAATGCTGCTATGAACATAGTTGAGCACATGTCCTTGTGGTACGATTGAGCATCCTTTGAGTATATACCCAAAAATGGTATTGCTGGGTCTTGAGAAAGGTTGTTTCCCAATTTTCAGAGAAATCGCCATACTGATATCCAAAGCGGCTATACCAGTTGCACTCCCACCAGCAATGCAGGAGTTTTCTTTTTATCCCACATTCTCTCCAGCATAAGTTGTCATCTGTGTTTTTGATCTTGACCATTCTTACAGGTGTAAGATGGAATCTCAGAGTTGTTTTGACTTGCATTTCTCTGATGACTAAGAATGTTGAGAATTTCCTTAAGTATCTTTCAGCCATTTTAGATTCCTCTGTTAAGAGTTCTCTGTTAGCCGGGCGGTGGTGGCGCACGCCTTTAATCCCAGCACTCGGGAGGCAGAGACAGGAGGATCTTTGTGAGTTCGAGAACAGCCTGGTCTACAAGAGAACCAAAAAAAAAAAAAAAAGAGTTCTCTGTTTAGGCCTGTACACCACCCTTTTTTTAAATTGGATTATTTGTTCTTTTGATGACCAGTTTCTTGAGTTCTTTGTATATTTTGGAGATCAGCTGTCTGATGTGGGATTGGTGAAGATCTTTTCCCATTCTGTAGGCTGCCTGAACAAAAGTCTCTAAAGAATATTTTAGATACCCTTCTGGTCTTCTTTTTTCTCTTTTTAAGAAGGCTAATTATGTACAGATTGTATATTGGAGTGTCTGGTTTGTTTTTAATATCTGAAGGTTAATAATTTTATATTATTTGAAAGCTTAGAACTCTTAAAAGCTCTAGCTGTTTAATAGCTTTTCTATATTTTATAATGAATTTTGATGGACTTCCAAGTTGTTTGAATAAAGAAATGTTTAATTTAATTAGCCATTAAAGATTATTAGTAGGAAGAGTTATGGGATTATAATCTTGTGAAACAGATGTTTGCCCTTTTTTTTTTTTTTTTTTTTTGGTTTTTCGAGACAGGGTTTCTCTGTAGCTTTGGAGCCTGTCCTGGAAATAGCTCTTGTAGACCAGGCTGGCCTCGAACTCACAGATTCTCCTGCCTCTGCCTCGCGAGTCCTGGGATTAAAGGCGTGTGCCACCACTGCCCGGCTCAGATGTTTGCCTTTTTAAAAATTCTGGGAACTTTCTAGCCAAGTGCTCTCTATTGCACTATATCTACAATTCCCAGATTGATGCTTCAACATAGCACTATGGCCCTTTCTGAATGTAATCACATATGAAGTAAGGGCCATACATCCCTGTCGTACAAACCTGAGACTTGTCGTAAAATATGAAATGTTATGTGCAATTGTTACTCTTAAAGCTTTAGTTTACATTGATTTAGTAGGTCCTGGGTTCGAAACCTTCTTAGATTTATTTATTTAGCTGGTTAGTTAGTTAGCCAGCAAAGCTAACAAAGGATTTTTTAATCCTTTATTTGCAAATAGCGGTTTCCTTGTGTCATTTCCATATTATATGGGAATATATAACTATGTTGCACTTTGATTATATCTATCCTTTATTTCTTTTTAGTAGTTGGTAACTACTGATTTGCTGTAGTTACCTAACAGCTAAGTAATTATTGCTTCTACATTATTTGTGCATCTTTGAAAGTGTCAGTAAATTTTGACAAAAATATCCCAGAACCACCAGGATAATTTTCAGCATCTGAAGCGTGCTTATTGAATGTGTTGTCTCCAATAGACTCAAGCATTTGGATACTTGGTGCTCACTTGGCAATACTGTTTGGTGAGGCTTATGAAGCATGGCCTTGTTGGTGGAAGGATGTTATTGGACACAAGCTTTGAGAGTAACTTGGGCCATTTTTAGTACACTCTTACACTCTCTCTGCTTCCTGTTTGTGATTGAAGATGTGAGCTCTTAGCTTGCTGCTCTAGTCACCATCTCTGCTCTGCCATCACAGACTCTTTTGTTTGTTTGTTTGTTTTTATTTTTTTGAGACAGGGTTTCCCTGTAGCTTTATAGCCTGTCCTGGAAATAGCTCTCGTAGACCAGGCTGCTCTTGTAGACCAGGCTGGCCTTGAACTCACAGAGATTCTCCTGCCTCTGCCTCCTGAGTGCTAGGATTTAAGGCGTGTACTACCATCATAGACTTTTAAATCTTCAAATCTAGACAAGAGGATAACATAAATGGGAAATAGTCTATATTCTGATGGAAGTAACTTGGATGGAGATCAAATGCAACTTTCCTTGGCTAAGTCCCTGGGAAGGTCTCACAAGTCAGACCAGGGCTAGAGAAGAGGCTTGCTAGGGTGCTAAAACACAATAAAAGGGCAAATGCAGGCAATACCTTCAAGTATCAGTTACTTCTCTATTGTGATAAAGCTCCATAGCCAAGGCAGTTTACAGAGGGTAGGGTTTACTTGTGCTCACTGCTCCAGAAACAGAAACTGTTTACAGACCGTTTCCCACTCTGTCTGTCGTCTAGAGCGTGTCAGTGTTAGTACTAAGTGATAAGTATTTCCCATGTATGCCTTATTACCATACTTAACGATATATGTACATCATTAGAAAAAGACTGCTTCTTACGATGCTTTCGTGTAGTCCAGTTCTCTGTAGATTGCTTTTTTCCTTGACTTTAAGCTAGGCCTGACTGCAGATAATGATTTGTCCCTGCATCAGGAGCTTACTGCTCTGCTGTATCTATTAGTAAAGAGTTTTGCTAATATATTACTGAAATCCTTCATCCCAGTTTTTGGAATTTATTTTACAGATGTGCAACTCATGGAACTCCAGGACTAGAAAGCAATCATGTTTCTGATATTCCAGTTCTAGAGAATCCCAAGTAAGCTAAATTGATTACCTGTGGGGCTTGAAAGCTAGGCCAGTGTTTCACATTGACACAAATATGTATTTAAGAAATGAATAATTGGGTAGTTGAAGTTACTAGAATGTATTGTTTGAATATTTTCTTTTCTAAAACAAGAGTTAATTTTATCACTTCTGTTACACCTTTTCTTTTTAGAATTTTCTAAAATTTAACCTGTAGCTCTTATTTAAGGAAAATAATAATTTCACCTCACCATTCTGTAATTTCTGCAGAAGCTTCTAGGTTGCATTATGTGTAATAAATCCCTAGGGGGGACAGCATTGCTAAATAATATTTCATAGGAAATTTTGTGTGTAAAACTTTGAGAACATGAATCAAAGTCATTGTTGTCACTCTTCCAGCCCCTGGCTGTCCTCCTCACTGGCTGCTCCTGCTGCCATCGCTCCTGTCACGTTCGCATCAATTGTAGAGGAAGAGCGGCAACAAGAAGCGGCGCTCATCAGAAGTCGGGAGAAACCCTTGGCTCTCATTCAGGTGAGTGCACACCCTCTCAGCTTCAGCTTGCTGAGGACTGTTCCACATTCCAGTCCTAGGTCTGTAGTTATGCAGGCTGATTTGAACTAGCACATTGTGATCAGGTTTTTGTTTTTAGTATTGACATGTTTTGGGCTGTTTTAAGTGTTAAAAGAATTGGATGGTGTTTGCTGCCCTTCTCAGTTTCTACCTCAGCTTGTAGATTATAGATAATGATCATCTTTGGATTAATTTATGGCAAAGAGGATTTATTTGAGAGATGGAAGATTTTACAGACATATGTGAAGGATGAGAGAGGCAGACCGGGAAAAGATAAGCCCCACAACACTGGAGAGCACAACAGCAAGTTGTAGAGGATTGTGCAGTAGCAGAAAAACACCTCCCAGGGCGAGATTGCCAGCATGATAGATCCCAGGAAGAAATCCAATTTCTTTTCTCTTAACTTTTTAAGTTTCAAGTTGAGGGACTGGCAGATGGCTCAGCAGCATGTATTCCTCTCCTGCAGGACCTTGATTTGGTTCTTAGCACCAGTATCGGTTAGCTCACAACCATTTCACTCCAGTTCTAGAAGTTCAGAAGTTCTCTTCTGGCCTCAGGGGCAGTGCACGTGCACACAGGTGGTGCACAGACATGCACTCGGACATTCACACATAACGTTTTTAAGAAGAGGTTCTAATTGAAGTGAGAACAGGTATCTGATTAGTCTAGCTGAGACTCAAAGTTTCTAGCAAGGCTGAGGGACTAGGAAAGTTTCTCATTCTGTTCTGCCGTGTGGTATCTTTGTGAAGCCTCAGCTCTCCAAGGAAGTCGGACTACTACTAATCCCACTAATCTGTTCTACTTGGAAAGAAAGAAGCCAATCCTCTTTCCTTCTTTCTGCCAGGTTGAGGAGCATGCGATACAAGACTTGCTGGTTTTCTATGAGGCATTTGGCAACCCTGATGAGTTTGTCGTCGTTGAAAGGACACCACAGGGGCCTCTGGCAGTGCCTATGTGGAACAAGCATGGGTGCTAGCTTACTGGAGAGAGGACGCTGCTGCTGGGGCTGTGGTCCCTACACTGACATGAAGAAAACCCATGCACAAGCATTCTTGCATATTTGGTAGCACATTGTCTTTGTCAGAGCAAAAATGCATATGATTTCTTCCTGTAGTTTATAATGTTTGTATGACTAATGAGAAACTTTTTGAAATTGTGATTTTAGTAACTTTTATGTGAAGATGTGTCAGAAAAAACGTTAAGCTAAGGTTGCTTGGATTGTTTCTTCTACATTATCTTACAAAGGAAAATATGGGTGAAGTAGAAAGTTTAGATATGATTCATTAAAATATTTTTTTTTCATTTGAGAGTATGGAGTAACTTAGAAGAGTTTACCACTTATGCTTTTTAAATAAGACATTGATGGGCATTAAGGCAAGAGCCTCAGTCATTACTTCTGATCCACTGATGGCCAGAATGTTCTGTTTGCACAGTAGATGTGTCTGTTGTCGCTTTTTCATTGGGATGTTAACTTTTTAGGCCTCTTTAAAATTGGGCCTGGTGAAGTGTTGTTCTTCCTAATTATTCTGGACAGTTTAGTCAACAATCAGAGCTTCTCTGGGAGGCTTGGATTCATGAAGTTTTGTTGGGGTGGGAAGGTAGCACAGAGGCCATATCAATACCTAATTGTGAAAGAATCAGCTTCTTAAAGTGTTAAGATTTAGTTTCTAAAACAGACATAGGATTGCCGAATACTATTGCCAGAGTACTTGTTTGTAAAACATTACTTTTTCGTACTGTGTAATCAAAAGTTCTGTGAGCCTGGATTATATGTGTACATGTAAATTTTGATTATCTTCTTTATAGTATACTGTTTGATTTGTTATTGAGTGCTTAAAGTTAAAAGGAAAACAATGTTAAAATGTGTGCTTTAGTGTATAGATAAAGTGAGAATGTTAGTGCCTGAGTTCTGGGAAAGAATCCCTGGGAATATGTAGGCAGGTCACTGCTTGATTTCAGTTGTTGGGAAATTGGCTGAAACTAACTCAGTGTTTCAGTTCAGTTCAACCCACAAAGCAGCAGACGTGTAAGCAGACATGCAATAAAAAGTAATCCTGATCCACTTCACTGTGAGTGTGTGTGTGTGTTTCCCTGCTTAGCACTAGATTGACAGCTTGAGGGAAGAATTTCTGGCTATTCCTAGTTATTTCCCTTATGCGCCACACTAATAGGCAGCACATACTTTTACTCTGCTAAAAATCCTGTTTTCTATTCCATGTGTTTAAGTAACGAGAAAAAATGAATTTTACAATGTCTTTTTGATGTCAGTAAAGAAGCTTTATGACATCATTGGCTTATGGGAAGCTTGGGTTGCTCTCTTTGTGTCTTCCTCTCGGCCTGGGACGCATCCTCAGGAGGTGTTGCAGACAGAAAGTGTGAAGTTGGAGCTGGGCTGACGGAGCCTGGGCTGACGGAGCCTGGGCTGATGGAGCTCGGGCTCTTGTCCTTTTTTCTAAACCATGAGCAGTTTGCTTGTAGTTTATAGTCTGTTTTATATAGTGAGCGACTGTATAAAATTTCATATGGGAAGAAATGGTCCTGCAAGAAAAGTGAAAGAGAAGCCCTGCTGTGAGCTGTAGTTCTCCATGAATGAGTCCATGAAGATGGCAGTTATTATATTGCCTTGAAAGCCCAGGAGGATGATGGTGGTTTTTCCCAACAGTCCTTTCTTCCTGTAGTAACCCATCCATCTCTAGTTGTATAGGTTCAAGAACATCCAGCAGAACTGAAGAAAGTGATCACTGGGATGAAGAGGCTCCCAAGCCCTGTGTTTGAATCTGGAAAGATGATGGTGTACCAAGTGTTGGGGTGAGGGAATGAGGACCAGTAGTAGATGTGCTTCAAGTTTGTGAAATCAAGAAACTACAAGTCAGGTCAAGTCAGTTTGTTGACAGAATGCTAGGATTTATAGCTCTTAAATTCTAGACATGTGTTTTAGAAAAAAAAATCCTGCTTTCCCTGGAGACAACTGCAATTTGAAGCCCAGCCCTGGGTGGGCAGTTTGTCTGTGGCTCTCCTGGAGGGCATGGCGCATGTGTTGTTTTTTTTTTTTTTTAAAGATGGATTGAGGTCCGCTTCTCACAATATTAGCTCTGTTTATTTACTTCAGGCAGTTTGTTTTATGTACCGAAGAAAGCGAAGTCCAGAAATGTTGATGGAGGCATGCTCATTTGTTTCCCCGCCACTCAGACCAAAAAGAATCACTCAGAAACTATTATTTCCAATGCTGTTTGGCCAATAGCTTAAGCGTATTTCTAGCTAGCTCTTATGTCCTAAACTAACCTATTTCCATTAATCTTTGCATCACCAAGAGGCGGTGGCCTACCAGCAAAGTTTTGGTGGGCTCTGGTGGAGACGTCTGTCTCCTGTGGTGGCTATAAGGCTGCTCATTGACTCTGCCTTCTTTCTTCCAGCATTGTTTAGTTTTCCTGCCTAGCTCTATTCTGCTAAGCTACTGGCCGAAACAGCTTTATTCATTAGCCAATAAAAGCAACACATACAAAAGGACATCCCATTCCACACTGCAGAAAATGGCCAATGAGAATGATATCTTCTCTCTTTGTAGTATGATTCTCTAACTACAGCAGGCTGTCTCTTTGAAACTGTCATTTATCTATAGCAGTTAGCCAAGAAAAATAAAAGAATTATAAAACATCACTTAATAAAGCAATTATATAGTCCAGAGACTTCCAGATTTGTCAATGCAGAGATGTTTTCAGGAAAAAGTAGAACTATATTCCAAGAGGAAATTGGAAACAATGATCCAAGGTGTGCTGAAGTCTAGGTGTCCTTTCTTAAGATAATGTCAAGCTGGGACAGATATCAAAGCCTCATTGGTCCTGTATGCATTCCCCACCCAACTCCAAGGCACAGGTAGTTCATTTTTCTAGCTGTTTCTCTGTTGTTTTTTCGCCAGCCTTTGATTTGTGTAGAAGTGAAATTTCTACTATTCCTATTTTTTTCTTGTGCCTGAGTCATCCACCCAAATCATTGAGGCGGAGCCTGTGGACATTCCTTGCTTCTCTGTTTATCCATTCTGTACACTTGCTGGTCGCAACTCCTATCACCCTGTTTCTTCATCTTCTCTCTAATTTGTCCTATGCTGTCCTTATAATTTCTTTATTGTATTTTATAGTCTTTAAAATAAACTCAAACTTTTGTTCTCAAAATCCTTTTACTCTTATTTTAAAAGGATTTATTTATTTGTATATGTGATCATTTTGCCTGCATCTGTTTGTACACTGTGTGTATATTGCCCACAAAGGCCAGAAGAGGGCATCAGAGCCCTGGAACTGGAGTTAAAGATAGTTCTGAGTAGCTATGTCAGTGCTGGGTATCAAAGCTAAACCCACCCCATCCTGATTTCCTTGTTCTGAGGTGATTGTCAACTGAAGTCTGAAGATATTTTTTCTCTGATGTCCTGAACTAGAAATCCTTCTGCACACTAAACGGTTCCCCAAAGCATCTAATTGGACAAGGCACATCCTTTCCAGTCATCATCTCATGAGCGAGCAACTCAACCACAATCCTTAGTGTGATGGGGTGGGGTGGGGGGAGCATTTTCAGTCTTCCATTTATTTTTGCAGCCAGAGGAGGAGAGTGTGACTTGTGAGTTAGGGAAATAGTCCTTGCATTCCTACACTTGGCAAACTTGGATGCACAATTTCTACTTGACCAGAGTATGAAATACTGCTGATTCAGATAAAGAACATGGCAGTTGGTGAAACAGAGATCACAGCTGCAGCCAGTCCAGTTCCTCAGTGGAGAAAGACGTGAAGAACTGTGGTATGTTGGAGGGCAACTGCTTTGTAAGAGAAAATAATCCCATCTCTTTTGTATTAAAATGCAAAGGATTTTTTGTATTAAAATATAAAATATATATAAAATACTTATGATTTATAATTCACTGTTAAGTTGGGTGTTTTCATATGCATTTATGTAATTTTCCTAAAAACACTGCTGAGTTCGCATGTCCCTCATGTCCACCTGTTCCTCAGTAATAATCTCCCAGTTCCCTTATTCAGGCACATGGAAATGCATCCTCAGTTTCTTCTACGGGAGAAACTGGCCACCAAAGACTTACCTTAATCAGTAGAAAATGTTCGGCAGTGAAAGACTCCATTCTAAATATGAACAACAAGCTACAGGCCCTAAATACACACACACACACACACACACACACACACCACTATGAAAACAATATGATTACAAAATAGGGGAAATGCTATTTCACCATATGAGGGGGTAGAGTTGACAGGTAAGCTCATGAAAACATGTTCATTAGCAGGCAGAAAAATAGCAATTAAAACTACAGTGGCATATCATTGTACACCTACCTCCATGGCTAAAAGGAGAAATAGTGAAAAACACCAAGTGTTGATGCGGGCCTGGAAGGACTGGGTTTTTTATTTTCTGGTGGGAATTAAAAAATGGTACAGCTCTTCTGGAAAGCTGAGCTTGTGACCAATGGCTGTACTTAACTATAAAATTTATACTTACACAAAACTTGTAAATGGATGTTCTTAGATTAGTTGTGGTAGGAAAATACTGGAAGCTAACCAGATCTCAGCCCACGTCCCTTACATTGTGGGTGGATTGTTTTCAGCCCTTGCTACTGTTCACTTACATAGTCAGGACAGGAGACTGTGACTTCTGAGATGGAAATGATCCCTGTGTTCCTACACTCTGCAAACTTTGATGCATAAACACTGAAAAGAGCTGTTGGAACACGACTCCAGCCTGGTTGGACCTCAAGGACTGTATGGCTGCTGAAGAGTTTGGCAGATTTCATATTGTATTTAAAAATAACATCAAAATAAAATGATAGGGATGACCTGAGTGATTGCCAGAGAACAGGTGCCAGTTATGGCAGGACCCAAGATACAAACTAACTGCCCAAAAAAGTTGGAATAGTTTGTCTGTCATGCCTTGGTCCCAAGTGATGAACCTATATTTTGTTGAGAGCACTGGGGACAGGACTCAGTTCTTGATTTTGGTTGGCAAGATCCATCAGGACTCTATCTCCATTAACTCCATTAGTGCCAGTCTTCCAGAGCAGAAGATTAAATGCACATGAAACTATCAAAGGGCAACCTTAGCAGAGACCCAGTGTTGAAAACAAGGCCACCTTGAAGGAACACGTGAGTGAACTTTGGGTTAGGCAGCATCTTGGGTTTCTATTGCTGTTTAAAAGCCGTGACCAAAAAGCAGTTTGGGGAGGAAAGGGTTTATTTCATCTTACAGTTTCACTGAGGTAAGTTAAGGCAGGAATTCAAGATAGAAATCTAGAGGCAGGAATTAAGCAGGAGCCGTGGCAGAGTACAGCTTACCGGCTTGCTCCCCATCAGCTGCCTTTCTCATACCTCCAGGACCGTTTGTCCAGGGATGGCACCACCCGCGCTGGCTGTGCCCTCTCATACTGTAAATCATGAAGATGCCCCAGACCTGCCTACAGGCTAGTCTCCTAGAGACTAGCTAGTCTCAGTTGTGGTTCCCTCTTCCCAGATGCATCTAGCTTGTGTCAAGATGACGAGGGTGGGGGTGGGTGGAAGAGTGGGTGGGGGGGAGGGGAGTGGGCCGGGGAGTGCGTGCACAAGCAGACTCCAGCAATGTCTCCAGGGAGAATCTGAGCCAATGGGGCCTGTGCAGGTCAGTGAGACTGTCAGATCCTACAGGTGGTTTTCAGAAGATGAAGTGAGTAGATTCTTAGATGGTCTCTGGCTTGGAACAGAGCTGATGGACGAGAGCGGTGACGGAAGATACGGCAAGTCACGCAGAGGTCAGAGCACAAAGCAAACCAACACTTTGCCCTTCTCCAGGAACTCTACACTGGCCTCCCTTCCACATGCTCTCAGTTAACAAGCGAGTGCAACGTTCTCATGCTTCTTTATATAGCGAAGCTACTGATTTGCTAAGTAATGCAAGGTTATATTTAGGTAGAATCAAACCACATCTGGCGAGTACAGTCACTGTTTCTTGATGTGTGTGTGTTATGTTACTGGATGTCAATGTCCTTCATGGTCACTGCACAAGGAAGCAAGTTTAGTTTGTAATTTGTGAGCCAGTATTAGAAGTTGCTGTCAGAAGAACTGAAATTTTGACACTGATTGAAGAGATCAGAATTTATTTTTTAATTAGGAAGAGAATATTTAAGAGTGGTGCCTACTTTTCTACTTGGCACAGATAGGCACATTCTATGACCTACCTACAAGTCCTCTAGACTATCTCAGTAACTGAGAATGCTTTGCTAGGGTTTGTTAATCGCTGTATGTTTTAACTAAACAGAAAATATGAATTATGTTTGCACTCTAGAAATTTACAAGGAATCCCAGCCAATCTGTTCTGAACACTGAATGAAGATTGTAAGGGTCTGTGGAAATTTCTCATTAGTTAAGAGTGCTTGATTTTTTTTTTTTTTTTTGAGCTGTGGGTTTGATTCCCAGCACCCACATGAGGTAACTCACAACTGCCTGCTAACTCCAGCCAGAGGACACTGGGTGCCCCCTTCTTGCTTCCAAAGACATCCACACACATGTGGCTACACACAGGCACACCACATACATATGAGTAATAATAAAGTAAATCTTACAAAACCAGACCAACAATCAGGCAGGTGATGAACTGTCTCCCACGAGATAGCCTTTCTGACTAAACCGACCAACAGATGTTTATAATCAGCCTGCCATTCTTAGGCAGGAGCAAGTGTGGGATGGTTTGGTTTGATAATATCACAGAATCTCTATTGTCATGGGAGTGATTGCATTCTCTAGATGAAGTTGTGCGATCGATCTCGTGCCATAAATGCCTTCCATGGCAGGGATAATATAACCATATAGTAATGTACCTACGCCAGAACTTGCTGACAGACTAGGTTTCAACAAATGCTTGACTTCCTGGAAAGCAACCATTAGACGGAAAGGCCTAAATCAAAAAGGGGCTGAGGTGTTTCAGCAATACTTAACATGGATGACAGCACAGCAGAATCCCAGGAAGACTAAAGTTTTATTTTTTTCTGTATTAATCATGCCACAGCATTGATTCTGTGCTTTAAGAAGATTTCATCTTGACAACTAATGTAGGACTTCAGGACTTCCAAGAACCAGCTTTCTCCTCTATGACTTTCTGCTACTTTCCACAAACTATCAAGTGGAAGCTTTTACCAATATCACCTACTCATGCCGTGACTTCAAAGTCCACTCAAACTGAAGAGCCCGACTGGCCTGGTCATTTGAAGTCTCAATGCCTTTAGAGGCTTCTGTGCTTTGGGCCAGAAGACTCAAAGACTTTCCAGCTCTGAGGGGTCCCTAATAAGGGCTCCTGGTGATCTGCCCATTGCTTGCCTTACAGGAGGGCTGTGGGAACTTGCGCTTGGTCATCTTTTTCTGAGCCTCACTGTGAAGCAAGAGGAGATCACTCAGAGCAAACGAGGCTTGCTAACCCTTCCTTGCACTTGTAGACGCTTGCGAGCACGGTTAACTAATTGCACAGACTCTGGGCTTCCTTCCTGGAATGCCAGAAATAGCATGTGATTCTCTGACTATTTCGAGATGAAGTGAAAAAGTGTGCTGAGCAGCAGTATTGTCACCATGCAAACCCAGGACATATGGGAAGAGTTAAAGATGTGGTGCGCCTGTGGGTTATAATGGATGTGAGCAAGATGCTCATTTACCAGTTACAAAGAGTGCTAATGTTTGGGCTTCAAACTGGAACTCTTCCTGGGACTTGCTTATACTTGCTTTCGAATTTCTTAAAATAGTTTTGGAACCTATAGTTGAGATGTGGATAGTAATAATCACAATATTGCTTTTGCTTTTAAGTTGCGTTGAGAAGTAAAGTTGACTGGCGTTCAAGCTAAGTAAGGTAGACTCTCAGCCTATCAACACATTTTCATTGGATTTGGACTGCTGTGTATGTGTGGGGTGCATTTGGAATGTTTTCTGTTAGAGTTAGTTAGGCAGGGGCTATCGCCTTGTTTATGCTTTTGCCTGGTGACCGTCTAGAAAGGCAGTTCCAACTTCCCCTAAATCCACTGAAGCTGTAATTCCATGGGAATGTTTCATACCACATTTTCTGCCCCTCTTTCTCTAAGGGACAGCTGTGGGAACCAGTCTCTCTGGGGCTTTTTCATGAGTCAGTGAGCAGTCGCCTCTAGTGTGAGCTATTTGCAGGTGCTACTGTGCCCGCCCCCTACCATCCTGGGAAACACATCTTTATCACTTGCATCTTGAGATATTTTTTTCTTTACAAAAGCCTCTGTCTCTATCTTGTTTGTGTGTGTGTGTGTGTGTGTTTGTGTGTGTTTGTGTGTGTGTGTGTATGTGTGTGTAGAAAGAGAAGGAGTTATAGAAATAGGTGATTCCATTTGGTAGGGGAATCACATACTATTTTTAAGACTGAAAGAGACATCCTGTGACAAACAGATTTCATTCAAGAGCCTGGAATGACAGGGATGGTTTAGATTTAACGTTGGGGAGGGAATGCTGCCTCTAGGTAACATACAAGTAAAATGATCTCGAATGTTTGATCTGATGCCAGCTGTGCAGCCTTCTGCATACATCACCCCTCTGAATACACTTCAGGGGGTGTAGTGCAGTGGACCCCGTCTGCCTCAGAAGACAAGCCGCCATGGCAGTGCTTATCATCCCAGAAGGAGTAGTCCCCTCAGGCCCTGTCCATCACAGCACTTCCTGTGGCATCCCCTCAGCTCCAAGCTCAGTGTGGTACAGACCAATCAACTCTGCCGGTTGGGACTGTGCTACCCTAAGTACACTAGCCATTCACTCCTACGTATTTTCCTGGGGACCTGGTGAATCATCTCTTGTGCCATTGTACGCTGTGTGATTCATTTCAGGCTATTTTTTGCCCAGTCTTAGAGCCATGGCTCATTTGGGGGAACAGCTTGCTCGTCTGTTAAATGTCATGGTTCACAACATTGCACTTCATCGGAACCCCATGTTTGCTTCGCTGGGGATTAGCGTAGTTAAATAAGAAGATGACAAAAAAAAATTGCTTTTGTGTGGGTGAGACTATCCAGGCCTCTGAGGCGCTTATTTTAAGACAATAACTTTCAGAGATCTTTATGGTGATGACATTGTCAGGCTTTATAATTTCATTCCTTTTGCTTTTATCAAGAGACATATGTGCTTCAAATGTGGAGTGTGAAGTCGGCACCCGCTTAGCACTGTCCTCAGAATGAATGTGGTTAGTGGATCTTCCCATTTCCTGATGGCCTTCCTTATGCTCCCTTCCGATTTTTTCCTTCTTTTTTCTTTGTACATTCTGGAGCTAGCAAATTATTTCTCCTTGTGTGCTCTTTAAAATTTATGACAAAATAGTTTTTCCACAAGAAGTATTGCTAGTTCCATTAGAGAAAAATTGATTCCTCTAGTGTGTGCAGAGATGATGGAGTTCATCTTCTCCAGAACTATTAAAGAAGCTAATAGCAGTTGTTTCTATCCAAAGAGCAGAAAAAGACCAGAAATGTCTTATGGCTGTTTCAGCTAGACAGGGTAAGCATGGCTGCCTTCCTGCCTTGGCCAGGATTCCTAATGGCCAGGCTGGCTGGGGTCCTCAGACTCTGTTGAATTTTCTTAGCAGAACAAAGAAAATATTTTTCCGGTTGCCTTATTTAATCACACTTGTTTTTCAGGACAAACTTTAGTTAGGTTTTTTTTTATATTATTTTGTTTTGTTTTAAAACAGAGGTAAGATTCAGCTTTTCCTAGATTAGGAAATAGATTATAAAATATTTTCCTGGGTCAGAGAAAAAAATATCACTTCTCCTGAGGATGAAGTAAGGATGGTGTTGAGGCCCAAATGCCTGGAAAGTTTAGGGAAAATGGGACAGGAGACAATTTCATCTCCTTGCTTGACAGTTGCCCAGTGAGTAGAAAGGCCGTGTTGTCTGCTCAAGGGTTCTCTTGAAGAGAGAATTACTTTCACAGAGGGCTCCTGCCTGAGCCATCCTGCTGGGGGATAAGCTGCCATTCCTGCAGCTGCAGTCCAGAGAACCTAAGAAAATGGCATGCTTTTGCTGTGTGTTTTAAATTAGCTTCGTCAAGCTATAAATATTTTTAGTAATTTCTAAAAAATGAAATACTTCTGTCTACAGCAGAAGACTGAGTTGTGCAACACAAATTAATTTCTTATGGAGGTGAGCACTGGGGAGCATCATGGAGGGCTAGCCAGATTCGGGTTGCTCAGAACAGCAGTTAGTGGTGTGCAGCTTAGGTTTTTGTCAACTTGACACAATCTATAGTCATCTGGGAAGACGGAACCTCAACTGAGAAAATGCTTCCCTCAGATTGGCTTATAGGGAAGTCTAGGACATCTTTATAATGATGGGTGTGGGAGGGCCCAGCTCACTGTGGGCATCGCCACTCTTGGAAAAGTAGTCCTAAGTTGTATATAAATGCAGGCTGAGCAAGTCGCACAGAGGAAACCAGTAAGCAGCTTCTCTCCATGGCTTCTGCTTGGGTTTCTGCCCTGACTGCATTCACAACAGATTTTAAGCCTGTGAGATGTAAGAAAGCCTTTTGTCTCCAGGGAGCTTTTGGTGGTGCTGCTTATCACAGCAGCAGAAAAGTAACCGAAACACTTGCTCTGGGGATTCCTCAGGTGTGAAACTCAAATTCCTGCCCATTGATTCTAATGACTTCTGTGGAGCACACACAAGAACCTCATGGGCGTGCCCACTCCTTAGGCGAGCATCCTTGTGAGCTGGCAATCTGACTGGCTTTGCATCAATCCAAGGTGTTTTTGTTTTTGTTTTTAACTAGCATCATTCCTGTCTTTCTCCTCTCATTTTTCGGTGTCTCCATTCCCCTTGTAATATCAGTGGAAATGCCCTACTACTCTCAAGGACCTTTTTCTGAAGAGGTTTACGACGTATGTAATTATTCATCCACATCCCTGTTCTTTTCACCTTGTAAGCAGCATGGGTTATATGAATAGTCCACTCGTGTTGTTCACAGGAGATCCAGATAGATGCTCTTAGAATACCAGACTGCTCCAAACTGCACTCCAAACTGCACTTTAGAGCGATATCAAGTTTGAGAGGGTGGAAATAAAAGGACACATGCGCAGCCTTCCTCCCTCCTTCCCTCCCTCCCTTCCTTTGACTTCTATTATCTTAAAGCAAAGACGAAGTAAGAGATCATGAAGAACATACTAACTACAGCTGGACTTTTGAGCTGAACAAATGAGCTGTGAAGATCATTGGGCACTGAGGTTCTTTTGTTTTTGTTTGTTTGCTTGTTTTGTTGTTTTGTTCTTTTTTTTTGACTTTGGGAGCGGTTTTAATATTAACACTGGAGTATCTGGTAGCCAGAATTCCATTAGCACCTTTGCAGTGTTACCTGTTTATCATCCTTTATTTCCATGATCAAGAAAACCAAGTAATCGTTGTCTTACTACTGGTCCCAGAATAGGTGGCAAGCAGGAACGGCTTAAATAAACATAAATTCTACCACATTCAGATGGCTGCATTTTTATTTTTTGTTGCACTGTGTCTTGCATTATAATAGATACAGCCAGCAGACGTTGTACAATCGTGTTCATTTCTTTCCAATGATTACAGAGAACACAAAGTAGTGAAAACTGGGGTGCAAAGTGGGCTCAGTGTGTAAATTCAGAGTTAGCATCAGGGTAATGAAATGTAGACAGCTTGAAAGATTTGGGAGAAAATGGCTACCAGAAATGAAAGGCCTGGTTCAGTGTGACATGGAAGCTCCCCCTCTGGAAACAGGGTGAGCAAGTGTGTCAGGGTTTGGAGACGAGTGTACGTCAGCCCTGGTTAGTGCAGGAATGGAGTCTGCGCTTACGTGACTACCAAACACTGCAAAGTTAAAAGGGCAGAATCAAAACTTTCTAACTTCTATTCTTTACTCCACAAACCTATCTCTTGACCATATTCCTCTTTCCCAGGAGTGGCATTCACTCAAAGAAACTCAGTTACTCAAAGAAAAAAACCTCAGAGTAATTCTTAGTTCTTTTTTTATTTGCTATTCCTCCAACCACAATATATGTCAATCTACTTCCAAAATATATCCCAGAGACGTCTCTTTTTGTCTCCGTTGCTACCACTCTCCTACCTCAAATAGGAGGTTAAGTCAATGACTGTTTTAATGACATAATCCTAATTCTCTCCTCTCGTTTGAAAACAGGAAATGGCCATCATAACATATGGTTGTGCGGCTTCGAGACTCTGCGCACCTAACAATGTCTTATGGCCTCTTGTTTTCCATCCTTAGACCCTTGAAAGGCATCAAGAAATGAGAGAGATATTCTTGCCAGGGAAGAGAGAGGAAAATAAGATGCTTGGTGGCTTTGGGCATGGTGGGCTTTCCTCCCTCTGTGGTGATGGCAGGACTTATGAGTTAGATGTACATTTACGGGTCTCTGGAGGGGTGTTCCTTTTCCTTTTCCATTTCTTCTCTGTCCGAACGCCCCCCTTCCACATGACACCATCTTCATCCAGGGAACCTCAGAACACAATTCCTATGGTTCCGTCATTTCCCAGAGTGGGACTTCCACTTGAGAACACTTGTGGAGGGAAGAATATCAAGACAACACTGCTCAGTCTCAGGGAAAATCCGTTTAGAGATGGTGAAAGATGGAGATACTTTTTCTTTCTCATTTTTGTAGATTGGACTATAATACATTTTTGTTGAGAGTTCATTTACTATTGAGGAGGCTTTTTTCTCCATGTGAGTTTTTGGCTCCATTGTTGAAGGTCAAACAGGTGTAGCTGCATGGGCTGATTTCCGGATTTTTGATTCTGCTCCATCAGTCTACGTGTCTGAGCTTGAGCCAGCACCATACTGGTTTTTATTTTCCCCATGACATTGTAGGGTAATTTAAAATCAGGGTATCGTGATATCACCCGCATTGCTGTTCTTGCTTAGTATTACTTTGGCTATTGGGTCTTTTGTGCATCCATATGCAGTTCTGACTTTCAATTACTTGATGGCTGAGGACAATAAACATTTTTCATCATTTTCCTTTTGTATTTCATCCTTTGAGAATCATCTGTCATGTTTGTCTTAGTTAGAGTCTCTACTGCTGTAATGTAACACCATGACCAACCATGAGTAACTTGAGGAGAAAAGTTTCAGCCTACAACTCTCAGGTCTCACTCCACCGCTGAGGAGAGCGAGAGCAGAACTCAAGGCTGGAACCTGGAGGCAGGAACTGAAGCAGCAGGCATGAAGCAATGTTGCTTACTAGCTTGCTTCTCATAGCTTGCTAAGTCTGCTTTCTCATAGCTCCCAGACCACAAGCCCATTTATATCAATTATTAATCAGCAAATAAACCACAGACTTGCCTTCAGGCCAATTATACGGAGACATTTTCTTAGCTGATCGTCCCTCTTTTCAGATGAATCTAGCTGTGTCAAGGTGCAACAATAGGCAGCACAGCACGATTTCATTAGTGCACTTATTGATTGGATTCTCTGGTTTGTGGAGGTTTTTTTTTTCTTTTGTTCTTCATATAGTATAAATTTTAGTCACTTTCCAGATATGGAGCTGACAAAGATTTCTCTTCCATTCTGTAAGGCATCTCTTCAGTCAGGTCATTGTTTCTTTTGCTATATAGAAGCCTTTTAATTTTATTCAATTCATTTTATTAATTTTTCCATTATATGCTGAGCTAATGGCATCCTTTAAGAAAATCCATGCTTTATTATTATTTATATTATTTTCTGCAACATTTTCACTTTCAGGATTTGCATTAAGGTCTTTGATGTGTTTTAAATTTATTTTTGCTGTTACCCTACTTAATGATAGAATGGCTATCATTAAGAAAACAAAAGCCAAATTCTGGTCAAAGTGTTGGGGAAAAAGGAAAACTGTTACACTGTTGTTGGAGACGTAAATCAGCCTAGCCATTGTGGCGATCAATAAGAAGGCTCCCTCAAAAAATTTAAAACTAAGCTAAAACTATCATATGATTCTGCCATACTACTCTTGGGGACATACCCTGAGTAGTCTAGACATACTACAGAGGTACCAGCTTGTCTGTGGTTTCCATGGCACTCTTCAAGTCATGAATCAGCCTAGATGTTCATCCAGCTGTTAAAGAAGATGTAGCATAGACACACATGGTATTTTAATCAGCTATGATCAAAACTCAGTCATGTCATTGGAAGGAAAGTAGATGGAACTAGAGATTATAATTTTATGCAAAATTCAGAAAGACAAATATCAAATTTCTTTTCTCATATGTTGATTTTGGATATATCAATATATTCTTTGTCTCTGTCTTTGTCTTTCTCGTGTGTGTGTGTGTGTGTGTGTGTGTGTGTGTGTGAAAAGGACAGAGACTAGTGAGGAGAGAGGTAGGAAAATATGGAATTAAATATGGTTAAAGTGTATAGTATACTTAACTGAAAGTGTCTATGGAACTCACGACTCTGTACAGTGAATATGAACTAATTTGAAGACCTATCGAAAAGGATTTCATTGATTTCAACTGCATGTAGTTAAAAACCCTCTTTATAAAGAATTCAGGGCACATCCCAGTTATTTAATTTCAACTCTACTAGAATTGAGGCATTTTGGTTTTTGTTTGTTTGTTTGTTTGACACAGGGTCTTAATATAGAGCCTTGGCTGGCTTGGCACTCACTGTGTAAGCTCACTGTCTGACTGCCCTCAGCCTTACAGGGATTTACCTTCTTCTACCTCACAATGACCACCCAACCCAGCATGAAGACTTCTTAAGAGGACCCTACTCTAGACAAGGTAAGCCAATGTCAACTAATCTTCATAAAGTAAAAGAGCATCAATAAATTTTAAGTAACAGGACAGTAAAATTGTTCCAAACCTGAAGAACTTAAAATATTTTAAATAATTCCAAAATATGTCTTAAAAGTGGTAAAAATGTGACAAGTAAAAGAAATAGACCGACAGGATTTTATAGCATTCCTAGCTCCCACAGCCATTTCTAGAGCTGGACACATGTTCTTTATTCAGTATGCATGCTTCCATTTTTCCTGGATCCAAAATGACCTGAACATACTTTTTTATTTTTAATTAAGACTAAGATTTATAAATAAATTGACTTTATTTGACAAAATACATTAAAAGCTTACCCATCTCTGTATTAGAAATTATCTTTTTGACACTGTTAATGTTTGTATACATGAATGATTCTGATTATAGTTAGAATACCTTTTCTAAAATTTTCTTAGAACCCAAGAAAACAGAGTAAAATCTACAGGGTAGGAACACCTAGACAGTGGTCTTGGAATCAGGTACTCAATAGTCTTAACATAGATGTGGGATATGGGACCATTAGACCCCACTGATGGGCTAGATGGTGGGATGATGGAAACCAAGTCAAGTTAAAATAATCTCTGAATTATGGCCATCAATAAAATGATTGGAATATAGGGGAAGATACCAGATCCGGTGATGGCAGATGACCAATGAAGGAGTTCTAGCTTGGGCATCTCACATTGGAGTGTGAAACATCTAATTCTGGAGATAATGTGTGTGTGGGGGGTAGTGGCCCCCTCTTCCACCATTGTTTGTTTTCTCATTTCCATCTGTGGCACCTGTCGTACTTGGCAGGCTCTGGCTCCTTACTGGGAGACTAATATAGATTTGATGGTTGTGTCTCAATCAGGTAATCTTTCCTCTTCCATATCATAGTCACTGATTCACATGACATAGACTTAAGTCACTCTTCATATGATGCTGACTTGTTCAAGGGAATTAGAGTAAAAGTAGGCCTGTAAAATATTTGGCAAATAGAATATTCATAGTCTCATTTTCTGTGAGCTTCTAAGAAAAGAAACATTTCATGTCCTTTTGAGAGCACTAAGAAAGCTGCCAAAATCACTCTTCCTAATAATTTCATATGGCATGGTTAGACCTGCTACAGTGACTTTATCAGCGTAAGGTATTGTGCCTTGAGGACGAAGCTAACAGCATGAATGGATACAGAGATGCAAAGAAATTAACTTCCTGATGACGTCATGGAACTTCATTGGAGGGGAATGGGTAACATGAGCAACATGAGCATGTCTTTAAGATGTTGGAATAATCCAGAGGAAAAATAACTAAAGGAAATAAGAACTAATTGTACAAGTGGCATCCTTGCAATGGGTTCCCCAAGAATAACTTTCATAGGGACAGAGACACTTTCTCCATAGTTAAAAAGGAGGTGGCAATGGCTGTTTTATTTTCTGAGTTATGAGCTTAAGAGCCATCTTTGCCAAGATGTAGAAAAGTTGTGAAACTATCCTTGATGTCATCCATCAACAGAGGACTAGATAGGGAAAGTGTATTAAATGGTCACAATGGAGTGTGTACAAGCATGATAATAAAACTGTGTCATTTTCAGAAAGAATAATGAAGCTAGAGGGCATCATGTTAAATGAAATAAGCCAGACTCAGTCCAATGCCACCTATTGTTTTCTCAGATGTGTAATCTAAATGATAAGAAAATAAGACTTGAAAGTAGAGAGAGATTATTTGAGAAGAAGAGGGAGGCCAGAAAAAGGTAAAAGGAGTCAGGAGAGAACAGGAAGTGAATATTGTCAAAGTACATTACCTACATGTGTGAAAACGTCACAGTCAAGCCATTGTTTACTCAATGATATACACTAATTAAAATAAACCTTTAAGTCGCTATCTTTCTATAGAACAGAAATTGTCTTTCCTACCTTATTATCTTCATGATTTTACAAAACTCTTTAAAGTAAAATTCTTTACTAAATTTTAAAGATTTACTGGGAGGTAGCTTGACCATTTGCTATATGTGAATGGGGTTTGAGAACCAAAGGATGGTAGCTGTATTTTTGGGCTATAAGTTTAAGGATTATAAAGCTGGATTCAGATCCCCTTAAAGATAGTTTTAACCAAAAGAAATTTGACAGTTTCTCCCTAAATACAGAAAAGCTGAGGAGGCATGCATTATGTTTCCTCTGACTCAGAGCCCCTATTCACTGTGGCCGGCTCACATCTGCACTCTTCCCTGACACCATCCTCACCTTTTCTTTTCTGATCTTTCCTCCAGCTCTTTGATTAGAAAACCTTTGTCAAAAGTTGGAAAAATAATTATAACACTTATCCAATGCTTTAACTAAAATACACATCCTCTAAGAATAGGCAGAACTTTGCATGGTTTTATAATGAGCATCAAGTTAAGAAACTAGATTATATTTCAAGATGATTCGTTGTGACTTCAAGTTATAACGCAGTGGGAGGCTCCTATTAGTCCAATTACAGACTTTATCTCGTAAAATAATTCAAGCTAATTAAAGTATTATGAAACCATGTGGAGGAGGAAAGCGTGGGTTGCTGTTTTGTGAACACACTATTGTGTTTGTGCTCATTTAGGTAATGTAAAAATAGCTTGCTTTGTATGAAGCCGCGTGGGGACTCAAAGCGCAGCTTTTTTGGTGTGTAGCCGGCTTCATTGATGCGCCAGCTGGTACACAGGCCTACCTGCAGAACTGCCTTCCAATTCTGATGAGAACAAAAGATCCGTTTTATGTGGGTGACTATTAAACCCAGGTCATTTGCATTGTCCATGAGCCAAGAAGCTTTGATAGAACTGAGAGTATATAAGTTCTAGGTTAAGTTGTCAAGAGACTGGTTTGTAAAAGAATGAAACTAGACATTTGTAATACCAAATTACTTCGAGGTTGCTTAGTTCAAACAGAAGTTTTTGGTAACTGCCTACTAATGCAGAGTTATTTGGAGTTGCAGAAATGCAATATAATTTTCAATAAATTGAGTAAGAAACATATATTTATAATTTAAATAATAGTTTATGCTGCATATTATTTTCGTGTACATAATTTAAAATCCAAATACAGCTTTAACTTATTTAACTATGCTTGTTATGTACACATTTGTGTATATTTTATTGTGACTCTGAAATAGCATGTATATTATATTGTAATATAAATGTGTATGTGCTTACACATACTTTTTATGTGTGCATGCATGCTTGCATGTGTCTGTATGTTTATTTTCTTTTGGATGTATCTAAAATTTTATTATTTATCATATATTTTATATATATGTAACGACAGGGACAGTGGTAGGTAAGCTAGAGTCCAGGCAGCTGTGGTCTGGATTGCTGACTTTGAAGGTAGTTCTCTTATGACAACTTCACATCATAGGTGTAAAAGGTATTTGTTGAAGATATGGAACTCACTTGAGTGAGCTTTACTCTCAAGATATTTGATATGGCTTTATTAATGTGAAGTTGTTCTAGGGAATACTCTTAAAAATATTTGTCATGATTCTGGGTTTTAGCTAGGAGACTTATGTTTATAAGTAACTAGCTGGTTTGTAATTATAGTAAACTAAGTCTATTACTTTAATTTTAATTTTTTAGTTAGAGCAAATAATCTCTATTCCAATACATAAAAATAAAGGAAGTGCAAGAGATGAGGAGAGAGAAAAATCCCCAGCCGTTCATTTGTGCCTTTTCTTTTCATCCTCCCTTTGACATTTGTTTGAGTGTGTGTGTGTGTGTGTGTGTGTGTGTGTGTGTGTATTCCATGAACCCCATGCAGAGGTCAGAGGACACCATGCTGGAAAGTTTGGACTTTATTTTTCCCTGTGAGGTCTGGGGATCAGACTCAGGTTTACAGTAGCTAGCCCTTCACCCACTGAACCACCTCACCAGCCTCTTTTTTCTCTGTAAGAGAAGGCCATACTCCATTACTGAGATTCCGAAACCTCTCACTGCTCTGTAGTTAGATCAGAGATAGCTGAGAGTCAAGTTGTTATTTGTATAAAACTATTTGCTTCCCATCAAATCATCTAACCCTTTCTGCTGAGACACATTGGCAGGGACACAAGGAGAAGTGCACAACCCTGCCAGATAGCTGACACTTGAGCAAGCAAGGCCTGTGGCCGCTGGGGATTCAGAATGTATGAAACTCAGCCAGGGTAGCATAGAGAAGACAACCAGACGGATCCTGTTTCCTTCTGAGAGAAGAGTGCATGGTGTGTATGTGTCCTTAACTGGTAATAAGAAGTTTTAGGCAAAAGGTTAAAAAAATTTAATATTTTTTACTTAAATTTTTATTTTTTGCAAATCTTATACATGAGTTCTATTTACATAATCTCCACATCTCTTTCCTTCCCTTTCAGTTCCTACTGTGTTTCTTCCCCACTTGAATTCATGAACTCTTCTGTAATTATTACTCTCACACACACACACACACACACACACACACACACGGACGTGGATGCACACACACGCACACAGAGTCAGTGAGTCCATTTAGTGTTGTTTGTATGCATATGTGTTTAGGACTGCTCCCTTGAGCATGTGTCCCTGAGAAAATCGGGTCTCCCTTTCCCATCAGTCAATGCTTTACCTCTAGCTCTTCATCTAAAGGTGGGGCCTTGTGCTGTTTCCGCCTTCCACACGTGGTCGTTATGCAGGTCTTGTTTAGGCAACCATGTTGTTGAGACTTCATGGGTACAGCACCTTGTCATGTATGGAGACAATGTCTTGGCGGCAGACATCTTGGATCTCTTACAGTCGTTCTGCCCCCTCTCCCACGAATGTCCCTTGAGCCTTAGCTGTTTTGGTTGTACTGTAATGACTGTGGCTGGCTCCCACACTGTCACTTAACCAGTTGTGGGTCTTTGTAATGGTCTTTGCTGTACTAAGATGTTTCTTTGTGAAGACTGACAGCTACACTCATCTGTGGGGATAAGGGTAAGTATTTAAAACACAGTTAGAAACCATATTGATTTAGAAAGATGGCAATGGTAGGTTGTCTTCAGGGGTCTCTGTCCTCTGTAGTCTCAGATTGGCTAGGTTTACAGTAGCAGACATGAGCCCCCTCCTATTGAGTAGGCCTTTCCACAGGGAATACAAGGGGCCCTACCCCAGAGAGATTTTCATTGTCTGTACCCGTAATGAAGACTCTTTAAAAGTGTGGTCTGAGAATCAGCTTGGCTGGCTCTATCCTGGGAGAGGGTTGTAGGCATGTACACCATTTATGTCAGCTTGGCCATGTGATTTGTTTTAGACAGCGGAAATGCATAGGAAGTATTAGGCTCTACTTCCAGCAGCTATCTTGACCCCTAAGGAGCTCAGCTTCTTGTTTTATCACTAATGTCTCCCTCACATGCAAACTCCTACCATGGTGCAGTCAGTGTGTCATGTGTGACACAGCTTGGGTGGTGTTTATCAGAAGCTGAACAAGATGAAACCACCCAAGATTAGACTTTCACTCTACAGAACAGCACGATCTGTAAATCATTTCTTTGTAAAGTCTCTGGACTGGGGCAGTTCACTATAGCAACGGGAATGGATTGATAAATGGTGCTGATTTCTACAGTTTCGTATTTTTGGGCACATCACCTGGACATTTCCTCTGTGACCCTGACAATGTTTCCAAGAAACCAAGCTTGGTTTCTTGCTTTAGGGCTGTAGTAAGCAGAATTCTATGATGGTCTCCAACATTTTTTTCCCAAGGTATACACGCCTCTCCTGAGTCATCCAACCAAAGAAGAGGAAAATAGCCGATGAGTAATATCCTTTAATAACATTCTTCTCACAAAGCCACCAGCTTGAGCAGCTCTTCAAACTGCTTTCACAAAAGCTGAAGAAACCAAGAGAGAGCCCGTGTCTGATCTTAGCACAATAAAAGCGAAAGACGCATTAAAGAGCACAGGAAGGAAGATTTCCTGTCAGCCCTTCCTCAGCTGCAAAGAGATGATAAAGACACTACTGGCTGGGGAAAGAAAAGGAATTCAGTTCAAGCCTTTTCTTGAAACCAGATACCAGGTCTCCAGAGTGAGTCTCTGTGCCAGCAAAAAGTCCAACAGTTCCTAACACCAGGTAAGTAGCCACAGAAGAAGTCACCAGAACTTACAAACCAGTGTCTGACTGCTTCCTCCACTCCTACTCCAGTTCATTCTGCTTCTACAGCAGATAGAGGGATTAAAACTAACTCACAAGGAGCAGGAAATGGAAGAGAGCCTAGGACTGTGATGAGGGGCTCAGATAGGTCCTTGATGGTGAGAGGGTGGGCCAGAGAGAAATGTCTCTACACCTAGGACAAAGTTCATGCGTGGGACTTCTAGACCTGCCTGGCATCGGGTGGTGACCTGCACACTGGTGGGAGACACTCAGGTTTTAGCCTGAATCACTGCCATCCTTGAAGTGAGCCTAGAACATCAGCAGCCTCAGGTGTGAGTCAGCTTAGCACAGCCTTGGTGGCCAAATGTATACCTTACCCCACATTCCCTATCCTTATGCAGAACAGTTATCCATAGGCCACTACTTATGGGTGGAGCCTCTAGACGGGCTTCCAGCATAAGATGGAGACCTTCACCTAGTGGGACTGATTCATAGTTTGGCCTGCATTACTATCAGTTGGTGCAAGGGGCTGGGTGCTCCCTTGAGAGTATTCAGGTCCTGGTGGCTAAGAGACTCAGATGTGGCCCAGCTTAGAATCAACCTCAGTGGCCAACATATTACTTGGCTAGCATTCTCCCAACTTGAAGTAGCATGGTATGGAGGATGACTTTTCATTGTGGGTTAAAGAGGACAGGACAGCCAAGCACTGTTTTCAGACTTAGTGATGGGCTGGTGAACCTCACATGGGATATAAACTTAGGACCCTATCTTCAGGCCTGCTGTAGAAAGAGCCAATGGCACAGCCCTGGTGCTTGGTAGAGATATGTGGGTCTACTCCATCTGAATTTTATTTATGCCCAAATTACTTGTGGCTTCTCATAGCAGTGTTGAGCTGTGATTCTGTCTCAGCAGAAGGCAGTCCATAGTGTTGGTTCTGTCTAGCTGGTTTTATCCTGTGCTGCTGTTGGTGGGTTGCGGAGTGCAGGTGCCTATAGTCATAGCATAGAACTTGGGACTTGGCTTATCAGAGTGACTTCTTCTAGAACCTAGACCATGCAGGTCAGTGACAGAGGATGAGGCTTCAGGTATCACATCTACAGACAGAGCCTTGGGGACATTTTAATTTACTTTGTATTGTTGTGGTAAACGCCATGGTGAACAGCCACTTATGGAGGACAGGATTTTTTTTTTATTTTACACTTCCAGGTAATATTCCACTACTGAGGGAAGCTAAGGCAGGAATCTGGAAGCAGGAACTGAAGCAGAAGCTGTGAAAGAACACTGCTTACTGTTTTCCATGACTTGCTTAGCCTGCTTTTTTATAGCACAGGACTGCCTTCCCAGTGGTGACACTATCTACAGTGGGCTGGGCCCTCCCATATAAAACTTCGCTTAAAAAAATCACTCTCCAGACATGACCACAGGGCAATCTGATGGATGCAGTACCTCAATTGAGGTTTCCTCCTCCCAAGGTGACTCTAGTTTGTCTTAGGGTGACAAAAACTGTTCAGCCCAAGGGTGTGCTACCTCGTCGAGGTATTCTTCTAGTTCGTGTAGAACAAGTTGCCAGTTAGGTCTTGGGTTGTTATCGAGTGCTTAAACGGTGATAATACTCATCACTAATGCATTTGCTGCAAACCTGGGCTTAGGGTGTCATCTAGGCCTGAAATATGAGCTCTGATTTTCAGGGAAAGTAGGCGACTTGAGTAGACTTTCTGCAAAGAGTGGCACCACCAAAGCCGGAACATGACGATGGGAATAAACATCTAATTTTCAGTTCTGAGAGAATTTTGCAAACAAAGAGTTTTCAGGAAACCATGACCTCACCCAGTGGTAAAACTGAGGCACCAGAAACTGACCAGATCATAACCAGTATGGCTGGTCTTGGCTCTAGAGTTAAAACAGATGTTTTCTTTAAAAAAAAAAAAGTTACTGGTGTTTTCTCTTTCATAGAACATCTATGGGAGACTTACCTGGGGGCGGAGGAAATACAGAAAAAGAGAAAGGAAGGAGGGAGGGATAAGTAACATTAAAGATGCTTGACACGCACACACAGAATTGTTATAGACATAGTTACATTCCCCTGTCAATTACTAATTTACAAAATGCTTTACGGATTTCACGAAAGCATTTTCTCAATGGAAGTTCCCTCCTTTCAGATAACTCTAGCTTGTGTCAAGTTGATCTGAAACTAACCAGCAAGACATCCCAACCTAAATGGGGGAGTGTTCTTACTGGCCCCACTCCTAGATGAAAAGTTATGGGCAATTAATGAAGGCGGAGAGAGGGAGAATTAGTCTCCTCCAGGGATGAACCCTGTTGTTCAGAAGCATATGCATGCAGGCTACGCTGGGTGTGAGTGATGTTATTATAATTTAATTAAGTTACAGACAATGAAAATGTTGCTAAGCTGTAAGGAAGCCCAGAGAATATTCAACTTCCAAAGTAGAAGCAGCTCAGATCTGTCGTTGTCGTTCTTACCAAGTGTTGACTCCCTGTCTCAGGTACAGTCTTAGTCAAGATGAAGGTTGAGGGTGTGGTCATCAGAACAGGTCTGAGGAGTGAGTAAACCCGAGTGTGGGTGTGTTGTAGGTTTGAACTGCACATGAGTAAAACATATTCCAACAAGTCTCAATAAAAGCAGTGTGTGTGTGTGTGTGTGTGTGTGTGTGTGTGTGGTGTACATGTGTACTGTAAATGAACCCCTAGATTCCAGAGGTAGACTTCTGGTGTCATTTTTTAAATTGCGCTTCCCTTCATTTCCCCCCTCATATATGTCTGTGTACCATGTGGTGTGTATAGCGCCTACTCAGGCCACAGGAGGGCATTGGATCGATCCTTTGGAAATAAGTTGTGGGTGATTATCAGCTGCCATGTGAGAGCTGGGATCTAAACCCAGGCCCTCTGCAAGAGTAACTAGATCTCTTAAAGGCTGAGTCATCTTTTTGGCCCCTCTACCTACTTTTTTGAGATGAAGTTTCTTGTGGAGTTTGGAGTTTCTCAGTCAGCCTTTGAGATGCCCAGGCCCTGAGCACAGGTCCTCAGGTTTGCACAGCACTTTCCACACCTAGCCATCTTCCCAGCCTCCAGCAATTTCATTATCCCCATTCTCCTTTGGTTTCCAAAAGCGCTCCAGCTCCCGCCCATTGAAAGCATTCCCCAGGAAGCGATGGCCCTGGAAACTTCTATTTCACTATCTGACTCCCATCCTTCTGCCTCGGGTTATTCCTATCCGTGTGCCAGGTCGCTGCTCTTTTCTATGCTTTCTGTCTTAGTTAGGGTCTTCATTTCTGTGAAGAGACACCGTGACCACGGCAACTCTTTTAGGGAAAACATTTAATTGAGGTGACTCGCTTACAGTTTCAGAGGTTCAGCCCATTATCATCATGGCGGGGAGCATGGCTGCGCACAGGGATATATGGTGCTCAGAGCCCTACATTTTGCGGACAATAGGAAATCAACTGAGACACTACGTGGTATTCTGAGCACAGGAAACATCAAAGTCTGCCCCCACAGTGACGCACTTCCTCCAACAAGACCATACCCACTCCAACACAGCCATACCTCCTAATAGTGCCATTCCTTAAGAGCTTTTAGAGGCCAATTACATTCAAACTACCACACTTTCCCTTCCCTTCTATCTCTGCTCCCCCCTCTTCCTTCCATCTTTCTATATCCTACCCTTTGTTTCCTCCTTGCTCCCACATCTCCCTCCCTTTGTGTCGTGTCCCTGTTCGTGTAGTGTCCCCCCCCCCCCAGCCCGCTTTCCCATCCTGGTTTTCCTGACCCTGGCCTGTCTTAGCTTGCTGACTGCAAACTTGCAAGAGCAGCAAGCCCTCTGCATGCTGGGAGAAACCAGCCCCAGCCCCTGGTTGTACTGTGAACTCTAGGAGGCACCTTTATTTTTTTTCTTCAAAAGAACAGAGACGTCACTCTAATGCCATAGCATGGTGTTGCCACTTGACATTTGAAAAGTGAGGTAAGCTTTAGATTCTCTGAGAACATTCTCAGCAGCAGGTTCCTTCCCTTTGATTTTATAACAATGTTCCCATTTAGGTCTTAGTTTCAGAATTGTGACCCTAAAGCACAGGAAAACTAAAAAGAAAAATGAAAAACAGCAACAAAGCCGAGACAAAGTCATGCCCTGTCCCCCCAATGCTGATTGCTGGCTTGCCGTTGACCTCTCTTCTACAGCTGGGAGCATAGAGCTGAGGGCAGGAATGTAGTCAATTCCAATCAGGAGTTGAAAGAAGGCTTCCTTTAAGAGGTAGGCCTTTTGTGAACATTGTTGTTTTATTTCAGAGACCCGTCACAGCATCTGCCGTTACAGAGATGACTCAGAATAAGAGCCAACAATTAGCACAATGGGTAGTTAATATTTATCAGTTAAGTTTTTAATAACCTCTGATCATCGTTTATCATGCACATTCGCTAAGAATGCCAACATATCCACGAGGAACCATTTCTTAGTGTGATTTATAAAACCACAGAGACCTTTACAAAAACTTTAGAAAATTATTTCATGAAGAGAAAATAACTTCAAATGAATGTGTATATAAACAAAAGCAGTGTCTGATTGTGACCCTAGTGAACCGCTAATAACGAATTCTCAGATGCTGCTTGTTATGTCATGGAAAAATAGCTTATGTTTTTATTATTAATAATACAGAAAATTCACTCAAATATTCATGATTCTGAAAGTCTTACAAAGTCTCAGAGAGACTGTTTATGGTCTGTACGACTCAAGGGAGAAGAGCAATGCCCAGGGCTGTGAAATTTGTTCTGTTTTGTCTCGGTACTTACTCATCAGTGACCAAATTTATAGTAAAGATATTGCCACAAGAACCAATGCATCATGTGTCAAAGAATTTTAATTCATACTTTTTCTAATTTGTGTGTTTGGGGTTTGGAAAACAACCACTTTGAAATGCAGCTTCTGTTCCCTTCCTGCAGTCCCCCCTCCCCTGTCTTCAGTCTACCCCTGTGTCTTTGCTTTTCTCTGTAGCTCATATCCGCACTTTCCTTTGCAGGCGGCATGCTCCACAGTGAAAATGCTGATTTTCTTCCTACAGGGTGGAAGTTCCTGTGCATGAAATTTAGGACGATGCCAGGTGATCCTCACAGCCAGTTACTGCTTCAGCCTGTTACCATTTCAAAATCATGGAGTTTGGTTTGGATAAAATTTGCATAATTATAAGCCAGCTATACAGATCACTTAAAACATGACTTGCATTAGATTTCTGAATATAAAAGCTAAGATAAAAAATTGGATCGAGGAAGGGTGGATATTGGAGAAGGGAATAAGATATCTACATTAACAGGAGTCATTCTAAGATTTGCAAGAGACTTGTCTCTAGAGAGGATCTCAGGTATTCACAGGGATCTCCCAGCTAGGTACTTGGGCAGCAGAGGAGTGGGTGCCTGAACTGAACTTGCCCCATAGTTACTTTGTTGAATATCTTAATCGTCACCATAGAAATTTTGCATGATGGATGGAGATAGAGCCAGAGACCCACATTCACATCAGAAATGTCATACAAATTTAATGATCATAAAGGTCAGGAGAAATCCCATTGTGGAGAAAACTGCTGCAGCCACATTGCACATTCCGTGTGCTTTACTCTCCGTTTTCTGTCTCAACCAGTTATGATCATAAGAAATACACAAATTATTGTGAAAAATAAAGGTGTCCAGATAAATGTGAATTTCAGATAAACAATAAATGCTTTTTTAGTGTTTATACATCCCAAAGATTATGTTACATTTATAACAGAAAAGTTTTCATTATTTATCTGAAATCTAAGTCAAACTGAATTGGAGTCCCCCATTTTCCGTTCGTTAGACCTGGGTAAGTCTAAATAGATGATTATCATAGCAATATTTATAAAAATACAAAACAAAACAAAAAGAAATATGAGCTTGTGCCTACTGTCTTGGTTCATTTACTAAGTCTGTGGATGAATAATTGAAACTAATGTGGGTGTCTTTCTAATAAACATGAATGAAACTATTTCAAAAATACTGGCATCTTTGGCTCCTTTGGAACTTCTGCTTTTCTGGAAGCATTTTGGTAAGAGGCATGGACAGGTCTAAGGCCATGACATCATAAGCCAGAGCAGAGTAAGCCAGAAGCACTGCCGGAGCCATGAATTTTCAGGCTGTTGAATTTGCTAAAATATTGATGAGGCGATTCAGGTTTCAGACAACTTATTACCTTCCATCTTGGCAACTTGCATGATGTGGGGCTGTATTTGCTGTAAGGCCATGCGTAGGTGGGCATGTCTATTCTGTCTGATGGAAATTCATTGACAGAGAGGGGTTGGGGGAGACACATTCTCCAGGCAAAGCTTGGAGCTAATTTCCTTGCCTGTGCATGCTTCTAATAATCTGAGTGAGTTATCTCTGCTAAGACCAAATAGGAGCACTGCCATTAATTTTCCAAAGGACTTCCTGTGTTCTTCTTGATACCAGGATACTTGCATGAGTGGAGAATTCTGTGTTGGCAGAGGGCTTTGGCTGTGTCATGGGCTAGAAAGAAAAAGAGAGCTATTGCGATTGGGATGGCTAGTTGGACAAGAAGGAAGGAACACAGCCTGGGGTTTCTAGGTAATACTTGGAGATATCAGGGTGCCCATGCCACTTTAACAATTATAATACTGTTTTTTGGGGAAGATGATAGTCAAGTGGCTTTCTAAAATTCATTAAGTAAGAAAGAGTTTTCAAGTAAAATGCTCAAGAGTTCTTTTCTCCTGGTCCTTTCTTGTCCAGAGTCAGTGCAAAGAGATGCTGTTACCATGGGAGCAAAGACATTTTGGTTGTTTTCAGGTCCACGAGAACTGTCCATATAGTAGAAGAGTCAAAAATAGAACTGCAAAAGGATTTAGTCTCTCTCTCTTCTGACTTATACTCAAAGGGCCAGATATACTTGAGACCTTGGGAACAAACTCTCATTGACTTGTGGCATTTAGTTGAAGGAGAGGGACTCTCCTGCTTGCTGTGGTTCCTCTTCAGCCTTTAAGCCGAAAGATGGCCAGTTAGTTGTATACATTCCTTTAAAATGTCATCGGTCTAGAGAAGACCTATTATTAAACCGTTGACCTGCTTTTATCCATCTGCTGGCCAACCTCAAGGTCATGCCTAATTAAAGAGATCCTTTTCCTGTCTGGGAAGAGATTCAAAAGAAAATTCCTTCCATGGATGGGTCCCCCAGCTTTTACTACCTGATCAGGGTCAGGAGTAATCCCTTTCTGTTCCAGGGGAAGAAGGGGCTGTTGGAGAGAGAAAAAAAATGAAAGTCTCAGTACTTGCCCTCAGGGATCACATCTGGTTAAGAAAACAGACTGTGGAAAAATGGTTTCAGGTTGAATCTTAGCAAAGCCCAGCCGTGGAGATGGAAGAGTGTTGGGAGTGGTTTGAGGCAGTTTGCTGGAAGAGGTCTAAGGCTAGGTATGTAATGTAGTGGTAGAACACTTGCCAAGCGTTTGCAAGGCCCTGGGTTCCAGCCTCAGGACCACAAAACCGAATCATACTACTGGAGACAAAAGATCTGTAGTAGTTAGCTAAATAGCAGTACTATTGAGAACAGCACTGGAAATACGTGGAATCAGGGAGGCGGTTGCACATTTGGGAAAATGCAAATCAGTGCATCTGGATTTTGGGGCAAGAGGATAAATAAGCGGCCAGGGCTTTAGGGAGGAGAGTGGGAAAGATCTTGAAGGACTTGTGAGCTGTGCTTATGGGACATTGGTTTTGTCCTGAACTCTGTGAAGAATTTAAGAGCATCCTGATTGTATTAAAATTTCAGAAAAATAGTATTTACAGCAGCAACAATAAAAAACTAGAGAGGGATAAACAAAGACGGGAAGACTAGTTAGAAGAATTGAGAAACAAAGGCAGTAATGGCTGGGGCAGATACACAAGCTGTTTATAGCAACAGGATTCAGGAGTAAACAGGCGAGGCAAACCAAGTAATTCCCAAGTTACTCATTTGTGACATTGATGGATGATGATTTTGTTCACAAAGAACACAAGGATGAATTGACTTGAGTTACAACTTCAGCAGCTGAGCTTAACACATGTGAACCATTGAAATGAGTCTTCAAACTTAGAATTAAGGCAAGCCGAGTCAGTGGGTTTGGAAATCATAACCGTTTCAATAAAAGATGTTACATTATTGAAATACTAAGTCTGGGGACTACCTAGGTGTCTAGCAGTCTAGTGTTCAGGAACAGGAACAGGAATGTGTGCATGTGTGTACGTGCGTATGGGTGCACACATCTGCCATGGCATGGCATGTGTGTGGAAGATAGACAACTTGGGAGTGGGTGATTATTTCTTTTATCATGTGGATCCTGGGGATTACACTCAGGTTGTCATGTTGGTAGCAGATGCCTTTATCCTCTGAACAATCTCACCAACCCCCAGTATATTATTTTTGACATTATCTTATGTGGTATTTTAAAGATATAGATTTTTACATGTCCATATTTTTATTTTTAATATCTTATTATGGCTACAATCCAGGAAAATGGCAAAACTAGTACTAATCTATTTTATAGCAGAGGATGCCAGCTCAATGGCTTCTGTGAAGTTACTAGCTATTAAAGTTATTCTGGCCACCTGGGGCTCCTGTCACAATGGGACCTCTTACATTACATTATTCCATTACATAACTAACCACATCCTCCTTCCTGGAGCTGGCAAATGTAGATCCCTTAAGAGTTTCCTTTTTTTCTTTTTGGTTTTTCGAGACAGGGTTTCTCTGTGGCTTTGGAGCCTGCGCTGGAACTAGCTCTTGTAGACCAGGCTGGGCTTGAACTCACAAAGATCCGCCTGCCTCTGCCTCCCGAGTGCTGGGATTAAAGGCATGTGCCACCACCGCCCGGCACCCCTTAAGAGTTTTCAAGCTTGAACATACAGAACCCGCATGAAGACGACAACGCAGTGAGCTTGCTGTGTGTGGAAGAGAAAGTCCTCATTTTGATACAAAGTGCACTCTTCATACATGCTAATTATCCGGAATATGCTGTAAAAAGTGCATGCTTCCATAAAGGATTACAGTTCTCTGGGTCCCGGCTAATGTCTTTCTTTTAGTGCTATGGCAAACACAGAACACTGTCCCTCCTGTAGCTCCTCAGCAATGACTGGAGGCCCTGGAAATGGGCTGTGTAAGAAGGATGAGCAAAGCACATGGGTAGACTGCCCTATTCCTTGTCTTAGGTCAAGAAGCTGTGAGCTGGTGAGGTGGCTCAGGGGGTAAAGGCACTTGCTGGGCGAGCCTGGAGACCTAGGTTTAATCTCTACAACCCACACAGAGAAAGGAAATAGCCAATTACAGGAAGCTGACTTTTGGTTTCCAGTGTGGTTATGATACCCATGCATGTTCCTACACACACACATGCACACACAGAGGAACACACAATGATGATATTGGTGATGCTGACGTAAGAAGCTAAGATTGCTCAGCCTGTTACTAACCCTTAATCACCTCTACGACACCTATGAATAAAACCTTAGATAATCCAAAAACCTCCAAGGGTGTCTCTTGCGTGTTTTTCCCCCACCATCTCTGAGCTCTGCTGATCTGGTGGTTAGGACTTACCTGTCTCCATTTCTGGTCTCCCTGGAGACACATTTTGGGTTGAATACCCTGAACGAATCTTTCAGCTCAATTCCTGAAATTCTAACCCTGGGCAGACCTTACATCACATGCTTCCTGTTTCCTTGGTGCCCAGGCTAGCAGCCATGACTTCACTACAACAGAGAGACACAGACAGCCAGGCCGAGCAGGAAGGGAGTGGCCCTTGGGCTTTGTGACCCAGCTTTAACATCAGGTGTGTTTAGAAATTTGACTAAATGTTACTCTTAAGTTTGAGCATAGGCTTCTTATCCATTTCCTTGACATTATCACTTATCTTATCTATAACTTCTGCTTAAAGATATTAGTACAGCTATATTTTCTCAAATAGCCAATTATTATGTTTAATTTTAAAAATTTATTGTAATTGGAACAGTTATGAGGAGTTCTGTAAATTCTGAGGATCCTATCTTCTGCCCAGTCCCCAAATAGTTCTGTTTTTTCCCTTTTCCTCACCATTGCTTCTATTTTGTGACCTTAGTCCAACGTCATGTCTTCCTCTGAACCACACTGTTGTCACCCCCCGATTGTCTCTGCCTCAGTGCCCACATTCAAACATTCATCGTGTCTCACCTTCATAGAGGTCATTTCTTCTAGCAGACATCTACGTGTAGGTGAAGTTTTTCTCAATACTCTGGCTCCAAAATAAAAACAGAGACTTATTATTAATTATAAATGCTTAGCCAATAGCTTAGGCTTGTTTCTAACTAATTCTTACAACTTAAATTAA